>JAJOZX010000253.1:440000-880000 GCA_023014485.1 Bathynomus jamesi | reverse complement strand
TGTATTTAGATATTATTTCCTTAAGTACAGCGATACACAGGTCATTTGAGTGAGACCTTTTAAAACCAAACTGATTAGGAGATGTCCATAGGTAATCATTTAATCGGAGTAACAAGAATTTTTCTAGTAGTTTCGAGAAGCAGGAACCGACAGCAATAGGCCTGTAATTATTGCTGGACAGAATGTCTCCATGCTTATTTTTGACCAGGGGCCAGATATATACCTTCATGAACTCTTTATGGATATAGCTATGAGGAAGCATGGCTGATAAGAGCAATGATATATGTAGACGTACCACGTCATTGGCATATTTTAAGTGCTTGTTCGATAGATCATCTACCCCTGCACGCAGAACCAGTCTTTAACTCTTTAATTAATCACTTTACTTGAGGAACTGATATCAAAGTATTTTCCCTTGTCCCTCCCACAGGACATATATATACCAATAAAAGAAATTGGTTGGTAGATAAATGGATACCCCGGGTAGCCTAGTGGTTAAGAAGCTGGGCTGCTGGTGGATGTGGTTCGGATGCCATGTTAAACTGTAGGTCTAAGGTGGAGTGGGAAGCTTGACCTTCGTCAACAAATTGGGTTTGGCGTTTGTGTTTGAATGTAGTTGGTAAGTGTTGAAGTTTTTTGTTTGTTATGCATGGGAATAATGAATAATAAGGTAGCGATTAATTAATCGATAATGTAATTAATTCATTACAGGCCGAAATTGGCCACAACGGTTGCTCATGCAAACAGAATGAATTTGTATGTGTAAATGCCAAACTGTAAACGAAGCTCAAACAAAGAATTGTTGTTTGTCATATATATATATATATATATACATATATATATATATATATAATATATATATATATATATATATATATTATATATATATATACACTCAGAATGGTCTGTATGTAATACATACAGTATATGTACATATTGGAAAGAAATTTCAATAAAAAAAATTACACGATTACAAAGGTTTTCATTCGGAATTTCTTTACTGCTACTTTATTGTTGTTGTACATTTTTACATTTTATATATACATTTAAGCTGCAAACACGCAGTATAATTAACGTAAAGAACGACGCTTGTATAGGAGAATATTCCGCGCAAGATGAGAGCGAGAGAACGAAACAAATGAAAAAATGAGGCAATCGGAAGATCCCGGGTTCGATTCCCGGGTGGTTACCTCATTTTTTCATTTGTTTCGTTCTCTCGCTCTCATCTTGCGCGGAATATTCTCCTATACAAGCGTCGTTCTTTACATTAATTATACTGCGTGTTTGCAGTTTAAATGTATATAATGTACGGCATGCGGAGGTGCCCCCTTGGGGCATTGGTTTATGCGCGTATGTAGAGGAATTACGGCATTTGATTGAGTGAGGCCCGTGGTGTAATGGTTATCATATCTGACCGGCAATCGGAAGATCCCGGGTTCGATTCCCGGGTGGTTACCTCATTTTTTCATTTGTTTCGTTCTCTCGCTCTCATCTTGCGCGGAATATTCTCCTATACAAGCGCTGTATTTTATATATATATATATATATTAAACTGGCCCGCCAAAACTTTTATTTTAAAAAGTGAAAGTCTCACCCCCTAAAATTGTTACCACCATCATAATATAATCGCACATTAAATTTCAACAATATCTGTGTAAATGCAAAAAAAATTCACTTTTTTCTACGTGAAAGTCACAATATGATAATAACAACCCACTCTAATAGACAGAGTTTATTTCCACAACAGTTTCGATGCCAACTGGCATCCTCTTCGGGTGGATACAGAAAAACGAATGAACCAAAAACAAGAGGGAAAACAGTCCAGAGCGTTTAAGAAATTCACACATAGATTAGGTCCCGTTATACCGACAGTGGAAGGGCATTTTATTAAAGGGACCCGCTTTTTAAACACATTCGCATAAATTTAAAAACCATCTTCTTGCTGTATACATATAGCTTCTATTATTTTACATAATTATTACATTCATTATTAAATATGTTGCATTTAATATTGTATTATTATTTATTACAGAAATTATAAATGTATTATTACATTGATTATGACATTGTTGTTTATATACGAAAATTACAGACAAAAAACAAATGAAAAAAGGGGGGGGGGGCGAGGAAGGAACCTTCACGCGACCGCTACGAATAAATTAGGTCCCGTTCTTCCGACACAGGCAGGGTATTTTCATTAAAGGGACCCCGAAAATTCTAAGATTTGGAACATTTTTAAGGATTTAAAATATCCTGAGTGGTTTATTAGAAAGGCGTATTTTAAAGCCAGAAAAACTTTTTATGCCCCTCGGGAACTGTCAGTTAACCAAAAACAATATGTGAGTTTGCCTTACATTGCCGGCTTAGAAAAAGTTAAACCGTTGACGAAAGATTTTAAGTTTGCTTTGGCTTTCAAATATAATATTCATCTACTGTGAAAAGTAAATTGGTTAGGAATAACGTTTCAAAACAGGAACAAGCCTGTGTCTACAGCATTCCCTGTAAAAGTTGTGATTTAGTATACGTAGGAGAAACTGGAAGAAATATTGCAACCCGCATTAAGGAACACAAATATGCCTTCAGAAGTTGTAACACCAATAATGCTATTTTTCATCACGCTAGCCAAAATAATCATGCTATAGATTGGGAATCAAGTAAAGTACTTTCTAAATGTAATAATTATGTCAAAAGAAAAATAATAGAATCTGTGTGTATAGAACAAGCAGATAATTTTAACTTGTACGAGGGTACCTATAAGTTAGACCCTTTAATGAGATTCTTGGTCAAAAAATCTCTTACGGAGTCGGGTGAACGGGTTCTAACATAAATGTAATTAGTGTAAAGGTAATAACAATAAATGTTAAAAAATATGTAAGTGCAATAATCAATGCAGTAATTATGTCAAAATAGTAGAATCTGTATGTATGAACAGGAAGATAGTTTTAATTTGAGCGTATGTACTTATAAGCGGGACCTTGTAATAAAAAATGCCCTTCCAGTTTCGGTTTACAATTTCTGCATAATAAATAATAATAATAATAATAATCAATAAATAATCAATAAATAATCAATGTAATAATAAATTTATAATTTCTGTAATAAATAACAATGCAATATTAAATGTAATAAATTGAATAATAAATGTATAATAAATGTATAGAACAGGTATATAGTTTAAATTCATGCGAATGTACCTATAAGCGGGTCCCTTTAATGAAAATGCCCTTCCTGTGTCGGAAGAACGGGACCTAATTTATTCGTAGCGGTCGTGTGAAGGTTCCTTCCTCGCCCCCCCTTTTTTCATTTGTTTTTCGGTCTGTAATTTTCATATAATAAACAACAATGTAATAATCAATGTAATAATAAATTTATAATTTCTGTAATAAATAATAATACAATATTAAATGCAACATATTTAATAATAAATGTAATAATTATGTAAAATAATAGAAGCTATATGTATACAGCAAGAAGATAGTTTTTAAATTTATGCGAATGTGTTTAAAAAGCGGGTCCCTTTAATAAACTGCCCTTCCACTGTCGGGATAACGGGACCTAATCTATGTGCGAATTTCTTAAACGCTCTGGACTGTTTTCCCTCTTGTTTTTGGTTCTTTCGTTTTTCTGTATCCACCCGAAGAGGATGCCAGTGGGCATCGAAACTGTTGTGGAAATAAACTCTGTCTATTAGAGTGGGTTGTTATTATAATATCTGTGTACTTTTAGTGGTGCCGACAGCCTCTTGTAGTTTTCATTTATTTATTAAATTTATTCATCATATATTTATTTTGTAATTCGTATTACAAATATTGTGTGTAAACCATGCCTATTCATATTCTCGTGCATTGTGTTCCACATGTTTCACTGTGTAACTGTGTATGTTGAGTAGAAACACGTCTTTTGACCTGACGTCTTTACTGGTGACGTCATTGGCTACGGAGAAAAGTGGGAGGCTCGCTGTTCCTGTCAGTATTGTTTAAGACGCAGTGAGATATTGATGCGCAAGTGTTTTCCCTTAATATTTGCAGATTTTATCCTTCACCATGTCAGATTCGATTAAAACAAGAAGAAAAACTGAAATATGGCTGATTGGAAAGCCAATTGACACAATTGGCAGTAAGTAGCTTCCATCCATTGGAGATGTACTACGTCGGCTTTTCTCTCTCACAAACAGTAAAAACACATTGAAAGAAGCATCCAACATAGTTTATGCTGAAATTTTTGAGATTTGGGACAAGGCGAAAATACCCACCAGAGCCAAACAGCATGTACTAACGAAAATTCAAAAAATGTATGAAAACTTCAGATCACTTCAAAAATCAAAATCAAACCATAATCAAAATCAAATTAAAAAAGAGACAGAATGCCAAGGTAGTTTAGATAACCTTTTTGATATAGCTCACGCAAATGCTTTACAAATGATGTCAAATGAGGAAGATAGATCATTCCTACAAGCTCAGAGAGAAAAAGGGAGGCGAGGTTACATGACTGATATTGATAAGAAATTGGTCGCTAAGCAAATGCGACAACGGAAAAAAGATAAAAGACAAGCTGCACTAAAAGAAGCCGAGGCATTGCGAAAGAAATTGTCATCAGCTGTTGTTCAGTTCAGTGATAGCAGTTCAAGCAGTAGTTGTGATGAGCAACCAGAGCCAGGCACATTGTACACTCCTGAAATGACATCTAAACCTTCAAGCAGCACAATACCAAATAAGAGTAAGCGCATCGTAACACCTGATCTGGCAATGGCATTAGATCAAACAAAAACAAGCGATCGTAGTGCTGTTATGGTGCTTTCAGCTGCTGCACCTTCTCTCGGACATGATATTGACAATGTTGTTTTGAGCAGAAGTACTCTACAGAGGGCGAAGAGTGTTGTACGCAAACAAATTGCAGATGACATTAAGCAAACCTTTACCGCTGACGTTCCGCTTACCATTCATTGGGATGGTAAAGTAATGCAAGCTATAACAGGTGATGAAAATATAGATAGGCTAGCTATTCTTGTATCCGGTGGAGGAAAGTCTAAGCTTCTAGCAGTACCCAAACTTGCTTCTGGAGAAGGCGAAAGAATTGCAGAAGCAGTACTAGAATGCTCAGACGATTGGAATTTGCGAGAATGTATTCAAGCAATGTGTTTTGATACTACCGCTAGCAATACTGGCCAAAAAAAGGGCGCTTTTATGATAATCGAAAGTAAGCTTAATAGAAAACTCCTTTCTTTGGCCTGTCGGCACCATATTAATGAAATTGTGATATCAGACGTCTTCCAGAAGTGTTACGGTGGTTCAACGGGACCGGATATATTTCTTTTCAAACGTTTCAAGAATTCCTGGAAACAAATGGATGATAAAAGATTTGAAACTGCCAATACAAACATGTCGTGGAAAGCAGAAATCCTAACACTGTGCGAAGGACAGCTTGCGAGAAGTCACCCAAGAGCGGATTATCGCGAACTTCTTGAATTATTTATCAATTACTAGTACAGTTCCCGCCGCTTCGCTGACGGTTAGACAGGCTAAACTACAAAAAAAGAACCCAGCCGTGAAAATTTTGAGCTTCACATTGTGTCAACATTTCTGAATCTGGTATCTCCCAAAACCTCCTCACCCCCATTCATACAACTTGGGGGCTAACCCCCTCCCCCATTACCCCCACCCCTCCCCATTACCCCACCCATCCCCCATTACCCCCACCCCCACCCTTCCCCCATTGATAAACTACAGAAAAGAACACAGTCATGAAAATCTTGAGCTTCACATTGCCGCCCGTAATACAATTTCTGAATTTTTTTTACAATTTCTGAATTTTTTTCTCACAATTTTTTCTCACAATTTCTGAAAGTGTGACGGACAGACGGACAGACAGACAGACGGACAGCTCTCTTATTATAATATAGATTTATTAAGGTGGTGTTCCTCAGGAGGAGTACATTTTCGTCAACCTGGGGCTTTTCATCTCGCTAGGTGGATGTCACGAGTGATTTATGCCATCAAAATTGTATTGTTTCGCTCGCAGTTCAACCTGACAAAACAGGAACAGAGTGCACTGGAACGCTTCTCTCGCTATGCTGTTCGCTTTAATGTGCCAAAATGGTTTGCGGCTCCCATCGCATCTTCTGCACCAAGAACCGATTTGGACTATCTACAAGAGCTTCAGCAATATGATGATAAGGAACTTTCAGCAATAGCTAGCAAAGCACTATGCCATCACCTCTGGTATCTTAATGAAGAACTTGTGTCGCTTGTCTTTTTTGATGATGGCATAACTTTGCAAGTGAAACGGCAGATGATTCAGGCATTGGAAAGACCTGGTTCAGAAATACCACAAGCCAAGTCGCTCCTTCTTTGAGAAATTGTCCCTTCAATCGACGTTTCTCGAAGTAGATCCTACAGAATGGGATAACAGGGACGACTATAAATTAGCTAAGGAATATGTTAAAACAATGAATGTTGTAAACGATAATGCCGAGAGAACGGTCTCATTAATTCAAAGTTTCAGCAGTCATCTCACAAAAAACGAAGAACAACTGCAGCACCTTCTTCAAGTCGTGGAAAAACACCGAGAGCGGTTTCCAGAGGCAAAGAAATCGATGATAAAGATAGGAAGCACATCAACATCATGAGTTAAAATTTAAAAAAGTGAATTAGGCCTATTGGAGATACCACTTAAAAAAAAAACGCGCCTCCTGGGTGGTGCGAAAAAAACTACACATTTCAGGGGACTGTCGGCACCATTAAATACTATCGAATCGGGCTGAAAGTTCACTCAAAACTTTCTATCGACACGCATAACAAATTCCAGTGGTGAGACTTAAGAAAAGAAAAAAAATTTTTCACCCTTATGAGCCTGGGCCGGTCTAATTACCCTCTCAGGTTTAAAGCGAAATGAGAGCCTTGTTATTACTAAATCAGATAAAGAGAAATAATATCGTCTTAACGGATGAAGAGAATTATATTCGCAAAGCGATGGAGTTGCTTTCAGATAGAATTACTTATGATCATTTAAATTATAATCCTTCCAAGTTTTTCAACACAATTTTAATAAGGATCTAAACTTTTATTTAAAGATTTTCCGCACCTTTTAAAACAATTTTTGGCTTCCTCTCCTAAGCTACTTAAGCCACTCGTACCGTTGAGACCAGTCATATTCAACATAGGCAGCGCTAATTATAAACTTCCCAAATGGCTCTCCAGAAAGCTTTCTTTTCAAATAGGTAATATTTATAATGGTCATATAAACAATTCAACAGATTTTATTAATAAAATTAGTAATATCGATCTTGAGAGCAAACGGGTGATTAGTTTTCATGTAGTTTCTCTTTTAACTAATGTTCCTATAGAGACAAGTTAGGATACCTCGAAGAGTTTCTCACTGAAAGCGGCATTCAACTTGCCTTACTTGTTTCCCTTTTTATAAAACCAATTAGACTGTGATTGTCACATTCTTTTCTCACTTTCAACAATTTATTTTTTTCGGAAGAAAGAAGACCTCAGTTTGGGTTCCCCTTTTTCAGCTACCCTTAGTAAATATATTTATGGAGTTATTTGAAAGGAAGTTTCTTCCTGATATTATTGATTCATCTTTTTATTGGTATCGTTACGTTGATGACGTGTTCATTCTCCTCGATGAAGAATCCGATCCTAATGTCATTCTCGACCGATTAAATAATATCTTACCCCTTATAAACTTTACTGTAGAGGTTGAACAGAATGAAAAAAAACACCCCTTTGGATATTCAAGTTATAAGATCTAATAATAATAAACCTGAATTTAGTGTTTTCAAAAAAAGCCACTGATTCTAACTCTTATGTTCACTGGCTTTCGTCTCATAGTTCCTTTACAAAGAAAGGCATCCTCATTGGTATGTCTTTAAGAGCTTTTGCGATTTGCAGTCTCTCGTATTTGGATGCTGAGTTTGCTTATATCAAAGAATCTTTTACTAAATTACCTTGACCCCATAGATTTAGCGAAATAGCATTTTGTGCTGCCACAATTTTTTTTTATTACAATAACGCCTCTAATAAGGATTTTAAAGATGTTTTATTTGTTCCTTTCAGTTCCGAGTCATTTCATAATAGTTTCGTAATAGGAGGAAATTGGTTGAATCATTTTATAGAAAAACAATTTTAATGTAAAAAACTGCCTATTTTCCTAATATTTTTTAACCAACTTTTATTTATCTGAAGAATCTTCTCTACGGTTTGTATCCAGACGTTTCCAGCAGCCAGGGGCATAACGATTTTTGAACTATCTTGTGTACCCTTTCTCTCGATCATGGTGACCAGATTGGGCATTTTAATGCCAACTAGGCATATTTGACGTTGCTGGGCATGTAATTTTTTTTTAAAAAGTCTTCACTAAATCGGGCATATTTGGGTATTTAGGTTATCACTTCAACATGGTTGAAAATCAAATAATATCTTTAGAAAAAAATATATGTATCTCAAATTCGACTACTTTATTTAACCTTTGCTACTAAACTATTTATGAGTTCCCTTTGGACCACTTAAAATTAATTTAAATATGATACTTTTCAAAGAACAGGATTTTATACTTCACACTTTTAAACATTTAAAATTGTATTTTTACGTTTCAGTAATTCCTATTACGCGCATGAGCAGCGTCGTTACGCGTGGGTAGGGCCCTGGTTTCAGTTCTTTAATAAATTCGTTTGATGTTATGTAACCAACACTAATTTTGTTTCTTGAAGCTCCAAACGTTATTATTATTATGATCATTATTTTTATTATTAATTACAATATTATTATTAGTAGTACTAAACGCGCAATATCTGGCATGTGTACTTTCCTACATGCTTAGAACATGTTAGGGACAATTAAGCTTGCAAATATAAATCTGTTATGTTGAAGAGTGCAGTGCAAATATACCCACCAGCCGGTGTGTGCAAGACTGCAAGTTGATGTGTTGCAGCTTGATTATTTGATATACTTTGAAAATAAGTGAGACTGAAATTTAGCATTTTTTGTGATGTAAATGCGAGTATTATATAAAACTATACCATGGGAAAAATTAGTGAGTAACACGAAAGAAAATATGAAAAACAGTGGAAAAAACACACGTTGCTCAAGATGACAAGTGACGGAATTCTAAAAAATTTGCAACTGTTCATTGAAAAGAATGAAAAATACAGTTTAATCTTCCATGAAAAAAACACTAAACGTCAAAAAGCTGTTGAATCCGTCAGTAAGCTTAGTTCTCTGAAGAAATTTACAGTAGTCTACAAATGATATCGTTAAGAAATTTGAAATTCGCTATAGTGTAACAGTTGCACATCATTGCAGCTTCGGAGCAACTCATCACATGACTGATACCATTAAGAAATTTATTCGTGAAAGTGAATTACAAAATATTACACTTCATAGAACGAATGCTATATAGGCAGTCCTCGGAGAGCGACGTTAATGCGTTCAAGAAAAAGGCAACGTCGTTATCTGGATTACGTTTTCCCATAGGTTACATGTTATAAGTGGGGGTTACGTTCCTGGACTTTGGACAAAATATTTTTGAACCATTATTTACACAATAAATGAATAGTTTAACAACCTCATAGTGTTATATAGTGTAAAATCTAACATTCAAAACCTTTAATAGTAAAGAAAATATTTAATCTAGATTAAATCTTATTCTAATTATAAGTTCTTACCTTAAATCTTCTTCAGCTCTGCAGATATAAAAGGCTCTTCATCTTTCTTTTTAAGGGTCACAAGTCAATATTTATTATAAAAACACAAAAATAATAAATATTTGTTATGTAAACACTAGAATAACGCTTCCAAAATGGCGACGCTGGCTCAACTGGACCTACTCCGACGAAATTCCCCAAATGTCAATATTGCGAGGGATGGGCATCGGTATCTAGGTTGGAGGTTATAATGTATAAACGTCGTTATTGCGAAAATGTCGTTATCTGAATCATCCTTATCTGAGGACTGACTGTATTTTTAGGGCTAAAAAATGTGAGGTTTTCTCTGATGACAGACAAATCTAAAGATATCCCCTTGACTAAATAAATTGTTATGCTTATTTGATAAAATATTTAGTGAAAACACCAATTCCACGAGAACGGAGTTTTTGGGTCTGATTGAGGTCATATCTACTAAAGGCGAAGCCCTTTTCAATATCATAGCTGATTTTTTTATGGGAAAAGGAATTAGCCTAACTAAATACATCGGTTTCTCTTCCGCTGGATCAAATAATGTGAAAAATTCAGTATTATCTAGGATGCAGAAAGCTTATCCTGGTTTGATTTCCATTAAATGCACTTGCCATAGTCTTGCTTTATGTTGTGACTACTTTTCAAAAACTACCTTCAAGACTCAACTATTTAATTGCAGAAGTTGCAAGGTGGTTCAGATGTAGTACCCTTAGAAGAGAAGAATTTTAAATAATTTTCAAGGTCATGAACTGAATTAGGCAGCCCATTAAGACTGATGGCTGGGAAAAGGAAAATATATATCATTTATTCTCTCTCAATGGCATGAGCTGACAGCATACTTCTCTTTCGTAGCGGATAAGAATCGAAATCACCATGCACGAATTTTAAACAGCATGCTTCAAGATTCATGAAACTTTCTATATTTGACCTTTGTTCTTCCACTAATTCAACATTTTGAGAGTGTCAATGCCTCCTTCCAATCTATTAATCTAGTTTCATACAAACTCATTGATGAGCTACTCCAACTTTACAGTATAAGCGTTTAAATTGCAGAATCCTCTTGCTGACGCAAATTCATCACTGCTTCCTTTAGAAAGATTAAGTTTGGCGCGGGCTTTAACAATCTTTAACAAGACACCACAAGGCTTAACAAAAGCGTGAAAGACTTAACAGCAGTTCGATATTTACATCCACATGAATGCTTAAATCACTGCAGAAAATGTTTTAATGCACTGCCAATTTCAACCTTTTCATTTGAAAAACAACTGAATACAACTCGACTAAAAAAAGAAATGCCGTATGTTCATTCGAAAAACGCGAGTTCCACCAAAGAAATCCCTAGCGTTCCAACAAAATCCTGGGCTATTGTACTACAATCCTACGGAAATGATGTAGGAAAAATTGTTTCGAAGAACTTTCTCAGGTTATATTAGATGCATTGCCCGCCATTAAGCAATGGCGTTGTGAGGTGAATACTTTCGTGTGTCACAAATGTCAAACATAAAATTAACACAAAGACAAACACAAAGACATGTTCGGGTGACAGTTTCCGTTCTGGCTTGTTGTGATGCTCTAACTTACTTCCCATGGATTCTACAACAGACTTAACTACTCCCTTGATGCATGCACTTAGAACACAGTTAAGCAAGTCAGGAATGGTATCGTACAAAGCTGGATCTTTGCAGAAGGTACTGATGATATTCTTGTCCTGTGTACTTCCAGCCTTGATGATAGAATAAAGTCTGTGTAGGAACATTTTGACTTGCTTCAAATATGCTCGTTGATTAACTTCCAAGTTCACCATGAAGGTACATGCATCCCAGAAATTTCTCTGGTCCAAAACTCTAGTTACAAAGAGTTCTTCCCCAAATGTACTGGCAATGTTAGCAAGATCTGGGTAGCTGGTTAGTGTCCGCACATGCTCAGTCAGCTGTACTTCATCTTCATCACTTAATAACCTTTTCTCAAGGCTAAAACAAGTGTCTCCAAAAAATCTTTAAGATCTCGCTTGGAATCTGTCAGACCAGGAAGCGCATTCTCACTGTTGAACTAGGCATTTCTTGTCACGTCTTTTTGTTGGTTGTGGGTGTATGGGTGTTCGTGGTAGAAACTCATGCTTCACCAATTTAGGCCATATGGAGCTAAGTAGAGGCCATTTGTCATGTAGGGGTTCTTTGTTTGGCTCTTCCATTATTCTGAGTGTGTTCTTCATATCAGTAAGGTGTTCAGTGGTTGTTTTGACCGTGGCCGGACAGATGACCGACGGACATTTGGCCGATGGACATTTCACCGACGGACATTTGACCGAACGGACATTGAGCCGACGGCTGTTTCGCCGAACGGACGATTCGCCGAATGGACTGTCATTAATAAAAAAACAAATATAATTTAAATACGAAAATTAGTTGTTAACTTTTATAATTTAAGTCTTGCGTTTGTGCCTTTATAGTTTAAGCTATTCTGAAACGTTTGTTCGTTTGTTGCCTTTTTTAAATCTTAGTAACTTATGTTTTAGGTTTTCGCACTTAAAATTGCAGTCATCCTGGAACTTTTACATTGTTCACTGTTCAGTAACCCACAATGCCTCTTCAATTTATTGATTCAGAGAAAGGCCATAGAAAGTTAGTACACCCTTGACGATTGGTTAGGTTAAATCATGATATTTTCGTTAGTTTACTGTTAAAACATACGAAAATATCACGACTTAACCTAACCAATCGTAATTTTTTTAAATAATATTAGTAATAGTTTCTCTAGACAAATTGTATCTGTAGACAAATTATTGTAGTTAAATTGTATCTGTAGACTAATTGTCGTAGATAAATTGTTGTAGACAAATTGTTGTAGATGAATTGTATCTTTAGACAAATTGTTGTAGACAAATTTGCCGGACACTGTCAAAGTGAATTCCATGGTCTAAAACGAAAGTTTTAAATTATACAATATACACCGAGAAAGATATATATATATAATATATGATGAATAAAACCACGAAGGAAAGGAAACACAAAATGGTGCTCAAGCGCTTTCGTCTAATGACATCCTCAGGAACACTGAAGTACATAAAAAGGTTAAGCCTATATATAGGTTACAGAAAGAAAAAAAGAAAAAATAAATAACATACATACACACACACACAACACATACATATATATATATATATATACATACATATCTATATATACAAATACATACACACATACATACATACATATATATACAATAAACAGAGAAGTAAAAATAATAAAAAAAATTATAAAAAAATTAAAAATTAAAAATTAAAACCTTAAAAGATTACCAGTGAGGCGTACAGATTTTGTAAGGAAAAATATCGATTTTTAGACAAGATCAAATGGATTATAAAAATACAAATTATACTATCGATTTTTAGCACAAGATCAAATGGATTATAAAATACAAATTTATACTGTCCGGGTTTTAACACAATGCTGCCTATGGTCAGGTTTCGATAATATAAAAAAAAATAATAAAAAAAATAAAATGCAAATTAAAAGTTAATAAAGTAGAAAACAAGTTTACCAAAGATTTAATGTTTTACACTTCTTATATATCTGTTTTAAAGGAATTCAACATAACAGGATCGAGTTGAAAAAGACCTTTGCTTATGTTGAAGTTATTTGAAAGTTGGATAATGGCAGACTCAAGAATATTTCTATTAACAATGTTGCTTGAATGGAATAAAACTGAAGCATTATTCCAATCAATACAGTGGGCTAACTCTGACAATGGACAAAAAGGGCACTGGACAACTGTCCTGTTCTAACGGAATATTGATGCTGTTTTATACGTATGTGCAAATCCTTTCCCGTCTGACTATGTAAAAGGAATCACATTGTTTACAACCAATTTTGTAGATAATGCCTGAATTATTGGTAGGCTATTTTTTACTATGATATTTTTCACAATATTGTTATATGAAAATACTACATTAATATCCAAAAGTTTAAGTACATTAGCAATGCCTAAAAAGCCCGGGAAAAATGGAAGTACTAAATATTTTTTGACAAAGTACGAGTGTTAATATTGACACGATAGAAAGTTCGTTTTGCCTTGTTGAGACAAGATTCCATAAACGCAGATGGATAACACAAATCACTTCCAATACCGTTGATTTTTTCCAATTCGCATCGATGATTCCGGACTGGCGATCCTAAGGGCGCGGAGAGAAACATTGATGAAAATATGGCCTTCTTAGTGGGGGTATCATGTCCCGAGGTAAAAGTGTACGTAGGACAAATTGTTTGTCGTTTTCCGATAGATACTAAACTTAAAACCTGGGCTTTCCCTATGTACACGCACATCCAAAAATGGGATTGAATTGTCTTGCTCAACTTCTAAAGTAAATTAATGGAGGGGACTTGATCATTTAACTGAAGGAGGAAGCTATCCAGGTCACGATTCATGGCCAGATACACAAAATATCGTCGACGTACCGCAACCAAGGGATGCCAACCCCCAGGATTCTCGGAAATAGGTAATTTCGAAAAACTCCATATAAATATTGGAGAGGAGGGGCGATAAGGGGTTGCCCATAGCCATCCCAAAAACTTGTTGATAATACTCGTTATTGAAAGTGAATTTACAGTCTTTGATGCAAAGCTTAATGAGTTCCAAAACAATGTGTGAGGTAGTGGCAGGTCATACTTATGTAATTCTTGGGAGAGAAAGTCAAGCATATCGTCAATCGGCACTTTTGTAAACAATGAACAAACATCAAAACTAATCAATTTATCGTTAGTTTCAGTACGTGCATTATTCAATTTTTCCGTAAGATCCATGGAATTTTTTACATGTGAATCAGAGATAGTTCCGAGAATGGGGGACAAGACTTTGACAAGCCATTTGGAGAGTTTATAAGTAATAGAGCCCACCGAGCTAATAATAGGGCGCATAGGCATTGCTAATGTACTTAAACTTTTGGATATTAATGTAGTATTTTCATATAACAATATTGTGAAAAATATCATAGTAAAAAATAGCCCTACCAATAATTCAGGCATTATCTACAAAATTGGTTGTAAACAATGTGATTCCTTTTACATAGGTCAGACGGGAAAGGATTTGCACATACGTATAAAACAGCATCAATATTCCGTTAGAACAGGACAGTTGTCAGTGCCCTTTTTGTCCATTGTCAGAGTTAGCCCACTGTATTGATTGGAATAATGCTTCAGTTTTATTCCATTCAAGCAACATTGTTAATAGAAATATTCTTGAGTCTGCCATTATCCAACTTTCAAATAAACTTCAACATAAGCAAAGGTCTTTTCAACTCGATCCTGTTATGTTGAATTCCTTTAAAACAGATATAGATAAGAAGTGTAAAACATTAAATCTTTGGTAAACTTGTTTCTACTTTATTAACTTTTATTTGCATTTTATTTTTTTATTATTTTTTTATATATCGAAACCTGACCATAGGCAGCATTGTGTTAAAACCCGGACAGTATAAATTTGTATTTTTATAATCCATTTGATCTTGTGCTAAAAATCGATAGTATAAATTGTATTTTTATAATCCATTTGATCTTGTGCTAAAATCGATATTTTCCTTACAAAATCTGTACGCCTCACTGGTAATCTTTTAAGGTTTTAATTTTTAATTTTTAATTTTTTTATAATTTTTTATTATTTTTACTTCTCTGTTTATTGTATATATATGTATGTATGTATGTGTGTATGTATTTGTATATATAGATATGTATGTATATATATATATATATATGTATGTGTGTGTGTGTGTGTATGTATGTTATTTATTTTTCTTTTTTTTTCTTTCTGTAACCTATATATAGGCTTAACCTTTTATGTACTTCAGTGTTCCTGAGGATGTCATTAGACGAAAGCGCTTGAGCACCATTTTGTGTTTCCTTTCCTTCGTGGTTTTATTCATCATAAATATTTTTCACGTGTTACTTCGTGAAATAATTTTCATATATATATATATATATATATATATATATATATAATATATATATATATATATATAAACATTTTATATAGTATATCGATATAAATTTATTTAAAAAAGTATCTATGTTTTTACGTCAAGCGTCTATAACTGTCAATTTAAAATAATTTAATATTTTAACAAAATAATTCAATAAAATTTAATAATAACCTTTAATAACATGTGTGTGTATTTTGTCATAGAAATATTAATGACAGTCCATTCGGCGAATCGTCCGTTCGGCGAATCGTCCGTTTGGCGAATCGTCCGTTCGGCGAAACAGCCGTCGGCGAATCGTCCGTTCGGCGAATCGTCCGTTCGGCGAAACAGCCGTCGGCGAATCGTCCGTTCGGCGAAACGTCCGTCGGCAAAATGTCTGTCGGCAAAACGTCCGTCGGCGAATCGACCGGGTACTGTTTTGACATGGTCAAGTTTCTCCCACAGCAAGTTGTTAACCTTCTGCAAAGCCTGTGATAGTTTTCCCAGTTCCTCATATATATCTGCTATTCCGGCTAAACCTGCCATTGTTTTCAGTAATAGCAGACTGTTGAGCAGTCGTTGTGCTGTTGCTGCATCCTCTTTGTTCTTGTCCTTTTCTGCTGCACGGCTTTCCGGTACCCGGTCGATTCGCCGACGGACGTTTTGCCGACAGACATTTTGCCGACGGCTGTTTCGCCGAACGGACGATTCGCCGAACGGATGATTCGCCGAATGGACTGTCATTAATATTTCTATGACAAAACACACACACATGTTATTAAAGGTTATTATTAAATGTTATTGAATTATTTTGTTAAAATATTAAATTATGTTAAATTGACAGTTATAGACGCTTGACGTAAAAACATAGATACCTTTTTTAAATAAATTTATATCGATAATACTATATAAAATGTTATATATATATATATATATATATATATATATATATATATAATCTCTTTCTCGGTGTATATTGTATAATTTAAAACTTTCGTTTTAGACCATGGAATTCACTTTGACAGTGTCCGGCGAATTTGCCTACAACAGTTTGTCTAAAGATACAATTCATCTACAACAATTTGTCTACAACAATTTATCTACAACAATTAGTCTACAGATACAATTTAACTACAATAATTTGTCTACAGATACAATTTGTCTAGAGAAACTATTACCAATATTATTTAAAAAAATGACGATTGGTTAGGTTAAGTCGTGATATTTTCGTATGTTTTAACAGTAAACTAACGAAAATATCATGACTTAACCTAACCAATCGTCAAGGGTGTACTAACTTTTTATGGCCTTTCTCTGAATCAATAAATTGAAGAGGCATTGTGGGTTACTGAACAGTGAACAATGTAAAAGTTCCAGGATGACTGCAATTTTAAGTGCGAAAACCTAAGACATAAGTTACTAAGATTTAAAAAAGGCAACAAACGAACAAACGTTTCAGAATAGCTTAAACTATAAAGGCACAAACGCAAGACTTAAATTATAAAAGTTAACAACTAATTTTCGTATTTAAATTATATGTTTTTTTTATTAATGACAGTCCGTTAGGCGAATCGTCCGTTCGGCGAAACAGCCGTTGGCTCAATGTCCGTTCGGTCAAATGTCCGTCGGTGAAATGTCCATCGGCCAAATGTCCGTCGTTCATCTGTCCGGCCACGGGCTTTCCAGTGCCATTACAATTGTCTTAAGATCCAGAACAAATGCCTTGAAAACGCTTGAAGAATAAGTAGCAAATCGTGTTGTGCTGAAGCTGACAAGCTTGTAGAACCTCTCATCAAGGGCACTGCTCCATTGCTTCACGCACTCTTTCAAACTTCTTCCCAAATCTGATGTCAGAGAGCACATCTGACATCAAGTTGATAGTCTTGTTGACAAAGTCATGGTAATACTGTGTTTTGTCATCACAAGGTCGCTTGGGCGACCTTGGCTAAACTTGGGCTTCACTGACTTGGACTGATTATTCTTGGTGTTGGAGAGGCTTGGGCTGAATATGGCTTGGACTGAGGGTTTGGGTTGTTTATTGAAAACGAAACTAAAAATGAGATAGAAATGTTGGAATTTACAACTCATTACTTTTACAGCAGTTCGCAGACTTGCCCATCAATATTTTATTTAGAAAACAAATACAAAATTTAGACGAAAAAAAATGATTTAGACTAACTTGGGCATAAGTTTCAGCATTTTACTGACCTGGACTTGGGGTGATCTAGGTTAATGTGTGCTTCACTGACTTGGTTTGATTTTGGTTGTAGAGGTTTTAGCTGGTTCTATTTCTTTATTTCCTCTACCATGTCGTTTCCATCTTCGCCTGTAGAAGATGGAGAAGGACTTTAGATTTCCCAGGAGGCAATATAGGCCAGATCAGTTACCAGAGATAGCATGCGATACCAGAGATACGAAAGATAGCGGACAAGCGAGGGAACTAGCCCAGCTAACCGATGTGGGTCAATGCAAAGCATGAGCCCAGTTGGGAAAGCCCCCAAAGCAAAGGTCAAACCAAACATAAACATCCTCTCACGTCGCCTAGGCACAACGAAGTGAGCCTAAGTAGAGTAACTAGCGACCGTAGCCTACGGCATCGGTGCGCTCTGCTAAATAAAAATATTGTAATATTCATAATAAATACTCAAAATTAAGGATAAAAAATTAAACACTGGCTTCTAACAGAAAATGCCGAAATATAATTAACAAAAAACAAAGTAGGCTAACTGTTATCCTACTTTGTTTATATTAATTTTATTTCGGCATTTTCTGTCAGAAGCCAATTTTTAAATTTTAATGTTTAATTTTTAATGTTAGCCTAACACTAGCCTAGCTAGTTCCACAAAACCTAACACGGTCGCACTGTGCAAGACAAAGCTGTCCCACACTAAGGAAAGGACGGCTGTTCTACCTAAATAAGACGGTGTCCAGGCCAGGAACATGCCTCAAATAAAAGAAGGACACTCAAACGTCCTATCTAAAGAAAAAAGGAGACTAACCTAGAAAGTAAGGCCGTAGAACAGCAAAACATAGAATATGTCCGTCACCTTAGAGTAGGCCCCAGCAAATAGGCAGACTCGCAGAGTTAAGATGGACGCTGTCGGTTTTCCAGCTGAGCAGGCAGCTAGCAGTATTGCCAGCTCATAAGGCTAATACAGTGGGAGAAAGACGCAGATTTCACATTTTTTTAAATATTTGCCTCTACTTTTTTTCTTTTTCTTTACATTTTTAAAAATATTTGTCACTACTTTTTTCTTTCCTTTTCCTTTTATTTTCTTTTTTCTTCTTCGGAATTTCATTATTTTCTCAATTTTGCCAGTCATTTTCCTAGGAGCGGTGTTCCTCGCTCCCACACTTTTTGAAACCCTGTTTAATTCACTCAGAGCTGCTGCCCATAAATATTAATGCAGAAGGTACGAGAGAGAGAATCTTTAGCTTCATTTGTACAATATTGGAATTTGCTTATAGTTATATTTGCTTCAGCACAGAGACTTCGATATTGTTTTCTCATATCTGAATCATTGTTCAAAGAGCTTGTGATAATTTGATAAATACTTAAATTATTTCACTTCCTCTCTCGTTTCACTTCTCAGCTAGATACCAACGTCAGATGTCTGATTAGAATTGTGAGGGTGCAATTGTATAACCTTAGTTTTGTAAAATTAAAAAGAATACCATGGTTCTACGGAAGTAGTATGGCTGAAAAATGGTAGAATGCAATTGTATGCAATGTTGGTCAATGTTGCAACCCCCACTCCCAGTGTCAGCTCCCTTCCTTCCTTGTTATAAGGTGCCAACCCCCAAACCATCCCCCCCATGGTGCCAAAAAAGGAATCAAGGGGGATTCCCCCTCAGCTGCCACAAGCTGGGGGAATCCACCTAACCTTAGAGAGAGAGAGACCACCCTCCGCCTGGGACTGCCAGACGTATAATAAAGTTCTTGGTCTTTGCACTTGGATAGAAGGTCTTAATCAGCCAGTTGGCTTAGAAGTCTTAATCTGGCTTAGAAGGCGTAAATGGCTTGTTTAGGTGTATGTATATATTAACGTTTGAGTTGACAGATTGCGCTATTTATTTCATTAATGGAGATGTTCTTGACAACATCAGATGGCTTAGAAATCCGTCAGTTGTCTTAAGCAGCCAGTTGGTTTAGAAACACAGACACACACACACACACACTAGGGTGTGACCGTTGCCCTCCAAAAATCAAAAAATGGTCCTACAATGCTGTTCAAAGTTTTAATGTTGTGTATTTATCTAGGAAACACCCCTGTAAATTTTCTTGGAGATCGGTGCATGTTTGAGCTAGCACCGTCGTACCAGCAAGTATTGCTATTTCAGCTTATGAACTTCATAAATAAGTGTGAAAATAGCACATTTTATCAGATTTTCATTTCCGGGTCTGGAACGCTGACCCACAAATTTTCCACGTATTATTTTATTGCATTTAATTTTAATGATGCTCTTTTCTTTTCCCTTGACAGTGATTTGATGTTGTGAATAGAGAATTTAATCATGGATACACTGCAAAATGATGAGTATGTCAGAATGTTATTGGGCACCGTACCCCGAGAAGAAGAAAAGGAAATACAGGGCTGCAAACTGCCAACTATAGGCAGGTCTTACTATGTCTGTTAGCAAACCTTCGGGATATGCATTGGGACCAGGCTTTATCTGCCACCATGACCAATGTGCTTTTGCATTACCAGAAGGTGAATGTCCCGACCATTACAGGCAGGAACATATTGGCCGAGTGATTAAACTTACTATGGACAAAGACTACATGATGCTTATGAAAAAGAATGAGGATAGAAGACGGGCTGATGATCCTGGAATTATGAAGTTTAAATCAGAATTGAGCCTGACGATGAAATTTTATAAGAACACAGTGTTGAAAGACATGGCGGCTGCGAAAAGGGGAAAACTCAGGCCGAACAAGATGCCATCGATACTGACATACTCTTTATGAAAAAGCATGCTAAGTGACAGAGTAGCTACCTACTCTGGGGTAAACAAAGTACTCACAGAAAAGTTCAGAAGCGACAGAAAAGGTAGATGCGAGAAGAGAAGCGACAAGAGAGAGAGCAATGTGATCATGCTGAGAATGTACAGGCTGATATTGATTCACCTATTAGCTCTGATGAGGACGCTGACATTGATGAGGCCAGCACTGCTGAACCAAAGAGAAAACATCGGAGAACAGTGAAAGAGGAGTTTCAATTTTTGTGCCCCATGATATTCTGAAGTCGGCAGAACTGTTTCATGCAGTGTTCGAAACAACATCTCGCCGACCCAGCTGAGTGCAATTGTGTACTCCCTTGTATCTGCATGTGGTGGAGATACATCAAAGTTGAGTCTAAATGCAAGGACGACCCACCGATACCGAGCTTCCATCGTGTCAGAAATAAGTTTAAAAATCATGGATGAATGGCAACCATCAGACAAAGTACTGGTGCACTGGGATGGTAAACTTATGGACACGCTGGATTCCAAAGGCAATGATGACCGCCTGCCCATTCTTGTGTCTGGTGTCAATGGCACAAAGCTTCTTGGAGTCCCACCTCTTCCGCATTTGACTCAAAAAGCTGGCCTGGTTCAAGGAGACTTGATATCAACAGCAACCAAACAACTTCTGGTCGATTGGGAGTGTGAACAGAATGTCGTTGGTATGGTTTTCGACACAACTTCATCCAATACAAGTAAACCTATTTCAAACATCAGCGTGAATTTATCACGACATTAATACCAAAATACAGTGAATGATTTAACAGAAATCTGCAAAAAGCACGTGCCTGAAATGGTGGCCTTAAACTACAATTACATTTTTTTTCAAGACAAAAAACAGCTGCTTGCGTCTCCCTCCAAAGGGAATTAGAGCGTGCCGTATTCTGGTGCGCCTGTCGCAGGCATGTGGGCGAAGTCATCCTAGGTGTTTGCTGGGATTGCTTGAAAGTGGAGGGCTCTTCAAGTCCAAACATAATGGTTTTCCAGAGGTGAGTCATAAGCTTTACAAAATAACAAGGAATATTTTTATCTAATGAACAAATTTAGTGGAATTTCTTTTATTAGACTTATAAGATATACTAACACCAAGCAAATGATCGATCATATCAATCTTAATACCCCTAAAACAATATTATAGATTAGTACGAAATACAATAATCCCAATAATTGCATTTCTAGGTTCAAGAACCATTTCTCTCAACTGGCGTACAATGAAAAAAAGAAATACTATTACCCCGCAATGCCTGGAGTGTTTGAGGAGCGCCAGCAGGAGATGGCTGACTTCTTCCGTGAATCTCTAGCCCAACCATTTACACGTGGCGACTACAAGGAGCTGGTAGAGCTTGTCTGCTGCTTGTAACTAAAGGATCCGAGTCAGTGAACTTCACAATGGTCTACCCCGGCGCACTTCACAAAGCAAGGTGGATGGCTAAACTGCTCTATACCCTCAAGATTGTTCTTTTGTCAGGCCAGATCAAAGAGCAGTTTCCCAAAGCCGAGGTTGTGACTAAAAGTCAAATCAGCAAGTTAGAACGGTTTGCTGTGTTCACAGTCGCTGTTTATGTCCCATGGTGGATTGTTTGCCCCGTTCCAGCAAGTGCGCCACTGAATGACTTGAATTTGGTCGAAACCTTGGCTGAATTTGCCCCATATGACGCCACAATAGTTGACAAAGCACGTGTGGCACTCGGTAGACACACTTGGTACCTAACTGAGGAGTTGGCCCCACTGGCTTTGTTCTCGTCCCAAGTACAAGAAAGGACAAAAGACGAGATGAGGAAGGCCCTTCTTTGCCATGAAGGCACTGAAGTTACTAAGAGAGTGGGGCTCAATCATGGGGGCTATGGAAAGCCATATCTTCCCCCTGTCCCAGAAAGTGGCACTGCCCTGGTGGACCTAATTGGGCCTGACTCAAGCCGGTTCTTCACCATTTTAGGCATGCCCTATCAGTTTCTCCACAGTCCAGCCAGTGAATGGGCGGATCATGACGACTACCTGAACATGAAACGGGTTGTGGACAAGCTTCAGGTCGTCAATGAGGCTGCAGAGCGTGGTGTAAAACTTTGCCATGACTTTCTTAATGTTGCCAGGGATGAGGAGTGCTTTCAAGAAGTCCTTCAAGTAGTTGAAAATGACCGACTCCGCGTTCCTAATCAGCGCAAACGATCATCTGTTTCCGAACAGAAATCATGGTTTCTTGCTCTAGAGAAATAATACCTTGTGAATATATGATAAAACCCCTTAATGTACCATGAGAGAATAAGAATGATTAACTTTCTTGTGTTAGTGATAACAGCTTTTAATTAAGACAGGCAAATGATTTGTGTTAATATCCCTTATGATGGTTGTGTAATCTCATATATAGGCGCGTATGCCGTAAAAGCAAAATCGCTATTTTTCAAATTGCTGGTGCTCACTCGAATATGCATGAATCTTCAAAAAATTGCACGTGGGTATTTTTTATGTCAATATGCAACACCAAATTTTGAACAGCATTGCAGGACAAAGTTGGGGCAACTGTCACACCCTAACATACACACAACACACACACACACACACACACACACACACCCATGCTGTATATCTTCCAGGAATGATCTAAAAGTTTATAAAGAATCAGCCTTGGCCATCCTTCATGCATTAAAAAAGTTCTGGGACTGATTATTCTCCTTTGTAACGACAAAGATCATGTGGCAGAGAGGACCTACAGCTTTGTTTGGGATCCAGCTCTCTACGAGTTGTTATATCATCTAAACGTGGAAGATAGGGGTCACCCATACAACACTCATCAGGCCCAACGTTGCTTAGCAGCTCAAATCTCTTTGTGAAGAGCTGATGATAGAGTGGACGCGACAAAACTTTTCTAACCATGAAGGAGTGACAATTAACTGACTTTAATAATTTTTTATTCTTTGATAAATTCCCAAAAATACTATTTTCAGTTATAAATAACTCGAATCTTCTTCCTCAGAAATGTTTTCATCTTGTTACGTATATATATATACAGAGTGAAAAGTCTTCATACACAGGCAAACTGGTCACTTTATTATGCAATCACTTTTAATTCACAAAATATGCTCTATGTGGGCACCATTACACTGAATGCACATACGGATGGCATATGCAAAGGCATCTCAGCACATCACCTGCAAAAAAATAAAAAATAAATAATAATTTATTTATCATGACCATTTTGCCTATGTATGGAGACTTTTGACTCTCCCTGTATATATATATATATATATAAAATTTAGGAGAAATCCAATGACAAGGAGGAATGTAAATGCCATGAAAAGTCTTCTTTAATGCGCAACGTTTCGAGCAATACGCTCATCTTCAGGCTAAATAATAACAATATGAAATTAAAATCAATAAATAAATGAAACACAAGACAAAATAATTTCTATAAAACCTATTCATTAAAAGCAAAATTTAAAAAGACTAAAAGAAGAGGGTTAAATTCAAAGTTATAAAAATTTACATAAAATTACAAGAAATTTAAAAAGCTATTTTTAAATTACATATAGTAAATTTGAAATTAGTACAATGGAATAATTAACACTACTAACCCTTCATTGCTGATTCCGAGGCACAAGTAATTTAAAACAAAACAAAGGGAACATGCTATGGGTTGGGTGGTTGGAGAGTAATAAGTTGGGGAGGGGGAATTAAAAATTTTTTTTTTTTATCATACTGATTTTCGCATTATATTTATTAATAAAACGTCTTTAGGTAGCTTTTTCTCAGCGAAGGATCGAACTCCTGATTCATTGCGTAGCGGTGTTGTATATTTATTTACCTGCCCAAGGTGTCTCCTTGGTACTTATATTGGCAGCACCGTGCGCTCTCTCAGGGCTAGATTTTATTCGCATATGGGAATAAGTTGCCGAACAGGTAAAATTTTAAATAAAAAAGAAGCCTCTAGTATCCGGGAACATAGTAAATGTAAAACTGATGTCACTTTAGATAATTTTAAAATTCTCGGTTGTAATTCTTGTCCCAACTCACTTAGAATTTTGGAATCTCTTTATATTAAAACATTGACCCCTTCTCTAAACGTTGATTCCTCAGGTGTCCCTCTAAATTTTTTATAATTCCCCCTCCCCAACTTATAACTCTCCAACCACCCAACCCATAGTATGTTCCCTTTGTTTTGTTTTAAATTACTTGTGCCTCGGAACCAGCAATGAAGGGTTAGTAGTGTTAATTATTCCATTGTACTAATTTCAAATTTACTATATGTAATTTAAAAATAGCTTTTTAAATTTCTTGTAATTTTATATGTAAATTTTTATAACTTTGAATTTAACCCTCTTCTTTTAGTCTTTAAATTTTGCTTTTAATGAATAGGTTTTATAGAAATTATTTTGTCTTGTGTTTCATTTATTTATTGATTTTAATTTCATATTGTTATTATTTAGCCTGAAGATGAGCGTATTGCTCGAAACGTTGCGCATTAAAGAAGACTTTTCATGGCATTTACATTCCTCCTTGTCATTGGATTTCTCCTAAATATTAAATTGAAGCTTTGCAGAAGCAACCCGCATGATTATATATATATATATATATATATACAGGGTGTTTCGGGAGAAAAGGCCAATACTTCGGGAGGTGATAGTATCGGTCATTGTGAGAAAAAAAGTTCATATGAACATGTCTAATTCTGAATGGTTACAGAGATAGAGCTGTTTGAATCTACAAATACAAAAGCATTGTTAATGATAATCAAGAAAGAGAAACCAATTACTGTTTCTAACATTTAATGTTTAAACATTGGCATTTTGAATGGTATCAGATACAGAAATGACAAATTTGTTACAGTTTACAATACGTTTTCGAAAATCCCACCGTCAACCTCAATGCACTTCGCAACTCGTGTACGAAGATCGCGTGTTGTTCGTCTGAGTTGATCTTGACGTTCCTTTATGCGGGCAGCAGCATCCAAAATGCGCGCGAGCAATTCGTCTCGTGTATCCACCTTTCTTTTGTAAACTTTACTTTTCATGCACCCCCACAAACAAAAATCTAACGGAGAGAGGTCTGGAGACCTTGGTGGCCATTGATTGGGACCACCGCGGCCGATCCATCGACCAGGGAAAGTTTGATTTAGATATTGCATCACCAGACGGGTAGAATGTGGAGGAGCTCCGTCATGCTGAAAGTACATACCAGCGCATGTAGCCAAAGGAACATCCTCCAATAGTCCTGGCAATTCATTTTGCAGAAATTCTAGGTAACTTTGTCCTGTAAGACGATTCTCTAAATTAACAGGGCCATTCAGCTGATCATCGATGATACCGCACCACACATTGGCAGAGAAGCGATGTTGAAAATTTTTTTCCACAGTGGCATTTGGATTTTCGTCTGACCACCGATGAGAGTTACGAGTGTTGTTGATACCGTTACGGGTGAAAGTAGCTTCATCGGTGAAGAGTATTAATCGAAGCAATCGGCGATTAGCATTTACCCAATGACAAAATTCCAGTCGCATGGCAGCGTCTCCTGGTTGAAGGTGTTGTACACGCTGTACATCATACACCATATCTGCATATTCGGCATGTGTGAAGGTGTGTGGCATTCTTAACACTGCTTCAAACACCAAACAATGTCACTCACAACAGTCAGCTGTCGATTAGCTTATGTTACATGCTTACATTACAGCTTACATAGTTCAAGGTTAAAGGGGAGGGAAGGGGGAGGAAGAACTGCGCGCGCATCAGATTCAAACATCTCTATCTCCGTAACCATTCAGAATTAGACATGTTCATACGAACTTTTTTTCTCACAATGACCGATACTATCACCTCCCGAAGTATTGACCTTTCCTCCTGAAACACCCTGTATATACGTAACAATGTATAAACATTTGTCTATCTCCACGTTGAAATTATTGCAATATTTTTAATATCTTTTTAAATGTTGTGTAAGAGATATTTGAACTAACCACATAATATTTCGATAGGAAAACGGTTTTATCAGATATCATTATTGAAAGTATAATACCAATACTATACAAAGAATTCAATATTGGGTGTGAGAAACATCTCCATAAACACTTTATTTAATTTGTACAGTATAAAAACATTTGTTCAATAAATCAAAAAGTTATCGTGTGTATATATATATATATATATATATATATATATATACACACACCAAAAGAATTAAATAAAACACCGATACATCATTTTTGTTTATTTAGACGCCAAACGTATCCCAATTATTTAATCAAAATTAATATAAGAAATACACAGTTTAGTCAACCCTCATATACGTATATGAAATGTATAAACAGTTTCTAATTTCTGTAAATCCATTTTACTTGTGCGTTTCGAGGGACTAATGCGTACAAATGTCTTTCACCTCACTGCTGATTTCCTTAAAATGACCGTTAACATTTTCGATAATGTACTTTAAAAGTATTTTACCTGTACATTTTAAATTACAATACTTTGCACTTCTTAAATTAATGATTTATACGCTAAAATTAAAGATGCTCAAAGAAAATTTGTTCATTTTGAAGTAACCCCGAAGCGTGTATGATAATATCACATTGTGGTACATCACGGCTTTTAGTGTAAACTAATGCCCCATCATCGTGAAGGGCAATCTCGCTCTCAGCCGCTACACTAAAAGCATTTTTCATATTTTGCCTAAACACAAAATATAATTTTCAAATAAATTTATTCCTTATGCCTCACTCTCTATTATTATTATTTTCATTATTATTATTATCTCTTTCTACCACGGTTGCGCTAAAGTACGAGATGCACTAATTACGGATAAAATAATTTTTTTAGGAACTTTAAATAAAACACGGCTTTGAGGAATTGAATCCTAATTCAATGTATTGCATTCAATGCTGCTCAACAGCTCAAATCTATCTGTGAAGAACGATGACGCATTTTCGTTTGATATTACACGCAAAAATTATATAGTATTACGCATAGAGAAAGAGCATTTATTAAATTCCAAACCCATAAACATATTTCTGTGAAATTACAGATGCGTCATTAGTCAATCAGAAATCCTTAAAATATCTCACAATTCCCAATATATTACACTGGTATGCATCAATTTTGCTGTCAAGGGTTTTGTAAGTGATTCTTATAGAGTTTTTCCTGCTGATTTCGGATCTGCAATCCGTTTTTCTCAATCAGCTCAGATTATCCGGCTATGGCCACATAAGTAAAATAGAATTTTTCGTGATTTTGGCAAAGCGGAATTGGAACAGTAACATCTATCATCACTTGTTTCACTTGTATAATATCTTTTTTTACTTTTCAGGCATATAGATAAAATATTTCATAATGAATAGAGCGTGTAAAAATGATCCCAATAGATTCTGCTACATATGTGGGACGGTTACCATGCCAAATAACCAGTCCCAAATCACTAAATTTGTGAAGACAATGTATAGAGCATACTTTGGAATTAAGCTAGGGACCAGGACAAAAATTTCGCCCCTCATATGTGCTGCAAGACGTGCATTGAAAATTTGAGAAGATGGAGCAAAGGCAGAGCGAAATCTTTGCCTTTTGGAATTCCCATAATTTGGAGAGAAGGAAAGGATCACGTGACAGATTGCTATTTCTGCATGACAAACCTCCAAGGTGGGCTTATAAATTTATTTTTCTTAAATATTTTGAAATCCTCGTATGAAACTTGACATAATATTCACCATAATGGTAATCATACATTTACATATACATATTGTTATAGAAAATACATTTACACATACATATTGTTATACAAGTTACATATACAATGATTGTATATTTTCTTTCTTTTTCATTCATATTGTCCCCGAAGGGACAATATGAATGAAAAAGAAAATATACAGACTCCATCGACCTATTTCATATTGTTACCGTGCCGGGTGACCAAGGCTGTCATACAATATTGCTGACCAAATTAACCAATAACCCGGCAACAGTATCTCGGGGTGGGTTACCTTACTAAAAGAAAACAACAGGTGCAAAACTAAGGAACAATAAACAGGCTGCTTTCAAAATAAACCTTATAATTATAATTAGTGAAATATATACACGTATTTACAACAATTCATAAATTCAATGAGAGCATAATAGTACAAACACTGGCTAAATAAATGTTTTCTTTTCCTTTTTAACGCACGCCAGACAACTCCCAGCAGGTCTGCCAAGGTCTAGACCAAATAGTCTTTATCCGGCTAAACACCTCGCACTACGAACTCCTGTGCCGTCGGCCAGTCCTTCGCTGCGAACGTGCCTAAGAACGTGCACACCTCGTTGGTAGCCCACTACGACTCCTGTGCCGTCGGCCAGTCCTTCGTTGCCGAACGTGCACCAGGTAATCCGTTGCAGCGGGAAAATGGCCTGAGGATGACAAACGACCGATCCGTAATGTCGAACGCTGGGTGTGGGGTAGGCCTCCACACACTTGACCATATATAGTCAACGAAACCAGACCCTGACCTTTGACTCAACCAGAAGGAGAGCACCGATACCTGCGAAGTAGCAAACTTGAGCAAACCCCATCCCCATGATAAAAGTACAATACACAAATATTTACAACACGTCCAGCTCATATCCTAATCTAACAAAATTTATTAAATACCCAACCCAAACCCATTCAATATAATAACCACATTTAATTTTCAGAACCTAATTTAAATTAAACAAGTCATAGTTTAAATCTTACCCACAACTTGGGCCGAGACGCCTCACTCCTCCGCTCTGGTGGTAACCTTGGCAATCAACCCTAACAAAGGAAACATTTAACTTAAACTTATATCTAACAAATAAAACACCACTTTCTATAAATAAACCGATATTATATACCAATATTTTCAATATTACCACAAATAAATAACACCACTTATTATAACAGCACTATTTACCTTAAATTATGCTCCACTTTCCTTAAAGATTTACAGAAATCCAAAAACTCTCAATTCTCTGACCATAAATGCTTTCTATGCCAGCAGACCAAACAATACCAAGATTCCACCAGAGCAGAGTAAAGCTCTGCACGAAACTTCTAGAAGGTTTTTACCAACCACCTACACATTGACCCCAATAATTAATTTTTACCCATTACGCAATACATGAAAACAAAAATACGTTATAAAATTCTTTAACACTTGCGTTTCAACTTACTATACATATCACAGAGCAACTATATCAAAATTTCCATAAAGAGTTACTGTACATAGTTAATAAAACCCCACCAAAAAATACAGAATACAAAAATTAAAAAATAATATTTACAAAACATGGAAAAATATCAACACTGTTACATTTCTCCCCTCTCAAGATTGGAAACCAATCTTAAGAAGAAAACTAATAAAAACTTTAAAAATATTTCCACAAAATTTAAAAACTATTTAACCTGTATCTTTTCAAATCCTACGCTGACTTATTGCCGTCCTTAACAGTTTAGATTTTGTTTTTCGTTTTACTTCGTATTCTAATACACGCTCCTGGACCCATGGTAAATCTTGTAATAATAATTTTGATCTTGTAACCCGTTTAAAATCAGGATTCAGATCCTCATCTCTCTCGCCTTCTTGTTTATTCGTATCTGATAAACCTTTATAAAAATAGTAAAATTTCCACTCTCCTCCCCAGACGTTATACCTAATCTCATGGCTACCTCACTAATATCGACTTCGGTATTTTGTTCTCTTACCTCTTTCCTCTCTATATGTCCATCCTCAGATTCACTCAAAATTAGTTCCGAGGAGCATAACGTGTACGCTTCTTTCACTTGAGGTAAACTATTCGCATGTTCTATTTTACTACTACACAAGTCTAAAGCCTCACTCCATCTCCTCTCGTCTATTATGCTTCTTTCTTCGTCCTCTCCAAAATCGCTGAAATCCTCCTGGAACGTCTCGAACCAATCCCCCATCTCGAAATCAAATGGAAGTACTGTACTTCCTCCTTCAACCTGAACTGCCACCTCTCTTGTACTGGATTCTGTCTGAATTGACTTATGAGCCACCTTTACCTGGTTAACCTTACAAACAGCCAACTTTTTGCACGTACTCCACTGAATTCGACGAGGTGGATTCTGTCTTACTCTGGTGGAAATTAACTGCCTCTCACCTGCAGACTCCTCGGATTCTGCAAGTTCACCATCATACCTGTACCCAAATTTAATACCGGAATCCATTTTCGATCCATGAACATAAGGATGCCTTTCCCTTCAAAACATCCCCGCTCAGGCTCTAACCTCTCATACACACCTTTCTGTCGCTCCCAGTATTCACGAAGATACAAAGGCGGATCCACCCACAACTTTAAATGAGAAAAGTGGACATTCATTCGTCTTCCTTGACCCTCAATTACATAAGCCATACCCCTTGACAACACTTCCACCACTGTGAATGGACCTTCATACCTGCCTTCCATCTTTCTTTCCAATGATCTGTCAACTGTTACAATCTTTTTCTTTACTTTCACACCCTTCCCATACGGTACCCAATTAGGATGGCCTTCCCGCCACTGCATTTGTTCCTCTTGTGTAACTGGTAACATTTTCCCTCTCTCATGAATTTCGCACAGTATTTTCTCAGCCGGAGTCATTCCAATTTCCGCATGGAGCGTGTTATTGTAGACTAAGATTGCTCTAGGCAGCCAAACATCCCAGTCATACCCCTTTTCACACAAATTCCTCAAGAATTCCGCTAACGTTCTATTCACTCTCTCTATTGCACCATTCGCAGCAGGTTTATATGGACTACTATACACATGCCCAATTCCAAATTTTTCTAGCATAGTAGTAAAACACTCGCTCCTAAATTCTTTTCCATTATCGGAAAGAATCTTTGAAGGAATACGTACAAAACTGGGTAAGACATGCTCTTCAAAAGCTTTAGTTACACATTTGGCAGTCTTATCTCTCAATGGTTTTATTACTGCCCATTTACTACAATGGTCAACTGCAACTAAGCATGCAACATAACCTCTCGGTGTCTTAGGCAAGGCTAACAAATCTACAGCTACAAGTTCAAAGGGTACTTTACCTCTATCTTCCATATTGGGGGATATACCACTTGGTGACCAATCTTCATCTTCTGGCATCTTTCACACGTTCTACACACGTCATTGACTATCATATATAGTTTAGGGTGCCATACATACTTTGAAACTACATGCAATAACTTATCTCTTCCAATGTGGGCTAACTGGTTATGAAACATAACAACTACGTGAACTAACTGCCTAAAGCCTATTACTACAGCAAACTCACTCTCACTGATTTTTCTAAACAAAACTTTATTATTCACTACCAAGTCTTTAAAATATCGTCTAAACTCTACCAACATACGGTCTTCCACCATTGTGCTACCCTTTGCAACCTTTTCTCTCAATCTACTAATTACATTAGATCTATTTTGTAACTTCAGAACCACATCCCTGGCTAACATGTTTTCAACTAAACTGAACGTCACACTGTCACTATAACTCAAATCTACATCACCATCCCCTATCTCCACATCTGATCGAATATCCTCAGTTTCCGATTCAACATTTCTACCATCTAATCCAACCGTGACATTAAAAATATCCACTGCTTGCCCTACAGTCCCATAGACTAATAACCCTTCACCAAAATCTAACTCTACACTAGCCTTAACCAAATAATTCATTCCTAACAGAAAACAACCAGGAATACAGTTATCCGGTACCACAACCAATGGTGTTGTCACTACCTGCTTGTCAGACATAATATCTAACGTTATACCTATTCGCGAATGCACACATTCTGATCCAATTCCTTTCAGTTTCACATCTATACCCAACTGTCTCATTCGAAACTCCTGAACTTTCGCCTCCTCAAACACAGATTCTCGTACCAAACTAACAGCTGAACCAGTATCCAAAAATGCACAGTAAGTGTAACCGTCAATACGAATATTTGTCCAAGCGACAAAAGCCCCATCGTGACCGCAACAATACCTATTATTAGATTCGCTCTCTTTCATAAACAAATTCATTTGCACCTCCTCGTTGTTACTTTCTAACGGTACTCCATTTTCTCTGATCTGTCCTTCCAATTTGCAATCATCCCATTCCACTCCTTCAATAACATTTTCACAGTCAAACGTTCCGTCATTCAAAACTGGATTAAAATGCACACCTGCCAAACACTGCAAATGCACACTCACTAAATCGATCTCTCTTTCACATCGGGACCCACATACGCAACTGTACAACATGTACCATGATGTACCGAAAATTCAACCCCAAACAAATCACTAGCAACCAACAACATTTCTAGCACAGGCAGTGTTCCACATATTCGAAGGGACCGAAGATGCTTCACCTTGCCACGTCTACTGAACCCATATTTTTATAATTCCTACTTAATGTGTCCGCCAACAACTCTCAAACCTGCACACTATCAGGACACTAGGTATTCTCCTTTCATCCAACACTATTTTTAAACTTTCATACAAAGAGTTGCCTCCTCCCTGAACACGCTTAATCATCCTCAACCCTTCTGGCAGCCCTTCCAAATCCCCATTTATTATACATTCATTCTCAATGACTCCTTGACAACATCTAGACAACGCATCTGCCACAATGTTTTCACGACCTGCCTTATATCTAATCTCAAAATCATATTCACTTATATCCTCTAACGTTCTTGCCAAACGACTATCAATCATCTTCATGCTATGCAGGTAGACCAAAGGACGATGGTCTGTATAGAGGATAAAATTACGACCTAATAAAAATGGCCTAAATGCCTTTATACCCCACCTTAATGCAGTTAACTCACGTTCTATGGTCGAATACCGTTTTTCGGCAGGTGAAAATGCATGTGAATCGTAAGCTATTATCCTGTCCACCCCATCTTGCTTTTGACACAGACTAGCACCCATTCCCACACCACTTGCATCGACATATAATTCCATTCGTTCCGCACCTTCAGAAAAATCGGGGAAAGCTAACGATACAGCATCTCTCATACGTACCTTTAACTCCTCAAATGCACTTAATCGTTCCTCCGTCCATTCAATCACTTCTTTCCCCTTTCTACCAGTAATTTCACACAACGGTGCTGAGATACCAGAGCAATTTTGAATGAATTTTCTTTGAAAATTAATCAATCCCAAAAACCGACGCAAGTCACTCACCGTTTTTGGTCGTTCAAAATTAGTGACTTTATCCACATACTCAGGCAATTTAGATAAACCGTTCCGTCCTACCATGTGACCCAAAAATTTAATTTCTTCCTTCACCCATTGGCATTTACTGGTTTGACCTTCATTCCCGCTTCTTCCAAGCGCGTTAATACTTTGTCCAACAACTCAATATGCTCACTCAAGGACTCGGACATAACCAAAATATCATCAATATACACTACCACCCGCGACCACGGCAAACCATTCAAAACTCTCTGCATTTCTCTTTGAAACCCACTTGGTGCCGTTTTTAGACCAAAACTCAAACTTTTAAATCTATATTGACCACTTACAGTTGAAAACGCAGTGAAATCGCGACTTTCCTCTTCTACAGGCATCTGGTAATAACCGCGAAGCAAATCCATGGAAGTGAAATACTTCATACCATGCAACCCAAACACCGCTTCACTCAAATTAGGCATAGGAAATCTATCTGCTTTAGTAACCACGTTCAGTTTTCTATAATCTACACATAATCGTATAGACCCATCCTTTTTACGAACTGGCACGATAGGAGAACTCCATTCAGAAGCACAGGGCTCCACAATGTCACGCATACATAACTCTCTAACCTGCTTTTCAACCTCCTCATTCATTTCTCTATTAAATCTACGTGGTCGCTGGTATATCGGAGTGTAATCATTCAATACAATCTTATATGGAGTCATACGTGCGCGCCCAATATCCGAGTCACTTTTACTAAAAACATTCCTGTGTTTCCATAACACACCCCAAACGACCTGTCGCTCTTGCTCATTAATTACATCAGACAAATACACTTTACTCTGAAGGGATTCTTCATTCCATTCCTTACAATCGTTCATTCCACCTGCTTCATGTACTAACGTGTTCACCGCGTAAGTAAATTCTTTATCGAGCTCTTCCAACTTTGCATTATCAACCATTGAATACGCAGTTGTAATCCTTGCATTTTCTTTTAATCCTAATTTACCAGGTATCAACTTTCTCACTAAAATAAAACTCTCTTCACTTTCCCAGTTAATCAAGCCAGGCCAAACTCTCAATAACTTATCAAACTTCGGATTCACAGAGTCACCATCGACAAATAACACATCATCGTCGTCCCTTTCACATTCCGCACAACATTCCCGTGGTTTAAAACTATTATAAGGCCTCCTAACTTTAACTCTAATCCATTTATCCTCTTCCAGTATCACGTTCTCAGCCATACAAATTGGAACATAAGAGACCATTCTCAAACATTTATTCACATTCACACCCACATACAGCTCCTCTTGCTCATCATTTTCATTAGCCCTTTTAAAGCATCTTCTACCCACATTAAGTTTAATTTTATTTTTAACCAGGAAATCAATCCCAAGAATTACTGGTTGCCAGAATTGTTAACTACCAAAAATTCACTCTCTCCATAATTCACACCATGTATCATCACATTCACTCGAACCTTCTTTGTCACTAATATACCCTCACTTTCCACCCCAACTCCATGCAGCCTTATCTTGCATTCTTCCATACACAACTCAGGTAAACTCGTGGCAAGGTTAGTATCCATCACACCCATTTGTGCTCCCGAATCAATCATTGCCACCACCCCAACTCCATTCAAATGAACTACCAATTCCATGAGAGCATAATAGTAAACAAACACAGGCTAAATAAATGTTTTCTTTTCTTTTAACCACTTCCAGCAACTCCCAGCAGGTCTGCCAAGGTCTAGACCAAATAGTCTTTATCCGGCTAAACACCTCGCACTACGAACTCCTGTGCCGTCGGCCAGTCCTTCGCTGCCGAACGTGCCTAAGAACGTGCACACCTCGTTGGTAGCCCACTACGACTCCTGTGCCGTCGGCCAATCCTTCGTTGCCGAACGTGCCCCAGGTAATCCGTTGCAGCTGGAAAATGGCCTGAGGATGACAAACGGCCGATCCGTAACGTCGAACGCTGGGTGTGGGGTAGGCCTCCACACACTTGACCATATATAGTCAACGAAACCAGACCCTGACCTTTGACTCAACCAGAAGGAGAGCACCGATACCTGCGAAGTAGCAAACTTGAGCAAACCCCATCCCCATGATAAAAGTACAATACACAAATATTTACAACACGTCCAGCTCATATCCTAATCTAACAAAATTTATTAAATACCCAACCCAAACCCATTCAATATAATAACCTCATTTAATTTTCAGGAACCTAATTTAAATTAAACAAGTCATAGTTTAAATCTTACCCACAACTTGGGCCGAGACGCCTCACTCCTCCGCTCTGGTGGTAACCTTGGCAATCAACCCTAACAAAGGAAACATTTAACTTAAACTTATATCTAACCAAATAAAACCACCACTTTCTATAAATAAACCGATATTATATACCAATATTTTCAATATTACCACAAATAAATAACACCACTTATTATAACAGCACTATTTACCTTAAATTATGCTCCACTTTCCTTAAAGATTTACAGAAATCCAAAAACTCTCAATTCTCTGACCATAAATGCTTTCTATGCCAGCAGACCAAACAATATCAAGATTCCACCAGAGCAGAGTAAAGCTCTGCACGAAACTTCTAGAAGGTTTTTACCAACCACCTACACATTGACCCCAATAATTAATTTTTACCCATTACGCAATACATGAAAACAAAAATACGTTATAAAATATCTTTAACACTTGCGTTTCAACTTACTATACATATCACAGAGCAACTATATCAAAATTTCCATAAAGAGTTACTGTACAGAGTTAATAAAACCCCACCAAAAAATACAAAATACAAAAATTAAAAAATAATATTTACAAAACATGGAAAAATTATCAACACTGTTACAATATCTTCCAGACCGCAGCCTTCCCTCACGAGCCGCCACTGTCTGAATGCTTCTTCTATTTCATATGCAAGTTTTATATCCATGTTTCTGTGTTTCTATTTTCAGGAGTTAACAAGAAGAATAAACACATTGTTGTATACCCTGACATTCCTTCTGCTATGAGACCTGTACCCCATGTCCTGGAATTCCAATACCCGACCCACCTCAAACCCTGGACTTCGATGATTCTGATGATGAATGAATGACCAATGCCAATGACCAGTCCCAGTCGTATATACCTCAAAATACCGCTTCAAATGAGCCGAGGCCTCTCAACCAGGCCAAACTTAATGATCTTACCAGGGATTTAGGACTTTCCAAATTAGCTGCCGAGATCTTGGGCTCACGACTTCGAGAGGACAACTTGCTGGCTCCGGGAACAACATTCTCCTGGTATAGGAAACGAGAGGAAGAATTCCGCAAGTTTTTTGCAGTGCACGAAAATACCTCTTCATTAGTGTACTGCTGCAATGTTGAGGGGCTAATCGAATCCTTGGGCCTGCCATATAACGCATCAGAATGGAGGCTATTTATAGACTCGTCTAAACGAAGTTTGAAAGCAGTACTTCTCAACATTGGGAATAGGGTTGCATCAGTCCCTGTAGCACATTCCGTACAACTTACTGAGAGCTACGATAACATGAAAATTTTACTGGATGCTCTCGTATACGACCAACATAACTGGAGGATCTGTGGAGATTTGAAGGTAATACTAATATCATAAGTAAACTATTGCTATTGACTATGTTGTTTTTCCAAAGGTTATTTGAGAGCGTATAAGAACACTTAACTTCCCCACAGAAGTGATACAGTCCAATGCATAGATTTTTTTATCTGATAGAACAAATTCTCTAAATTCTTTAAATATTTTCATTTTTTTTCAGATTGTGGCATTTGTATTGGGAATGCAAGGGGGATACACGAAATACCCATGTTTCCTCTGCAAATGGGATAGCCGAGCGGATGAGAAGCACTATGCACAGCGTGACTGGGCATCCAGAGAGAATTTTGAACCTTTTGAACCTGGGTCGCATAATGTCGTTTCAGTGCCCCTTGTACCACCAACAAAAATTTTGCTCCCACCACTTCATATTAAGCTGGACTTGATGAAAAATTTGATCAAATCAATGAATAAGGAGGGTTCAGCATTCCGATATCTCGAGAGTAAATTTCCTCATATATCTGATGCTGAACTAAATGCTGGGGTTTTTGATGGTCCTCAAATTCGAACTTTGATCAAGGATACTCAGTTCGAAAACGCAATGACTCCAACTGAGAAGAATGCCTGGCAGGCATTCAAATCAGTTGTCACTGATTTTCTTGGCAAGCGTAGAAGTCCAGAATACGAGTCCGTTGTCGAAAACTTGATGGAAGCTTTCAAAACTCATGGGTCGCGCATGTCCATAAAAATGCACTTTTTGTGGTCCCACTTGGACTATTTTCCTGAAAATTGCGGGGATTATAGTGAGGAACAGGGTGAACGATTTCACCAAGATATCAAAATAATGGAAGAGAGGTACCAGGGAAACTGGGATATCAATATGCTGGCGGACTATTGCTGGTGTTTGAAGTGAGACGTGCCCGAAGAAAAACACAGACGGAAAGCCAAAAAACTTCATTCCTTCCTCAATAAACTTTTTTTCATATTCATTGTATGAATAAAAGTATTTATTCACACAATGTTTTCATTTTTCACGAGTGTTCTTATAATATTACTCGTATGTACAGTGTTTAAGCTAAAAAAATCAATAAATTTGGGGATAAAATTGGACTTATAATAAATGGCCAATAGAGAAAAAACCTGACCTGATTGAGGAAAACCAATGTCATTTTCGAATTCAGCATGGTCGAATTATATAATGAGTTGAAAAAACCCTCACAGCAGACAAAAAATTTCATATGCATTCCAGTGTTTTATATATATATATATATATATATACGGTATATATATTTAATAATAAATAAATACGCTACAAAGATAAAAAATCATCTTATAAGCACAGGAGATATAAATTAAGAATTGAAACCACTGAAGTCGGGAGATCGATTCAGGGTAGTGAAAAAACAGGCAACACGTGGAACTCATTTACCCATTTCGTGGGGATGAATGTGCCCCGAGGGTCACCTGAGCTGAAGGAGTAACAGGGTGAATGGCCAACCCAACCCAACCCAGGAGCCAGCAACCGGGAGCGAGCCAGAGCCTCACAGCCCAGAGTCAGACACAGAAACCGCTAACCTACCGGGATGGCCTCAAGTCAAGATTTTGCTGGTAATAATAATAATAATAATTCGGGAGTTAGTGCAATGGGCCGCAAGAATATTTGCGTTGTGGAATTCTTTCAAATAAAAAGTCCAGTAAAAGACTTAAAGGACTTAAAACCTATTTAAGCTAGGTTCTATTTCTCATTTAATAGGACTATGTATGTGTGTGTGTATATATATATATGTATATATATACACAATGTGTGTGGTAGATTGCTTTTTAATACATGTTCGATATGTTGTGGGGGCGCAAAATTATTCTTTGGCTGGTCATCTCTTGCGTCGGCCCTAGGTCCTATGTCCCCATGCTCATCGTTTTCCGTGCTGTGTCTAATAACCACGGGGATCTCTGTCGGATTCTTATAATTTTCGTACTCGTGAAGAAATTTCTGCAGAGCTTCTTCGTATAAGATTCTTTTCTCATCTGGTGACTTTTCACTGTTTAATAGGGCTAACAATTCGCTTTCCATTCTTTTAAGCCTGCTTTTTCGGGGTTCTAGACCCGTGTCTGGACTCTTAGAACTTTGCAGTGAAGCATACACCTCGTGTGGAATCAGTATCACTTTTTCATTATATTAATCCAGTCAGTAAAGGTCCCAGAACTGAAAATAAGATGGGGAGACCCCCTCTTTATAAAATAATTCGTTTTTTCTTCCCCACAATGTGACTTTTACGAGCGAGAGTAGTATTATGTTCTAACGACGTAGGCAAGCCTTCTCAGGGGGTTTCATTGGTACATTACATTTTATAACGTTAAGACATTTCACAGATGCATTTTAAAAAGTCCGAGTCAGTGTTTTTAACAAACAACTATTGCTATGTCCCGGAAGTTGTTGATATATTTTTATTAATTCATAGTCATTAATTCATTCATTAATTCTTTAGCCTCTTTGTCATTCTGGAATATACACCGTTTCAGGCTCGTTTGGGAATATATTCATTCTTATAAACACTCTAAACGTGTTTCGCAGGTGAAGGTCACAAAGCAAATATCCGTAACGTTGACTTGTACCTTCTTTATAAACTTCCAAAAACTCCTTATGCTGATTCGGGAACATTTGATTGGGTAATACTCCAATTTGTGACACATCTCTACGTTGCTCGAATAAGACTACATATTGTGTATTTAACGACACATCGCCCATGTATCTGTTTCTGAGAAATAGATTCTGATTGATGAAGAACATGTGATTATGTTAAGATGGTGGAAGAACACTGTAAATGTCTCGTCAAACGTTTAATCCATTTCCAACACGAGATCTTCAATTACAATAACTGTATGTTCATTTCCCTTTAACGAATTAACGTCATATACGTCTTTATGCAACAAAATATCATCTTGGTACTCGTTGAATACTGACTAATACGTCGAATAGCAGTATAGCACCATATAATTTTATGGACAAATTTTGAAAACATCTCTCCCTTATCTTTAATGATTTTAAGCATAAACACAGTTTTACCACATCCTGTAGGGCCAGATATAATACACGTGGACGGGCTCGTGAACCTGAATTTTTTTTACAGAATCCATCTCTAACACGTCACACACCTAAGTGAATCATTTAGAAAATATAATAAATATTTAAATGGTGTTCCTTATATTCTACAGTCTTGTTTTTCCTCTTCCACAGAACCGTGAATGACGACGAGATACAGCATCATGTGCCCATCATCGATATTACAGACGATCACGATGACAGTGTAGTTGTGGTCACAGATTCCATCCCCGCTGACGAACCCACACCAGCGACAACTGTAGCACCACCACGCGACAGTTCAAAGAGGAGGCATGATGACTCCCAATAATAGAGCCCCACCCCTCTACGTTTTACGACACAACCCCCACACTAGCTCCTTCCTCAAATAAAAATACGTCCCCTTATTCCTGTTCAATTCCTGGCACATCCTGCACAACAGCAGTAGCATCTCTTTCTCTAGAAGATGGTGTAACATTCGAACTGGTGCGCACCGCCACCCCCACCCCTGCACTGACTAGAAAAGGGTACGTAGTCAGAGTTGACCCTGGATTCATATATAGCAATGGTGTTGAACACGGTCTGCGACGAGTAGTTGAGGGTATTTTGTAGTTTCCCCTTCAGAACCGCGACGAACGTGAAGTCAGGACGAGGCTGTCCTTCGGGTTCGGGTCAGATGACGGGGATGTAGATGATTTTTGGGTAGTAATACCATTCAAATACTTGGCGGCTGTAGATATAGAATATATATTAGGTGGTACAATGCTGCCTCTCAAAGTAGTACAGCCTTCAATATGGACAAATTCACGGTAGATACTGACCATAGTGCCACACCTTATACTCTTAACTTCAATTCTCAGGCTATTTACAGACTGCATACAAACACCGAGCGAGGTTACGGCTTTATAACATTAGTCTTGGCCCGTAAGTTTACTGGCCTCAATACACGGTCCCAAAAAATTTGGTTGCCTATGGTTGTGCAGCGTGTCCTTAAACTATCTTCAGATTGCAAGCTTCAGTATGACTGTAATATGGGCCGACAAGAGCTGAGAAGGGTAGAGCAAGAAATAAATGCTTGTATAGTTGTATTTGGAATGGATGATCGTCGTAGGACGCTGTATATTTTTAAAAGCAGTGTGAGAGATCGTACAAGATCCCAACTTATTTTAGTGCTGTCAGGGGCAACGTATCTCCCCATGCGTAATATCAGGGACCTTTACGCGAGTTATGATAAAAGCCGAAAATATGGAAGATAAGGGATGTCTCGAGTTTGCGGATGATCTGGTGAAACATTGTAAGGATTGCCACATGGAATGTGGGCAGTGTAAAAGCTCCAAATGTGAAAGCCGTGTAGTTGAATCTGAGAAGAGTGATTGTAATGTGTGTAAAAGTACATTTTTCAAATAATTGCTTTGAGCTCCATAAGCCAATTGGTACGTGCAGGTAAATGAGAATCTGGGAATGTGGTATGTTTCATATGATGGATAATTTGGGGAAATTCAAGCATAAATGTGATGAAATTCACTGTCCTACATGCCATGAGAAATATAAGGCAGATGGTATAAAGTAAGTATGGTATATGAAAGATGCTAAGCTAAAAATAAACCATGTATTACTGTATACTACGATATAGAAACATATGCGGGTGCTGAAACCAAAGAGGTTATCCCACATCTACTTGTAAGCCAGACTATCAGCGATGAGTGCATGGAAGTCGAGTGTGATGAGTGTCACAAATGTGGCAAACGAACAAACTTTTTGAAAACGAACGCACGCGACAACCCCGTGAAACTTTTGTGTCCTATATTGTCAAGTTAGCGGACAAGTTAAAAAATATTACTGTATATTCTTGCTCATAACGGGGAAAAATTTGGCACACAGTTCTTTTATAAGGAACTGCTTGAGCATTAGGGTGGAGCGAAAAATACTTTTTTCTAGTATGAAGTTCTAATAGTGATTAAACGTTGCATTTAGTGGACGAAATATGCCTGCCAGAATATGAGTTCATTTGTTTAAAATTTGCAGCTGCCACCAGGGGGCTAAAGTTAACACAATTTTGTGTAAAAAGGAAAAAAATGCTTCTATTTTAGGTTTGTCAAACTATTATAAAATTTTATCTTAGAATTATCTAATAGTTTGATTAAGATTCGTAAATGATAGGAATTCGTTTTGTAAAAATGCCTTTTCATATGCTTAATATCTTCAGCTGCCACAAGAGAGCTGAAGTTAACACAATTTAGAGTAACTGAGTCATGTTGAGACTACACTGAATGTTGTGGGGGAGGGTTTTGGTGTGAAGGAATTTCTTTCTGTGAGTCATTAGAACAGTGTGTTAACACTTGTCTTCTTAGGTAGTAGGCCTAGTCGCTCAGTTGATCGGAGAGTTTTTTAATATGATCGGAATATTATAAAACTTTATTTTAAAGTGATTTATATAGAGATAATATTGATTTTATTATAAAATGCTTGTTATAATGTATTATATAATTTTAGTTTATTTTATATATATAATTATACTTATAAAATATATTAATATATTAATTATATAATGTTTTGATGTTACAGGATATTTTGTGATTGTGAATTTTTCTTAAAAATATTATGGCATCAAATACTAAATATAAACATTTCACTAGAGAACATATGAAGTGTGCCATATTTGAAGTACCTTGTGAGATGAGTGATATGCAACTACCAACTTATAACTGCATTATGAAAGATTACCTGTTCACAAAACATTTAGTGAAGGAGCAGATAAATAACAAGGAGCCTTCATTTTCTGAAATAGCAGAGGCAGTTTCCAAAAAGGTAGAAAATATTTGGAAGAAGGCCTCGTTGCCAATAGTTTCACATACACGCGTTTTACAGATGATGCGAGTGTACCATGATAAATACAGGTCCTTATTAAAGCCATACAAGTCACGCAAGGATCAGCCTAAGTACAAAAATCAGCTTGAAGAATTTGAAAACTCTTCAAAATGCACTTTGTTTGACATCTGCACCTGCAAATGTAAGGAGTTTAGGAGATGCTCATGTGAAAAGATTAAGAAAATCCCTCCAAAAGAGCAGGATTTTTTAAATGACCAACGAACACGCAGAATAATGGTGATAGGAAGCATTGACATAGCACACACAAGACGATTACAAGCAAGAGAACATCGAAAGGAAATGGAAAAAGCACGTCTGGAATCCTCACAAACAACTAGTGCTGCTATAACCAATACGTCCAACTTACAAATCGAAACAGAGACAAGTGAACTTCAACAACTAGACGAGATATCTGAAGATAATGAGGAAGATACAACCTCGACTCAATATGTAATATCAGAACAACAGATGCGTGAGCCACTGCCTTCATTAGCAATTACTTGTGATAGATTTAAAATGTCGGACAGAGCTGGGGCTGCTATTGCTTCTGCAGTATTGGCAGATCTTAAAATTGTTACTCCCGAAGACAAAGGGAATATTATAGACAGAAGTAAGCTAAGACGTGAAAGACAAAAACAGAGAAAGGAACTACAACAGATAGGAGAGCCAAAAACCATGCGGGGATTATACTTTGATGGCAGAAAGGATAAAACAATGATTCAAGTCCAGGAGAGTGATGGCTCTAACCACCAAAGAACCAAACGCGAAGAGCATATCAGCATAATATCTGAACCACACTCTCTGTACTTTGCACATGTGACACCTTCCAGTGGCAAAGCTAAATACATTTGCACAGCGCTAGTGAATTGCTTGAAAGAAAGGAATGTTGATATAGGGAACATCGTTGCAGTTGGCTGTGATTCGACAGTGGTTAACACTGGTAGTATTGGAGGCACAATAAGATTACTGGAAGAAGCCTTTAATAAGCCATTGCAGTGGCTGATATGCCTTTTACACCTTAATGAACTTCCATTGCGCCATCTATTTCATCACTTGGATGGTACCACTACTGGACCAAGAGCATTTTCAGGAGAAATTGGCCGAGCACTTTCAGACTGAAAAGCTTCCCATAGTTAACTTCTAACCCATTGAAATTCAAGAGGACATGTGTGAAGTTGATGTAGATGACATAAGTACTGACCAGAAATACCTTCTTGAAATTCACAAGGCTATATCAAGTGGAACATTCTCAAAGAGTCTTAGTCATAAGAGTCCAGACAATATATCACATTCAAGGTGGCTCACCACAGCAAACAGGACTCTGCGGTTATATGCAAGCACAGAGAATCCTTCAGGCAATTTACAAGAATTAGCTACTTTCATTGTTAGGGTATACGCACCAATGTGGTTTCAGATAAAGCGTAAACCATTATGCCAATATGGCGCTAAACATATGTGGCATATGATTGCAAGAAGCCGGTATCTCCGTGAAGAGCTTAGGAGAGTACATGACTCAGTCATTCAGCGAAATGCATATTACGCAAATCAAGAAAACATTCTCATTGCAATGATAGCTGATGAAAGGGAGCATGTGCGTTAGTTGGGATTTAGGCGTATCATAAAAGCAAGGGCATGCATTCAAGAAACAGATGTTATCAGGTATTTTAAGGTGCCAGAAATAAATTTTTATGCCAAAGACTATAGAGATCTCATTATGTGGCAAGATTTTCAGATAGCAGAACCACCGATAACCAAAGGAGTTTCTCTTGATGATATTGAATCATGCATCAAACATGGTACTACTCTTCATTCAGAATTATTTCAGTTTCCATGTCATACACAAGCCGTAGAGAGATGCGTCAAGCTCGTTACAGACGCTGCTGGATCAGTCTGCGGACCTACAAACAGAGACGGTTGGATTCGTGCTACATTAGAATCAAGGAAAAAACAGCCAAAATTTGACACAAAAGCAAATTACTAAATAGTCTTCAGCAAGAACCCTTTCTAGAGGGAGGTTGGTTGGGGAAAGGGTGGTAACTCTGCTAAGGCACGAAATAACGTTTCTTAACTGTCTCAAGCCAGTATAAAGGAGGAGACACATCCTAATTTATTACTGTTCCCTTTTTCAAGTAAATACAGAATCATACTTAATTGTCATTTTTAAGTTAACTTCAGCCCTCTTGTGGCAGCTGAAGATATTAAGCATATGAAAAGGCATTTTTACAAAACGAATTCTTATCATCTAAGAATCTTAATCAATCTATTAGATAATTCTAAGATAAAATTTTATAATAGTTTGATAAACCTAAAATAGAAGCATTTTTTTCCTTTTTACCGAAAATTGTGTTAACTTTAGCCCCCTGGTGGCAGCTGAAAATATTAAACAAATGAACTCATGTTTCGGCAGGTATATATCGTCTACTAAATGCAACTTTTAATCACTATTATAATTTCATACTAGAAAAAAAGTATTTTTCGCTCCACCCTATGAGCATGATTCGTCGGAGATATTTTCAGGCGATCCCTTGAAAAGAGGAAACAAACTTATACAGATAACTAAGAGGTAATGTACAGTTTAAAGACACTTTATTATAAACACCTTGTAAATTAGCCAAGCTACCCAAGGTAATGGGCGTAGCCGCCGAGGTTTCAAAAGAGTATTTTCCTTACACTTTCCTCACTATGGACAATTTAAATTACGTAGGACTACCTCCACCCAAACATTACTTCAACTACGCCAACATGATTGATAGTGAGCGTGAAGATTTTGACCGTTACTACAACAGTTTTAATGAAGATAATCCTTAAATATAGCTGATGAATGCGAGCGTTATTGCGTGAATGATGTGCGCGTGCTTAGAGTATGTTTCCAGACCTTTAGAAGGATGTACACAGACCGTTTCAACTGTGATCCGCTGCAAGTCGCAACCACGATCGCCTTATTGTGCTTTACGGTGTTCAAGAACAATTTCATGCCTTCAAGACACCTTAGCCATCTTTCACAGAAACAACCCTCGCAGTTATGGACACAAGGGTATTTACTGGCTCATATACCTACAGCAGCAGACCGGTGTATACATAAAACATGTCCGCAACACGGGGCAGGTACCCATTAATGTCAATTGTCGTGTTTTTTTGGTTGATGGTCAAGGCGAAGACCGTGTCACTGGTGAGAAGAATGTGTACTCCTTTAACGGTTGCTGGTGGCACGGATGCCACCTTTCTGAGTGTGGAATCGTAGAAGATATCCACGGTAGATCTCTTGCTGACAGTCATGCGTGGACCCGCACCTGCGATCAACTTATAGGTTCCCAGATTGCTCACAAAGTCATGTGGGAGCATGAGTATGATGCACAGATGGAAACAGATGGACAGTACGGTGAAGAAATAAACACGATCAAGCGTTGAATGGTGTTGGATCCTCTGAAATGCGGTGATAGCTTGTTCGGAGGGCGTGAAACTCCATTACTACGACTTCTGATCTTTATACCCATACGTGAAGAAGAACAATCCGTACACCGTAGATGTACCTGAAAAGCTGGTGGGAGCAGCCCTGCCCAGCATCGAGGAGTTCTCAACACGTTTGAACAAGAACTATTTCGGTTTTTCTTTCATAGACGTGCTCCCCCCTCGCGATTTATAGATGCCGAGCTTACTCGTCGTTTTAGACAACAAGCACATGTTTCCCCTGTGTTTGAAGTGCGCAGGGGAGAACAGTGGGGCTTGTAATCACAAAACCAACCTGCGGAAGATCAGAGGTGTATATACAAGCCCAGAGCTGGATCTAGCTGTTCGCCATGGCTACAGAATATTGAAGATACATGAGGTATGGAGGTTCCAGAAGCTACCCAACCTTTTCACGCCATATATGCAAACACTTTTTAGAAGAATAAGGTAAAAGTATCAGGGTATCCGCGAGCAGTTGATACCGAAGATGAAAAAATCGGCTTATATTCAGCGTTACCGTGACCATGAAGGGATACAACTTGACAGGGCTCAAATTGTAAAGAACCCAGGTAAGCGCTTTCGTGCAAAGTTGTGTCGAAATAGTCTTTGGGGAAAATTTGCACAGAATACAGGCAAGGGGAACGTTCATCAAGCCGAAAGTTATAACGAGGTGTGGTATTATTACAATGCTCCAGGTAAAGAGTTCATGGAGATCGTGATTGTAGGTAATAAGTACATAATAAAGTACAACATTACCGAATTGGCCACAGACACATCGTGTGTTACAAACATACCTGTAGCCAGCTTGACAACAGCATACGCTCGCATCAAACTTTGGGATCTTTTGCATTCTCTTGGGTGGAGTTGACTAATGAGATCAACGATGAGTATGGTGACATCGCATACGCCGACTCTTTTGTCTCATCAGGTCCAAAAACGTATGGGGTACGTGTGAGGGTGGGGGAGGAGATGAAATATATCGTGACGGCTAAGGGCATCACGCTTAACCAGGCGAACCGTCGGACCGTTAACTTTGAGTCGTTGAAGGAGCTAGTGTGCTTGGAAAATGAGGGCAACCAACCGTCCCAACTGACTGTAGGGCCCCACAATTTTCAGGCGCAGAAGCAGGGGTGGGTGAATGAACTTAGAGGTCCGAAAGTATGTCGTAACACCTATAAGAAACATTACCAGGTGCCTGGAACCTATGATACCTTACCCTTTGGTTACCATAACCCATGATTGTTATATATTTATATATATATATATATATATATATATATGTCTATTTACTTGTTATCGATATGTTTATTTTATTTATTACACTTTTTTGAATATATATACACCTTGAATAATTCGATGATATGTTAATTAAATAAATCGTGTTTCGGTTAGCGTTTCATTTTCTACTTTGTGTGTGTGTGTGTGTGTGTGTGTGTGCATATGTACAGGAAAAGTCCTAAGCTCCGTCCCCTGTATGATCGAACAAAGGTCACGTGAGTCATGCTACTACCTGGGCATATCTCTATCCCTGAGTGCTTAGTTGCCCGCTGCAAGCCCTGGATCTTAGATGTGTATTTGAAGAAATCTCATGTAGACGAAAAATAATAATGGCTACCTTTAATATTGCGTGCTCGACGTTTATAAAGTGGTATTCGCTAAAGTCTGAAGATGTGTTGAACACTCAAAGAATTCCTATTCATCCATCCCTTTGAGGCTTTTAAGTCTACAGTGAACCGTGCGAAGCTTGAGGAACAAGATGTCAAAATACTCTACGGCTATTCTGGCGAGAGCAATGCAGGATTTCGTGGCACAAACGATGTGATGGACTATGTTGTAGGACTAAACTGCATAAAAGCTCACATATACGGTGAAGTGGGAGAAACAACACGTGCAAAAGAAAAGTAACGGGTATAGTTTGTGAGTCTTGTTCCTGAGTGGTGTTACAAGCGGTATTATGTTATGTTGCATCATACAGAGTACTCGTACCCCGCGGCTGAGAATGTAAAACTTATCATAATGGAAAATCTGAAATATTTTTACCACTATATTAATATCGCGTGATTCAAAAGTCTGTTACCACTGTAATGGTGAATAAAAAATAACTACAAACCACAGTAACCTGTGATGGTTTTTTATTTGAGGTAATTTTTACACAATTACACATTGGAAATTAACAGCGGAAATGCTTTCTTTTAAATCATTGACATTACGAGGTTTTTTTGCATATACCCTATCCTTGACCATACCCCATATTTTCACAAATCAACAATCTGAAACACAAAAAATATTTCACCATTACAGTGGTAACAGACTTATAAATCACCCGATATATATCATGACGAGATTTGCAGTGAGGTTATGGCTAAAGGCCTGTGTGAGTTTTTAATAGAATTTAGAGACGAGTATCGCTTGCTAAGCAAAAAGGATAAATGTGGGCACATGTTTCTCTAAAATAGTGCGTCGGAGTGTGAATAAAATGTATTTAGTTCGTGAAAATCACCCTGAACAAAAATGTTTGTTGCGCATTCTTGGGAGTGGGAGTGATAAAACATAAAAGCCGATAATACTTCGTGTGTCGCAGATGGAAAAATTCTGTCAACGGTTGCCCATTATAATGGGGCACAAGTATTCACATGACTCTTTCATGTTGGAACAAGCCCGTACACGAAACATTAACGCTTGGTATGATTCACCCGTGTCACTCGTTTCCCACACCTGTCTCCATGCCAAACCGTGCTCCGGTAGGGCGGATCATACTATGCATTTTTTTTAAATCAATGGAGAGGGGTGTTCAAATGACATATTTTGGTGTATAGAACACAATTCTGAAGAAAATATTTAATTCTGATAACCCTAACCTACATCATTTTGCAGTTGATTATTATTAAATTGTTGATTATTTTACTATTGTAGTTACCCCAGAATATGTCTTCTCACGTTTTCTATCATGGCTGCTCACGTTATCTCTCATAGATCATTGTTCTAACTAATTCATATAAACACATATAATGTAATTCATATAATAATAATAATATTTAAATACTCAAATAAAAAGGTGTGCCATTCCACTTAATTGTAATTATCATACAGTTTGGTATATGAAATATTTTGACGGTTTTCTGGCGTGCATAAGGCCATTTTCTGAGCCACCTTTCTCAGAGGCTAGAATGTAACGTTTCAGAACATTCTAAAACGTTTTGTGAAATATTTGAAGTGACTCATGATTTATGAAGCTATTTTACCACCTCGGCTTGCAGTGAGGGGATAGATTTAGTGATTATCTACTGATATTTTTTTTGTTACTGTTCACATGTGACTATTATTCTGTTATATTTTAGAAAAAGCTATTTCTACGCATATTATAGTGATACATTGAGCAAAATTTAATTAACAACTTTGATTTGAGCTAAAATTAAGTGGTTCATTTTTAGTACAACTGAGCAGTATGAGGCCTGTTTCAATGTTCTAAAGAATATTTTTAGGATGTGTTTCTTTAGTTTTTTTAGAGTACATGAACAAATTATTTGCATTCCAGACAACAGATAAATTAGCATTTTATAACATTTTGAAACCAAAAAAGCATAATGTGTTTAGCATTTGCAGATAAATTTGTTCTTGCCCATTTCAGCTCTTTTTTTAACCAAGAATTTTGCGCTGAAAAGAGTTAATACCTGTCTGTAGTGGATACTTAACTGTTGTATTATTGTTTTTATTTCAGTGTGAACTCATTAAGAAAATGGCTCAAGTCAGAACAAGGACGAAATCAAGTTCTCATCTGAGTAATCTTATTGGCACTGGCCGGGAGCTGTTGGTGTCTGAACTGCCAACTGTGAGGGATATCCTGAGGTATGGCATCTACTTGAGGAAGCAAAGTGAAGATGACAGGAGGAACTACCCAGTGGACAAGCTGGTGAGTGACATCTACCCTGGTCTGATTTGTCAGTGGAGCAAAGCTAATGCTCTTTTCAAGCAACCTGTTATCAATGAAAAAGTGACCATCATGTCCAAGCTCAAGGAGGTCTGGAATCAGGCAGTGAAGTTTTCTCTTGGGAAGGGCAAACTTGATGCCAAAGAGAGGTTCATTGTCAAGTTAGACAAGTTCTTTGATATTTTGACTTGCAAGTGTCAGATTACCAGTTGTGAGGGGGGAGGCTGTGAGGGCTGTGTTATCCAAGCCCACATTAACTGTTCCTGCAGCAGAGAGAAAAAGATTCCTGTGAAAGATATTGCCTACATCAAGGGACAGAAAGAGAAGGTTGGAAGTAAGGGACCCCACCAAATAGGGGGTCCTGATCTACCAGAGCACAAGAGACAGGTGAGGACATTGAAAAGGCAGTGGATGGAAAGGAAGGCAGAGAAAAGGAGAAGGAGCAAGGAGGAAAGTGCTGCAGTAGCAGAGAAGGCAGCCAGGAAGGATGTTAAGAGATTTTTGGCAGATGGTGATGAGGATCTGGAATTGGAGAGAAGTGGTGATGAAGATGAGTTTGTTCCTGAAGTTGAGCTCTTCCCTCAAGCTGACCCTGAGCCAGCAGCTTCGGCAAAGGTACAGAAAAACTATGATGAGATTCAAAACATTGCCCTTGCTAGTGTAAGGTATGGCATAGGGCTGAGGCCAACTGCAGCGATAGCAACAGCAGCTCTGATTGACGCAGGAATCATCACAGAAGCCAATACAAGTAAAGTGATTGATAAGAGCAAGGTCAAGAGAGCACAGGAGAAGTTGATGAGAGAGCTGGGGAACAGTTCGAGAAGAAGTGCAGGGAGGAGGGGGGATCTCTTGCATCCTCTTTGATGGGCGGATTGACCTGACCAATGTGATGATGGAAGCTGAGGGCAGTGACCAATCTTTTCCCGCAAAGATCAAGGAAGAACACTATAGTGTTGTTAGTGAGCCTGGCAGCTACTATCTGTTCCACTTTACCCCAGAGAAAGCAACTAAAGAGGAGTCACATGCGGAGAAGATTGCTAAGGTCCTGTTTGCCTGGCTGAAAGAGAGGGGTTATGATAAGACCTTGTTGGCCATTGGAGGAGACTCAACAAATGTCAACACTGGTGTGAAAGCTGGAATAATGCGGAAGCTGGAGCTGCACCTGGGGAGAAAGCTGGTCTGGTTGGTGTGCAACCTGCACACTGTTGAACTTCCCCTGCGCCATCTCATTGTTGACCTTGATGGCCCTACTCTGTCAGACAAAAAATTATCCGGGCCAATAGGAAGGCTCCTTGATTCTGCTACAGACTTTGATATCAATCCAAACTTCACCCGAATCTCTGTTGGCCCTCCACTGATCAAGCTTCCTGACAAGGTCATTCAAGATCTCTCAACTGATCAATACTATGGCTATAAAATTGTCTGTGCAGTCAGGGATGGAGTACTTCCTGCAGGGCTGGCTCTGTTAGAGATAGGACCAGTAAACCACAGCCGCTGGCTCACCACAGCGAACAGACTTCTCAGGCTCTGGGTGTCAAAGCACGGACTTAAAGGAAAGAACCTGAAGATTCTGCAATTCATTGTGGAATTCATCATTGGAGTGTATTACCCATGTTGGTTCAACGTGAAGGTCAAGCACTCCTGGATCGAAGGGCCTAGGCACATCCTCTTTCAGCTGGACTGCCTCAAGTCCCAGAGAAAGGAGGTGCTGGATATTGTGATGCCAACTGTGAGAAGATCTGCTTGGTATGCCCACAGTGAAGTCATCCTCCAAACACTACTCTGCTCTGAGGATCAGAAGGAGAGGATTGAAGGGGTGGAGAGAATCTTGGCCATCAGGGGAGAGGGGGACCCGGACACTCAGCTGGGGGACTCCTCTGTTAGGAGCAGAAGGACACCTGACATCAATTGTGATGCTTCCAGCATCGGTGACTTGATCAGCTGGTCAGAAGGTGTGTCAGAGTCACCTCTCACCTGCTCTCTAAGCACCTCAGAGGTGAAAAACTTCATCAACACCCCCATGGAGGTGCGCAACTGGCCTTGCCACACACAAAGCATTGAGAGGGTTGTTAAAATGGTGACTGAGGCTTCTGCTAAGTACTTCTCACAGGAAAAGAGGGATGGAGGGATCAGGGCTCAGGAGACCAGCAGGAAGCTGATGTCCAAGTCTGAGTCAAAGCAGGATTTGTGCAACCTGGCAAAGTTCAAGATGTCAGGAGAATGATCTTTGTAATTATATCCAGTGATATACATGCAGTTCACCTATTAATAAATATATGTAAAGTTGATTTGGCCTTGTCAATATAAATGATTTACCTTATATCTTTTAATATATTATAAAGGGGTTCAAAAGGGTAAAATTGGCAATTTAGAAATACAAAATGATGTAGGTTAGAGTTATCCTATCCAAAAAAGAAGCTCATATTTGAATTCCCCATGTAAAAACACATAATTTAGACACCCCTGATGGTAGGATTTCCTTCAGATTCATGTTGTCACCTGAGTACGACCCGCCCTAGTGCTCCGGTGAAACGACTTGCAGCCAAACAAACTCTGGTAAAAGGAATGTTGTTTATTTAAGTGTTGAAGAGATAAATAGAGTCTTCGTGATAGTTGAGAAATGGAGGGAGGATCGTTATAAAATACCTGCAGATGTAGGTACAAGAAGAGAACAGATTAGTGATACCCTCATATGCCATTGTTTTTTACGTTGTGTATAAATAACGATCAGCCATGCATTGATATACGTCTGATGTGGAAAAATGCGTCTGATAATAACATTCTTGTCCCCACGCGAAACCGCTTCATCCTCGACAGAATGTTTGAAATCGTCGGTTTCCGAAATCTGAAGCCTATATTAGACGCACGTACTACGGATATGCTTTATTTTGATACGGTTCTTGAATACACATACACCGCTCTGCTCGACGGGTTTACCGAGTGTAGGAATAAACATGGCGAGAATGGTGTAGAACTGGATGCTTATTTAAAAGGTTTAGACTCTTCGAAATATCATGAACTTTGGTACAAAGGACTTGAGCGGTACAGGGCTGAGCCCACCTACACCGTTCACCCTGAAGAACTATTTCTTTATATAACGAACAACTGTCGCTACGACTTAGAAGATTAGTTTAATTGCCGATATACATTGTGAAAAAGAGTCCACGATTGAAAAGCTCGGATCGGCAAGAATAAACCCTGGATTGGAAAGGAGTGTTTATAAACTTGAATTTAATAATGACATTGTGGCTAACCACGCCCTCTTTGTGCATGCTTTTGATTGTATTCTGTCCGTTGTTTAAAGAGAGTGATAACTTGCCAGCCGAATGTAAAGTGAGCACAAAAATAGTCTTGAACAAATTGAAGGCCCTTTACATCGAGTAAAGGCATCCCTATAACTTGAACGATGAAATAATATTAAAGCGTATTTATTGCATTGTGCAAAGCAACAATGATGTAACTGTAGACTCGATCACGTGCAAGTTTAGTTTTTTAGTTAAGCGCAGTAGAACATAATGTGTATACAGATTTCTCGTGTACTATTATTATTTTGATGTTTATATATTATTTTGAAAGTATATTTATTTTCTATATGTTTGTTAAAATTTTATTATTTAATATAAATATGTATATAGATTTCTCCTGCACTAATATTATTATTTAAGAATGTATGTATTTGTATATATCGTTTAAAGTGTGTATAGAATTCTTTGGAACTATTTTCATTGTATATTTATTTTCTATATATTTCATGAAATTAATGCCAACAATTTGTCCAAATAAAGAGAATGATGTAGTTGTGTTTTATTATCCAATGAGTGCTTTCCTGGGTGTATATATAAACGATATTAAGGAATAACTGGGGTGATGGGAATATATAAAGTGTGTCCCAGAAGTCTTGGAGGGGTTTTATTTGGTTATAACTCTTTTGTTTAGGGATCAAATAAAAAAGGTTTGTAACACTTGAAAATATATTTATTGCGATTTTAATTACAAATTTAATATCTGGTGAACATCTTCATTTTCATTGCGTAAATCTAAAATCACTTTAGTATACGTTATCCGACTCTGATGATCTTATGGTTTGATTTATTGAGCAATTTGAATTTTGTACGAGTAAAGATTGATATCCTCTCTTAAAATTCGATGTAAGGAACTTCTTGAAATGTTTACTTCCTGGGAGCGTCGTCGGACTGATGTGGGTTTTCCTCAAACTTTCACGAACCATCTGAACCCGAGTTGAACTTCCGCTTGTCCGAGGACGCCCAGTCCGTGGTTCGTCTCCCTGACGCTTTCCCATACGAAATTTAGCGACGTATCGTCGAATAGCTTGATCAGAAGGAGCAGAACGTGTGTTGAATTTTAACCGAAAAGCTCTTTGAGCGGCAACGATGCAAGAGTTGTTTGTCAAATAAAGTTCCACAATAGCCATTCTTTGTTGCACTGTCCAGGATTCCATTTTCATTAATCGCAGCAAGGGTACTTTAATTGAAAAAGAAAAATAATTAATTAATCATAAAAGAAAAAAGTTATAGCCAAATAAAACCCCTCGAACACTTCTGGGACACCTTGTTTAAACGATGCACGTTTGCTACAATAAATATATATAAGGATACACTATACCAAATGGCTAGTTACTCCTAAACCAACTGGCTGCTTAAGACAACTGACGGATTTCTAACCCATCTGATGCTGTCAAGAAAATCTCCCTTAATTAAATAAAGAGCGCTATCTGTCAACTCAAAAATTAATAATGTGTGTATATATATATATATATATACACTACCAGTCAAAACTTTAAGTACACATAATAATTTCCAATGTTTTGCTGCTTAGCTCATGATATAAACTTCAAATGTAAACTTAACAGGTACTAGAGATGAATTTGCTTACCTGGCTTTCATATTGTATGTTTCAGTGCATCTGCCCTATACAGTGTGCTGTAATACAGAAGCTTCTTCAAAATAGCCTTTAAAATGTGTTAATTTACGTCTGGCATGCAATCTAAAATTAATGCCATGAGCTCTGCACAAAGGTCCAGAAACAGTTTAAAAGTCTTTACTGGGGTATTGTGTTTCTTCAGGAGTATGTTAATACATGTTTTCAGTTATTAACATGCGCTGCAGGTCTTTACATATAAAATCCTTGCAGAAGAGCTAACTGTGTAGTTAAAGGTATATTTCTGTGTTTCAAAAAGCAAAAATGGGTGCCAAAGCTCAGTTAACAACAGAAAAAAGACAGTCGATTGTAACTTTGAGAAATGAGGACCAATCACTGAAGCAAACTGCAAAAAAATAAAAGCTTCTGTGAATGCGGTTGCTTGTGCCATTAAACGATACGAAGAAACTGGTCAAAATAAGGACAGAAAAAGGTCAGAGCGACCAAGAACCACAACATACTCAGAGGACAAGTATATCCGAGTCACCAGTCTGCGCAACAGACGCCTCACAGCACCTGAAATCAAAGTCCAGCTGAACAACTCCAGAAGTACAACAGTTTCAACATCAACTGTTCAGAGAAGACTAAGAGAGGCAGGATTAAAAGGACGAACTGCATCAAAGAAACCAATACTGAGACTCCAGAACAAAAAGAAAAGGCTAGCCTGGGCTAAAAAACACCAAAAATGGACTGTTGAGCAGTAGAAATTTGTCCTTTGGACTGTCGAATCAAAGTTCGAATTTTTTGGATCCAAACGCAGAGTATTTGTGCGGCGCAGAGCGGGTGAAAGAATGACACAGCAGTGTGTTGTTCCAAAAGTGAAGCACGGTGGAGAAAGTGTGATGGTCTGGGGATGTTTTACAGGGGAGCAAGTTGGAGATCACAGTCACTGGAATACTAAACCAACGTGGCTATCACAGCATTCTACACCACCATGCCATCCCATCTGGACTGCGATTAGTTGGCCAACAGTTCATTATGCAGCAAGACAACGATCCTAACATTGATCAACATTGCATGCAATTGCACTCTACCAGTTTGCGGCCAAACTATTTACAAATATGAATCGCAGACTTTAGAAGACAATCTAAACCGTTAACAGAAAGACTTTGTTCACACCATATCAGTTAATAGCTTACTCATTACCAAAGGTCTTTGACTCATCTACACAGGAAGGAAGGCAACCGTTCAACTAGTAGTGGAGAGGGGTGGAGCCGTGGGTCGCTATGTCTACCAACCGAGAATGGTTTCAACGACCTCTCTCTCTCTCTCTCTCTCTCTCTCTCTCTCTCTCTCTCTCTCTTTCCACCACACACACACACACACACACACACACACACACACACACACACACACAAACACAATAACCCCAAGTTTTAAACAAATTCGGCAAACACATGAAAATTTTATAAATCACAAATAATATGCGTCAAGAATCAAGCTAAATTTGGAAACAACTCTCTCCTTATTCACAAATCTACGTTCTACAGGAATTACTCTCATCACTCAACATCTTTATTTTACCGGTCAGGTTGTTCACACATCACAATGCTGAACACCATGTGTCACTGTTTTTTCTCACAATCTTGTGATTATATACTGTATATATACACAAACGATTCCAACACCGTATCTAGGTGTTTCCATAGGTAACATAAATACGTGATAACTAGTTACATAGCTCTAAGTCCTGCAAAGGTCATATGACGTTGCTTACTTTCAAGATGAAACTTGCTAGGTTAGGAACACAATGAAACAAACCAGTCTATATTTACATTTATTGTTATTCATACGTTGACAGAGAAATTGATTTTCACGTAAAAAAATTGCAAAATGTTAAAGATTATACTGTTAGATGAAAGAGAAATAATATTACATACTCTCCAGAACAATTTTAAGGGAGAACTTGCAAGAAAATGTTCATTATCATTACACGGAATCAAATATGTTGAGAATGTAGTGAAATAGCACTATTATGATAATAAAAACCCACTCTAATAGTGAGAGTTTATTTCCACAAGAGTTTCGATGCCCACTGTCATCCTCTTCGGGTGGATACAGAAAAACGAATGAACCAAATTCAACAAAGCTATCAGGAACTTATTAAAAGATGTCACGGCGATTGACCCTAAAAGATTTCTACAGATTAACCCCAAACTCTCCCACATTTACGGCTTACCCAAAACCCATAAGATTAATATACCACTCCTTCCCATTATTTCACACAGGGGTTCCTTTAGTTACAAGTTATCTAAATTTCTTGCAGATAAATTGTCCCCATTAGTTGGTAAATTTTCAGGCTCGCACATCACGTTGAGTCCTTGTTTACGAAAGTTCCCATTGATGATGTACTTAGTTTTAGATAGAGAATTGCCAACATGTAACGTAGAACTAGGCATGCCCACATCTGTATTTTTAGAACTGATAAAACTCTATGTCACCAATAATGCCTTCTCCTTCGGTGAAGAATTTTATTTGCAACGTTTTAGTATGGGAATGGGGTCCCCTTTATCTCCAATACTGAGTACATTATACATGGAATATTATGAGTCGGAATTGTTGCAAACAATATGCCCCAGGAATCTAATTTGGTTTCGTTATGTAGATGATATTTTCTCATTTTAGCCTGACCACTGGAACAACTTTGATACTTTCTTTCAGTCATTAAATAATCTTGATCCCTCTATTAAATTTAAATATGAATGGGAGGACGACAAACAATTACCTTTTCTAGATGTTTTGGTCATTAATGAAAGCGGAAAGCCCAATTTCACGGTCTATAGGAAACCTACTCATTGTAATTCGTACATTCATTATTTTTCATATCATGATGAAGGGGTTAAAAGCTCAATTATTTCTTCCATGTTTCTAAGAGCACTCAGGATTTGTAGCCCACATTTGGTGGACCCGGAAAATTCAAAGATTTGGAATATTTTTAAGGATTTAAAATATCCTGAGTGGTTTATCAGAAAGGAGTATTTTAAAGCCAGAAAATCTTTTTATGCCCCTAGGGAACCTTCAGTTAACCAAAAACAATATGTGAGTTTGCCTTACATTGCTGGCTTAGAAAGAGTAAAACCTTTGACGAAAGATTTTAAGTTTGCTTTGGCGTTCAAATATTCGTCTACTGTCAAAAGTAAATTGGTTAGGAATAACGTTGCAAAACAGGAACAAGCCTGTGTCTACAGCATTCCCTGTAAAAGTTGTGATTTAGTATACGTAGGAGAAACTGGAAGAAATATTGAAACCCGTATTAAAGGACATAAATCTGCCTTCAGAAGCTGTAATACTAATAATGCAATTTTTTATCACGCCAGCCAAAATGATCATGCTATAGATTGGGAATCAAGTAAGTTACTTTATAAATGCAATAATTATGTCAAATGAAAAATAATAGAATCTGTATGGATAGAACAAGTGGATAATTTTAATTTGTGCGATGGTACTTATAAGCTGGACCCTCTAATGAGATTCTTGGTCAAAAAATCCGTAACGGCGTCGGGTGAAAGGGTTCTAACCTAAGTGTGAATTTCTTAAAGGTCTCTGGATTGTTTCCTTACTCGCTTTTGGTTCATTCGTTTTTTCGATAAAATGTAAATGGAATAATAAACTTAATAGTAATAAATGTAAATGTAATAATAAAAGTAATAAATGTGGAAATAAATGAAAATGCAATAATAATAATAAATGTAATAATAAAGGTAATAAAATAAATGTAATAATAAATGTAAAGGTAATAATAATAAATGTTAAAAAACGTAAATGTAATCAATGCAGTAATTATGTCAAAATAATATAATCTGTATGTATAGAACAAGAAGATAGTTTTAATTTGTGCGAATGTACTTATAAGTGGGACCCTTTAATAAAATGTCCTTCCGGTGTCGGGAGAACGGGCTCTAACCTAGGTGCAAATTTCATAATGGTCTCTGGATTGTTTCCTTCTGGCCTTTTTCATTCGTTTTTCGGTTTATAATTTCTGTAATAATAAACAACAATGTAATAATCAATGTAATAATAAATTTATAATTTCTGTAGTAAATAATAATGCAATAATAAATGTAATAAATGTAATAATAAATGTAATAATTATGTAAAAAATAATAGAATCTGTATGTATAGAACAAGAAGATAGTTTTAAATTTGTGCGAATTATTATCATAATTTGACCTTCACGTAGAAAAGTGAAGTTTTTTGCATGAAATATCACTAGTTTTCCCAATTATCAGGAAAAAAATGTATCTCTTGTTGATTTGTTCCATCCAGTACTAGATATTTTTTTATAGTTATGGGACAAATCAAATCGCACTCAGCTGCAGGTCCGGACAAATGGAGCGCATTATTGATTAAAAACTGTAAAAATGAAATAGCCACACCCATATACTGAATATGGAGAAGATCCCTAGACTTTGGAGAAATACCGAGTATCTTGAAAAGAGCAAACATTGTCCCAATATATAAAAGAGGGGATAGATCTCAAGCAAAAAATTATAGACCGATGTCTTTGACGTCCCACCTCACCAAAGTATTTGAAAGAATAGTTAGAGATAAAATCTATGACTTCTTGGAGACACTGGAAAGACTCAACGAAAATCAGCACGGATTCCGATCAGGAAGATCATGCTTACCACAACGTATAGAGCACTATAACAATAGGCTAGACGCACTTGAAGGCAATAAAAACTATGATGTCATAAACACGGATTTTGCTAAAGCTTTCTACAGATGTGATCGTGGTATAATAGAGCTTAAAATGAAACATATGGTAATAACAGGCAAATTTGGAAAATTGATCTACAGCTTCCTCAGAGAACGTCTACAGGGCGTTAAAATTCAAATTCATCAGAATTGAAAGTACGCAGTTCACAACCACAATGAACAGTATTGACCCCACTCCTTTTCATTATCATGCCAACAGATATAGACAATGAAGTAAGCAGCAATAGTATAGTAACATCCTTTGTAGACGATATAAAGATCAGCAGAAAAATCAGCGATGCAAAAGAGATGGAGGCCTTGCAGAGGGACACAAACAGAATATATAAATGGTCAGAAGAGAAGAACATGAAATTTAACACCGAGAAATTCCAGCTCTTGAGATATGGTAGAAATGAGGACCTTAAACAGAGAGCATATTATGCCCCGGACTGACAGGAAATTTAGAGAAGCACGAAAGCGATCGATTTGGGGGTTATAATGACCGATGATGCGAAATTCGAGACATAAAATCAGATAGCGATAAACAAAGCAAAAGGAGTCTGGAACAGGTACTAAGAACCTTTAAAAGAAGGGACAAGACAGTAATAATTCCCCTGATGAAAACACTGATCATACCAAATTTGAATACTGCTCAGTAGGGTGGATCACTTTTCATTTTTTTAAAAATTATAGCTGGTCAAAGTTTTTCCCATGATTTGGTTCAGTGGAAGTACACTGACACCATTTTTACCAAAATCGATCAATATTTAGGGGTCGCACATCGACCTTGAAAATTTCAATTTTGGAAATTTGGCCAAATTGACAATTTTTTACTGAATAAAGATAAATCATCAAATGACCATATTTTCTGAATCCTCTCAGATACTTACCAAGTTGATCGGACAAGTGGTTTAGAAGTTACACTCACCTAAAAATAACATTAAAATTTAAAATACCGTATTTGTCCCCCGTTATGGACGTAATCATAGCATCAGTAGCTGGCGCATCCTAAAATCCCAATTACACACACACGCTATGTCTATGACCAATATTTTTACTAATCACAGTTTGCTTTTTACAGATCAACTGTGTCAATTGATTCTTGTTTGATAAGTCTAGACTTTAGTACAATGGATAAACTGTTAACAACCAGGAGTGGGAAGACTCTGAAAGTTACTTATTCTGGAAAAGAGAAAGCAGCAACAACAGCACCACCTTCTCTAAGGTCAGCCACGGACGTCTTCTTAATTGGTCAGCCATCTTCCTCGATCGGTGGTGCCAAATTGCCAACCACCCATCAAGTTCTCCAGTACTTCTTCTATGCCAAGCAGGAAACTACTGACAGGAAGGCCGCCGTAAAAGACACGGTGGCCAATGTTCTGGCATTTTGGAACATGGCACGTATAAAGACGATCACGAGGCGTAACTGCGAAAGAAAACTGGAGTTACTGTGGGAAGAGTGGCGCTCGCTGCAGAAGAGCAAGATGAGAGACAGTGACGCGGGAAAAGGCAGGGAGAAGTTTTCAGAAAATCTGAACAAGCTCTGGGACATCGGAGCTCCCGATGCTATTGAAGAGATACAGAAAAGTCGACTGCTCTCAGACAACAACAAACAAGAAGATATTAAATTTTATGAGGATCAACGGGGCCTGCGCCAGGCAACAATGAGTGGGAATGATAAAGTGTTCGTTGTCAAGAGAAAACGGCAACTCTCAAGACAACAATCTCGTGATGAGCCAGGCACCTCAAAAACGAAATTAGGAACCGAAGCTGAGAGCGACGATGAATCTATAGAAAGCAGATCATCGAGCAACTCCGAATCACAGCTAGAACCACCATACCGACAGCCGAGAGAATCAACTGTATCAATCAGCCTTCCTCACCGCATCCTCAATGCACCGGCTGTTATTGAAGTGGCTGATCGCTTCCGGATGTCCAATAATCAGGTGTGTATATATCAGTAATGATCTTTCCTTGACAAAGATATAATAGACGTAACGACGGAAAATTTAGTGATTATTTTGTCACATAAAAACCATACGCATCCTTGTCAATTTCCTTTCAATTTCGCACATAGGTGGCAAGTGTCGTGGCGGCAGTCCTACGTTCGGCAGATCCGCCCGCAGACCTGGACAAATTCAGTATCTCGAAGGACACGTCTCGCCGTGGAAGAGTGGCACATCGTTGTGAAGTGTCGACAGCTGTGCAGAAATCCTTCGTATCTCCGAGGCATGCTGTCGTCCACTGGGACGGTAAAGTAATCAAGGTCAGTTTTGCCCTCACCGTGGACGACAGTGAATTAACATGTTCCAGTGACGACAGTGGATTGACATATTCCAGTGGACGATAATGGATTGGCATGTATGACATACGTTTCAGGACTCTCTTGGATCATTGGAGCACCGCCAGGCGATTCTCATCTCCGGAGCTCCCCAATGCACAGAAGGAAAGTTGCTGGCCGTTCCGACTGTTGCTGACGGCACCGGTCTGTCCCAGGCCCAGGCGACCTTTCGTGCTCTCAAAGACTGGGGATGCGAGAACAACGTGATTGGACTGTGCTTCGACACAACTTCCTCCAATACGGGGAGGGTGCAGGGTGCGGTGGTCCGGCTGGAGAACATGCTTGGTAAACCGCTCTTCCAGCTGGGCTGTCGCCATCACGTTATGGAGCTCATCGTGGGGGCAGTGGTCATCACCGCGTTTGGAAGAACCACAGCACCAACTGAACCTTTGTTCCAGTATCTGAGGAGAAGGTGAATTTCAAGTCTAAGGCGCATTTGTTTTCTCCAATGATTTTTTGCCTTCAGAGCAATTGAGATATCAGCGTCCTTCTACTAATGATGTTAATAGCAGTCGAAAAGGGAAACTTCAGTCGTTTTCATGCAATATTTTCATAACTCCCCTTTCAGGTGGGACAAGCTCGACCTCTCGACTTATCGCGAGCTGGAGATCGAGCATTTGGCGGAGGTGACGTGGCTGATGGAGCTCCGAGATGAGGCAGTCAAGTTCCTCGGCACCGCTTCTGGTCTTGTCAGAGAAGACTACCGAGAAGTGGCGGAGATTACACTCCTGGTACTCGGGGCCCAGCCACGTCGTGGCACACACTTCATGCGCCCAGGAGCCTACCATCATGCGAGGTGGATGGCCAAGGTTGGTATTTTGAATTAGAAGTTAAATATTGTATTGCCTTCTGCAAACAGCCATTTGAAGTCCCTACCAGAAAAAAATAAGATAAATAATTTACCATTAAACAAACTTATATGGAGTGGTATCGGTATTTATACATCACAGTGCGTATTCGTTTCAGATCATCTACTACACGAAGCTCCTGATGTTCAGCGGTCAGCTGGAGTTCGACGACGAGCTGGTACAGAAACTTCAGAGAGTGGTACTATTTACTGCACTCCTCTACGCACCTGCCTGGCTGGCGGCTCCTGTCGCAGCTGATGCCCCGCTGAATGACCTTGTGTTGTACCAGCGTCTTCTGCAGTACAGGGCTGTGGATCGCGAGATTGCAGAGGCTTCACTGGCAGTGATCAGGCGGCACTTGTGGTATCTGAGGCCTCAGACCGTCGTTTTCGCCCTCTGCAGTGACAAAGTGGAAGACACTGTGAAGCACGAGATGGCAAAGAAGCTGTGCCGCCTCGCTGTGCCCGAGGACTTCACGTATGACAACGTCTCGGTTGATGACACGACGCGCCTTCCGGACCTGATCGATGAGTCATCGTGGTTCGTGTTCACAGGCCTGCAGGTGTGCGCGTCTACGTGGCTCACTCTGCCGGTGAATAAGTGGGATCAAGATAAGAACTACTGTGATCTGAAGAATGTCATCTCGCATCTGAAAGTTACCAACGACGTGGCAGAGAGAGGGATAAAACTGATAGAAGATTACGCGAACACTGTCACAAAAGACGAGTCACAGCTGCAGGGTCTTCTTCAGCTCGTGGAAAAGAGCCGGAAAGAACTCGGTGACTTCAAGAAGTCGTCACTTGCCAAGATGACGTAGCGCAGAGGGAAAGGGAGTTAGCAGAGAGAGTACATGGCGCACGCCTTAAGATGACGTGTGTTCTAACCACGATTCATACAGTTTTTGAACCTAGTTAGGGGCACCGGAGTAAGTGCCTTTAGTGATATCGGTAAACCGTTTTAATACAAAATACATTTGATCTTTCCTTATTCGTTTTATCTTATCCTAAAAAGCAGACAATGGCAGACAGCATATGGAGGTACGGGGACAAATACGGTATTTTAAATTTTAATGCTATCTCAAGGTGAGTATAACTTCTAAACCACTTGTCCTATCAACTTGGTAAGTATCTGAGAGGATTTCTTTCACTGAGAGGATTCAGAAAATATGGTCATTTGATGATTTATCTTTATTCAGTAAAAAATTGTCAATTTGGCCAAATTTCCAAAATTGAAATTTTCGAGGTCGATGCGCGACCCCTAAATATTGATCGATTTTGGTAAAAATGGTGTCATTGTACTTCCACTGAACCAAATCATGGGAAAAACTTTGACCAGCTATAATTTAAAAAAAAAAGTGAAAAGTGATCCACCCTACAGTGCTCAGTCTTGACGTCCCGATACAAGAAGGAAGAAATTAATAAACTGGAAGATATTCGGAGATATTTCACAGCCAAGACCGATGGCTGCAAAGAACTATGTAAAGTAAAGACTAGGTAAACTAAATCTGTACTCCCTGGAAAGAAGAGAGGTACACCATAATATATACATGGAAAACGATCGAAAAACTGGTACCAAACCTCAAACTAAACCCAATTACCACCCAAACAACATTGAAAAATAAGAAAGGCAGACTGTGTAGTGTTCCCAAATTAAAGGCCCGACAAAGGACTTACTCAACATTGAGGGAAAACAGCTTGGTTGTCAGGGGGCCAAGACTTTTTAACTAGCTTTCAAAGGACTTCAGAAACGTGACACGGGTCAAAGTTGAAGTCTTCCAAAGAGGACTAGTTGCCTGGCTCAGGACGGTACCAGATGAACCGGGTGTACCTGGCTATGTGCGGTGGATAGCACAAGAGAGCAATTCGCTTCTCCACCATGCCAGGCCTAGAGGCAGGGCCACCAGCTTGACCTTGGTGTGAAAAGAGACCAACACATCACGAGGTTACGAGGTTTAGGGAAAATATGATAAATATCTCCGTCAATTCTCAAATCTGATGTTAGTTTTTGTTTAGATAATTGTGTCACTGTGTGATGGAAAAGGGAACTGAGGGAAGCTATATTTGGGGGTCTCTTTGCTAGTAACCCGTTGCCTGCGTTGTTTCCATCGTGAAAAAAAACAGCTTCAGTATTTGCCATTTACCATTACTTATTCGGCTACAGTAGAGTTGATTTAATATCTCAGAAGGAGTTCTTGTTCCATGAACGTCAGGTATATATAAATATATAAATAATTAAAATTAAAAAGTATATTGGCAGACCATTAGTCCGTATGACATTAATAATACGAACTGAAATAGAATACAATGAAAATTCAAATACTAAGGGTAGAAATACAATTCATGAAAAATAGTACAGTAATGTCGTAGTTAAGTGGAGCTACAGACAAACGTTTCCATACTCTGAATTTCATAGCTTAAAAGACATGGCAGGACTGATGAATAGCTTGGATAATCAAGTTGGTTGATTTTTTAATTCTTTGCATTAGCCTGTATTGAGCACGTCTTGTTACCTCCAGGAAGATCGGAACATTATGGGTAGCAAACATTTGCGGAGCTGAGCATCTTTAAGTAAATTTAGGGTTCTTCCAGAGCCTTTTTCATAATTCACCCGGAGTTGTTGTCCGTATATATTACTGCAGAAAGTACGAAAGAAAGTGTCTTTAGCGTCACTTATACAGAACCGGAAGTTTCTTATAGTCATATTCGCTTTAGCACAGAGGCTTCGATATTATTTTCTTACATTCGAGTCACCACTCATGGAGATGGTAATAATTTGACCCAAATACTTAAATTCTTGTACTTTCTCTATTGCTTCACCTTTCATTTTGAAACTACAGTAATATCAGCTGGCTGATTAGAGCTTTTGGGATCGAATTGTGTAACCTTAGTTTTGTAACATTAAAAAGAATGCTGTATCATGTTTCTGAGAATATAATTCGCAGACTTTTAACAGACAATCCAGACCTTTAACAGAATGACTTATTAACACCATATCATCGGCATAGACAAAGTTATTTATCCTTGTGCTATCTACACAACATCCAACTGTTGCCTCATTGAGTGAAGCAGTTAATCTATCATTTCCCCGCTATGATGATGGCGGCGGCAGTGGCAACACACCTTCAGGCGCGTATCACCCATCGGCGTTGCTTCCATTTACAGGCAGACTTGCATCCTTTCTGTCGGAACCACTCGTTTGAACCTCGTGATATGTTGTAAGTCCACCCGCAAGGGGGGGGGGGGGACTTGTGAGTAGGAGTAACTTCCCCCCCCCACTATTCGCCACATACCTAATTGGGCTTGACGCCCTCTGGACCACATTCGCGTATGATGGCCTTGCCGCACATGCTTTCACCGCATCTAACTCAGAGCGAAATTGTTCGAGAGATAATGCAGTTTTCTGGTTATTATCATAATTACCTGTTGGCGTTTAACTTCTGTTAGTGAATTTTTAACCTCATTATACTGCTTTAGGAGCACTGACACGTCTACATCATGCATATGAAAGTTAACTACGCAAAAGGTTACGTCACATTCATCTGCCCGTTAGGTCGACACTCTATCAATAATGTCTTTTAATGCGTTCTCGCCTTTTGCACTTCCAATATATATATATACAGGTCGCCCGATAAGTGAGTGGCGATTCTATGTCAGTTAGCATAGTGTACTAATATCTTTGATATCTAATAAATGTCTATGCTTTTTTCAATAAGCTAGCTAGCTTCACATGAAATCCAAATTTTTAATTTTGCAGTAATTCATGTTTATTCCTGTTTGTTCTGGTTTTTCATTTTTATTTTCATTATTTCTAATTATTGGCGTTGCAATGACTGAGGTAGACGCACGTGTTGATAAAATTTGTGATCAAAGTCCCTACACATATGAAGCACGGATATTAGCAGCAACATGATGGCATGAATCTGGAAAAACCAAGCATTGCATGAAGGTAGTACGCGAAAGGTTTGAACAAAGATTTAATGATGTGCCGCCAAAGGGCGAAATTATTAAAATGGGAACACAAATTATTCACAACTGGGATGATAATTGATAAAAAACGCCGTGGTCCCCCCAAAACAAGAGCAAGATTGGAAGATGATGTTCAAGTGTCAATTCGACAATCGCCAACCAAAAGTATTCGTAGGCGTGCATCTGCATTAAATGTTCCGAAATCAACACTGCATGATTTGATGAAAAAAGACTTGCATTTTAAAGCTTTCCGCCCAACCTCCGTTCAGTTTTTATCGCCACAAGATAAAATTGTCAGAGTTAATGCTTGCCAACAAATTCTTGAAGCTTTTCCAAGTAAAGCCGAGAGAGATCGTACGTTCTTCAGTGATGAATGTGCCCTTTATGGCGATGGCAAAAGCAAATTTTCGTTTTTTTGGTCGAAAGAAAATCCTCATTATGATCAAGTAAAACAGTATCCCCCTCGAATCGTGATATGGTGTGCAATATCAGCGCATTGTTTAATTGGTCCATTTGTGTGCACTGGTCGAATTACTTCAGGAAGTTATATCGACATGTTGGAGAACAGATTTCTACCCGCTTTAAGAAATATGAATATTCGCAACCCTATTTTTCAGCAAGATGGTGCTCCAGGACACACCGCTTTCGCTGCGCGTGAGTTCCTAGACAGAAATTTTCCTGGCAGATGGATCGGAAAGTATGGTCCTGTACCTTGGCCTCCGCGGAGTCCGGACTTGACTACCCCGGATAATACCCTCTGGGGAATCCTCAAGATGCAGATTAATGGCCGTGAAAATCAAAGTGAATTTGATCTGACAAAAATCGCAGAAGTTGTGTTACGTGACATCAATAAGGATGAAGAACTTTTACAAAAAATGTCAGACAGGACATGGAGACGCATACAGCTTGCTGTTCGTGTAAATGGCGATCAGGTTGATCCCTATCACAATTAATTATCGAATTAATTGTAAGTTTACTAATAATAAAATTCCTTCTAATAAAATTTTTATTATCCTTTATCTTTTATTTAAAATTGTTCCCGAATCGCCACTCACTTATCGGACGACCTGTATAATATTCAACGTCAGTTTTTCAAATCTTTTAACAATAACTCTCTTCGATTTCGTTTTTAATTTAAGAAAGTAAATAAACCGTGATAAGAACTTCCTCTTAGCCGCCGCACTTACATTCTGTAGCTTTTGATAAGCGAAAAGTATCTCTTTATGGATCGTTCCTATTTCCTTTCTGTTCGTAAAGAGAAAAGCTTTCTGATGTTTTATGTCGATTTAAGAAACACTTGATTTTTTCTTATTCGCAAAACACCAGAGTAAAGCTTCTCAGAAATGTATTTTATTAGTATTAAGTTATAAGCAAACAGAGTCGAAATGGCTGAAATTGGCATCGATAGAGAAATTTGAAATAATTGAATAGCGAGTTGAATGACATCAAGTGAAATTGAAACTCGCGATTGCTTTTTCTTTTTAATTCCAATCTTTGTGTAACTTAGTATTATTCCTTTCATCTATTAACTTTCTTTAATATATGCAATGAAAACTCATTAAGGAAATTGTGTATTAACAAACCGGTATCAAAAGGGAAATGTTAAAATCATGAACGTTATGATATACAGTTTATAAAGACTCAATATTTTTTTGTAAAGAGGATTTTTATGCAAAATATGCATCTTGGTGTGTATTTAGTACATTTATAATGGTGCATGTCCTACCATGCGTACAGAACCAATGCATAACTAATGAAAAATGCTGACAGCCTGAGAGGAGTGAAGTCAGTACCCTTCGTTCCCGTGTAAAATCTGAATGTGGTACACACACATTTCTTGAAGTCAAATTGCAGGATCTTTTGCAATGTTGATAGTGACATGTTCAGTTCAGATGATGAACGTCCTGCTTTCAAAAGCTTCATTGATAGTGCGAAGTTTTCCTCGGATATTTCTGATTGCCTGAAATGTTCTTTATACGTAACAGACCCGATTCAGCTCTGCGGAATTTGCTGACCAGCAGACGGATGTTGGTATCTGTTGGACCAACGGAGGCGGAGAGTAACTAACAACTTCTGTCTACTCAGAACGTGTCAATATTTCCATAAGTGATAGAAGGACTTGAGATTGATACTCACACATTGCTTCACACACTGTGTCCATGAAGGACAACTTGAATAGTTGGTTGAAGCAAAAGATATCGACAAAAATTTAATTTGCATAATAAATTGTCTGTCACTGCAAAAGAAAAAATTATTTAAGTATACTGCATATATACATCATAACATTATACAGGGTGTCCCATAAGTCCGGCATCATAGGAGAAATTCATATTTTTCTATTTCTACAAACCATAATTCATATTTTTCTCTTTCTACAGGCCATAATGTCTGTGAGTAAGGAAGAACGAATCCAGATAATTCTACTCATAGGAAAGCGGAGTCAAAGAGAGGCCGCTGCTGAATTTAACAGACTGCATCCAGACCGCGAGCCAATAACACAGAGTTGTGTTAGCAGAATTGTTGCAAAGTTTAAGGAAACAGGATCCATAGAAGATAAACCACGCAGTGGACCTTCAAGGAGGTCCACTGACGATGATACAGCAACTGCTATCCTGGCTCATTTTAACAGAAGTCCCAATAAGTCTCTTCGGCGATTGTCCGCCGAGACAGGAGTGTCGAAAAGTAGCATCTATCGCATTCTTCAGGCTCACAAATGGCATCCATATAAACTTCAGATCCTACAGAAATTAAGCGAAGATGATCCCGACCGGCGGATGGAATTTTGTGAATGGGCTACGGAACAATATGCTCGGAATGCCAATTTCCCGTCCACCATTCTGTTCAGTGACGAGGCAGATTTTATGGAAATGGTGAGGTAAATCGACAGAACACCCGCTACTAGTATAAAAAAACCCTCACTGGTATACCTCTTCAATGGAACAAGGTACATCTCGGGTGATGGTATGGTGTGGCATTTGGAAGGATCGCATCATAGGCCCCCTCTTTTTCGATGAACATGTCACTGGAGACACCTACCTACGTATGCTCAAGGAAGAAGCATTTCCCAGTGTCTTGAACGAAGAAGGAAATTTCCCAACATGGTTCCAGAAAGACGGCGCTCTTGCACATTAGAGCACCAGAGTAAGGGAATACCTGTACCAACAATTCCCTGGTCACTGGATAGGACGTCGAGGGCCTGTGGAATGGCCAGCTAGAAGCCCGGATCTCACGCCACTAGATTTTTATCTCTGGGGCCACTTGAAAGCGCTGGTATACGCAGAGAAAATTAGGAGTGTTGAACATTTGCGGCAGCGCATTATTGGGGCATGTAACACCATTACTCCTGAGATCATTCACCGTGTGCTTGCTGACTGGGTATCACGTCTGAATTTGTGTATTGAAAACAATGGTGAACATACATATTGAGCACGTTCTGTAAATAAAAGCTTTTTTTGCCTTTTTTTATTATTTTTCCTATAATGCCGGACTTATGGGACACCCTATATATATATATATATATATATAAACACTGCGTGTATATATATATATATATATATATATATATAATATATATATATATATATATATATATATATATATAAAATGTTTATTACTTTTATTCACGTGATGCATGCCATTCCTTAAAATGCTCAAGCGAGCAAAAGCCTAGCTTTTCGGGACAACTAATGCCAATAATGGTGGATTTCACCATAACAACAAATGCTACTATAAAGAAACAAAGCCAAAACACATATAACTCATCAAATTATCATCATCACATTGTGACGATTTGCCAGTACCAAAACCACCAAAAACATAGACTTCACTTGATGATGAACCTGATGATGAATCTCGTAATGAACATTCGGACAGACAAGATGACATGGCTACTCAGTTTCAACCACCTTCATCAAATGAATCTCATTTAATTTCTCAGTCAGAATTAAATGATGTTGTCAGAGAGTTAAATTTGTCTATAAATCAGGCCAAGCTCTTAGGTTCTAGATTAAAAGGTTGGAATCTCTTACAGAACACTAAAAGTATCACAATTTCGTAAGCGTTAGACACACTTCACATCATTTTTCTCTATGGAAAGTGATTTAGTGCGTTGTAATGAATGAACGCTCTCATGGAGGCACTTGGTCGAGAGCACAATGGAGGCGTCTTGTCGATTCATCAAAGTTGAGTTTGAAAGCTGTACTATTGCACAACGGTAATGTTTTTTCCTTCGGTTATGATTGCACATAAAGTTCATATGAAGGAATCATATGACAATATGCAGTTACTTTTGAAACATATTGACTACGAGTGGTGATTAAAAGGTTGGAATCTCTTACAGAACACTAAAAGTATCACAATTTCGTAAGCGTTAGACAAACTTCACATCATTTTTCTCTATGGAAAGTGATTTAGTGCATTGTAATGACGTGAACGCTCTCATGGAGGCACTTGGTCGAGAGCACAATGGAGGCGTCTTGTCGATTCATCAAAGTTGAGTTTGAAAGCTGTACTATTGCACAACGGTAATGTTTTTTCCTTCGGTTATGATTGCACATAAAGTTCATATGAAGGAATCATATGACAATATGCAGTTACTTTTGAAACATATTGACTACGAGGGGTGATCAAAAAGTTCTTGGCCTGGCAATGAAAGAGAAGTCAAGTTGATAGTTTTTATTATTATTTTTCTACATACTCTCCTTTTAGGGATATACACTTAATCCATATTCGCTAGGTCTGGCGAATATGGAGGGTGATCAAACAATTCGAAGCCCATTTCTCTGATGGCAGCTATCGCAATTGCAGACTTGTGAGCAGGAACATTGTCCTGGTGAAACAGGACACCTCGACTGAGTTTCCCTCGTCACTTTTGCTTGATGGCTTCGCGCAGTTTTCTCATTAACCGTGCATAGTAATCACCTGTAATGGTGGCTCCTTTATCAGGGTAGTCAATGAGCACAACTCCCTTTGCATCCCAGAAAACAGAGCCATGACCCTGCCAGCTGATGCCACAACACGAAACTTCTTGGGAGTTGGTTAAGACGGGTGTTTCCAAGACATGCTTTGTTGTTTTGACTCTGGATCGAAATGATGAATCTATTCTTCATCCATAGTAATAAATATAGATCCAAATTTCTCTGGATCTTGCTAGAAAAGGTCCAAACATTATCTTGAAATTTGAACTCGAGTTCTCTTCTGGTTGTCAGTCAACATTCGTGGCACTGATCTTGCAGACACTTTTTTAAGCTTTAATTTGCCAGTTAATATTGAATGTGTGCTGCCATATGAAATGCCGACATTCTCAGCTATAAATCGAACACTAAGTGGACGATTATTCATGATATGATCATTAACTTTTTGGACATTTTCTTCAGAACTTGATGTTGATGATTGTCCAGACCGATCATCATCTTTGATCGACGTGTTGCTCCGTTTGAATTCCGCACACCACTTTTTAACAGTAGAATAAGATGGGGCAGAATCTCCTAATGCGTGCTGCATAGCTTTAAAAACGCTTTGGGGAGTCATATTCTTCATAGAAAGATATTTAATGACGGCACGTAATTCAAATTTGTCCATTTTCATAAAGTTTATCACATTGCTTCACAGTGCAACCTGTAAAACAAAAAATATTTTGATTAGCTTTTTTATATTTTATACACATATTTAATAATAGTTGTACTAGATATGGTGTAAATTTGATCTCAAAATACGCATTATATCTCGGTCAGGCCGAGAACTTTTTTGATCACCTCTCGTATGATAAACACTTCTGGCATATCTGTGGTGATCTGAAACTGATTGCACTTCTCCTCGGCTTACAGTTAGGATACACAAAGTTCTCTTGTTTCCTCTACGAGTGGGACAGCCAAGCTAATGGGAGTCAATATACACAGAAAGAGTGGCCACTTCGACAAAAATTTGGTTGCAGGACAGAAAAATGTTGCCCATCAACCTCTTGTAGATCCAATAAAAGTTTTCTTACTTGGTCTGATGAAATATTTTGTAAAAGCCGTGAATAAAAAAGGACCTGGATTTCTAGATCGAAAACAGAAGTTCCCTAGAATCAGAGAGGCGAAAATCAAAGAAGGCATTTTTGTGGGCCTACAGATCAGAGAAGTAATGAAAGACACTGCATTTGATGAGTCTTTGAATGGGGTTGAAAGAACACCATGCAAAGCTTTTAAAGAAGGGCCTACGAATTTCTTCGGCAGCGTCAAATCATGTTTCCCTGGTGGAGTAAATACTTAGTGCTTACCAAGCCATGGGGTGTAACATGTCTTTGAAAATGCATGTCCTGCACTCCCACCTGGACTTCTTCCCATCAAACGTGGGCGCTGTCAGCGATGAGCATGATGAAAGATTTCATCAGGATATGTCAATCATGGAAAAGCGGTACCAAGGAAGATATAGCCCCAGTATGTTGGCAGACTACTGTTGGACACTTATAAGAGAAACCCCTAGTACTAGTTATAAGCGAAAATCAACTGCAAAAACATTTTAGGTAAGGTACTCTTATTTTTTGTACGATTAAATATACGAAAAAAGTAAGAAAATCTGTAAATTTTCATTTAGATTCCATTCGAAATAGGTGGGTGATAGAAAAATTATGTTTTCAAATTTGTAATCAGTGTAAAAAAGTACATTGGAGTCACATATTTCATTCGAAGCAGGAAAATATGTTCTGATTTTAATTTTTTTTTTTTAGAAATGTGTAATAGCAGCAACTATAAAAATGAACAACGCTAGTACCTGGGTCCATTAGCTACCAGGTAATGGCAAAACTATTGAAAATACTCATGTAGACTTCCAGAACGATTCAATCACAGGTAACAATTTTACTTAGATACAACGTTGTCACAAGGTTGCATTTTAGCACGGTGACGTAAATACAACGTAAATTTGTGTGGTCTCACTTACGTCTTCACAACGTTGTGATATTACGTAAACTTTACGTGGATACAACGTTGTCTCAACTTCTCAAGGATAGAATTTGGTCCAACAAAGGTCCCTATTTGAAATAGTAGGATGCCGAATGTAACTTCGTCACTATTTTGTAACAAAGAATAATGTAATACGAAACTATAAGCAATGGATGTAAAACCTTACGTGCAGTCAACATCTATGCTTCGTACAAAAAATTACTTCAGAAATTTACTTGTACTTCACGTGTATACGACGTCATTATGCAACCTTGTATTAACTTTCCAATATAACGTTTGAGTTATCGTGCAGCTCCTCCAGAAAGGACCCTGTGGAAATCGGAAAAGACACTGTTCACAAAAGGAACTGTAAAAAATAAACGAAGAACTGGTTATCAGTGATAAATGGGTCTGAAAGAAAAACAAAAATCAGTTAGTATTTTACTGGGGAGACAATACGTTGTGAACACCCCGTACAGTTAAGTGAATACTACCCAAGAAAAGGCACGCTGCACCCGTAGTATACAGTGTGTTTCCAGTCGGTAAAACAAGCGTAGATATACGTGTGATCCACTGAAACTTCCAGAAATTTGAGATACGTTGGATTTAATTTAGGATATCATTGAATCATTTGTTCAGTAAGTAAACTAACAAATCATTCACCAAAATATTTGGTTCATATAAATAAATATTTTTCTTTATTTATACCAAATTCGTAACTTAGCCATGGAGATTAAACGTTTTGTTAACACGAATTAATTTATTGTTTTGGCTGAATCTGACTAATTTTTCACATAAAAATTAGTGATAACTTTTTATTTCTGTGTTTTTCCTAAACCATTTAGCTGACTGGCAAACTGACAAAACTGATTTTCGTTTTTCAATTTTCAGAACTAGGACAAAGTGAATTTTTCCATTCCTCAAATTCATAGCTGGTTCCACTGAAATCTGGTTAAAAAACTACGTATATAGTCGTGTGTGTATATATATATATATATATATATATATATATATTATATAATACACTATTTTTTAGTATTCTGAAAAATTTTTAAAATTACGTTTTAGATATTAAAAACGAAATAAAAATTTTGGATAATACCCGTAACTTTATGCTTCATCCTTTACACGCCAGGGCAGGTTGTCTTCAGAACCTCAATATACAGGGTATCCGGAAAAGGTGGTACAAATTTCATGAGGTTATACTACACTACCCATGCAAAATACTGGAATGAACTAAATACTAAAATGGAGAGTAACACTTACAGTTTTATTAGTAAATTTCTATATGGGCTCCTTTTGTGGCACGATATATGTCAAGCCGATAATCAATTTCAGTCCAAACACGACTCAGTTACGGTTTGGTTGTCCACACTGTCCACCATTCTGGTATATCCATTTGGATGTCAATTTTAGGGAGCAAATTGAAATCTTTAGATTTTCAAAGACTACTAGTGACCAAATGATGCATTTTTATGTGCTAAATCGAAATGTGGCTTTAAAATCCAGATTTGACCAATTCTAGCTACTTATATTTGAAGTTGAAGTTTACGAGAAATCAGCAATTTTTGCAAGTATTGTTTTATTGTATATAACTACATTTTACATATATTACATACAATTAAATACATTTTGATTATATTTCAATATTAAAACTTAGAAATATAGATAGGTTTCTTGAACTTGGCCAAGGATGCCATATATAACTACATTTTACATACATACAATTAAAGAGATTTTGATTGTATTTCAATATTAAAACTTAGAAATATAGATGAGTTTCTTGAGCTTTGCCAAGGATGCCATGTCTGCCTTGCTCTTGTTCCTGGACATGAGCTCCCTACTGACTACCTGGCCACTGATGTACGCCTCCCTCCTCTCTTGTGAGTAAACATGTTGTGCTGCTTCAGTTGTCATCCTTACACACCTCTCTACTGACTCTGTGTGAGGGCCATGCAGGAACTTCCATTGGTCTATCCAGAAACTCCTTGATTGCAGCAGTGGTGAGGGAGCTGGTCAGATCAGAGGAGGCTCAGTCACGCCAGAGTTCCAGTCAATAAGCTCCGAGAGTTTGGTGGCATCTGGGTTGATGTCAGGAGTCTTCCTGGGTCTGACACTTCAGTCTCCTACCTGTGTGTCCTCATCTCCTTCACCTCTGATTTCCAGTATCCTCTTCACTGCCTCCCTCCTCTCCTTCTCCACCTCACTGAACAGTAGCATGTAGCGTCATTGGGCAAAGTGTAACGGATCAAGAGGCACATTTCAGGTTTTGTACAATTGACCTCCCTAAATTCAAAAATGAAAACAAAATGTTTTTGTTACAAGTGCAACACCTCCTTTTTCGCATGTGAAAACCGTGAAAATTGCTAGTAACCCATAACTTTTGGACACTTGCTTTCCTCTGGTTTTAGCTATCATTTGACCCCTTACAATGTACTGATTTTCAGGAAAAATAAAAAATTATATTTTTGGAATAAACATATACACTGTAGGTAGGTAGGTAGGTAGGTAGGTAGACTAGATAGTTTTATTTAGTAAATGATACATTAAATTCTTGTTTAGTTTTGAATGACGGCATAAAGTCACGGGATTTAAGTACTGCTCTAATGTAACCATCTTTTGAATCCTTTCCATACACTGCCTCAGACGCTTCAGTTACCATCCTAAGGATGGTATCCGGACAACGAGGGGCTCTTCAGTGATCTTATCGAGTTGTTCGACAGAGAACTGCTTCGTGAGTGGTGGTTCCATTGTGCACTCCTCCACTGGTGGAAGTAAATCTTTCAAATTCTGAGCACTTTGTTTGATCTTTGGTGGCCGAAATTCTCTGACTTGCTGTTGAGCAGGTTTGAGAGCTCGTCGAATGGTCTTGATTACATCGATGGCCAATTTCCGGTTTGCTTGATCTGCATCTGCAAGCATTGCCAGTAGAACATTTTCAGGGTGAGCCAAATATGCATTTCTTTGGATCACAGGCCATGTGATAGTCTTGCTAGCTGGTGGCAGTAATCGTAGCAGCTTGATTTGCTCCAGGAAATGTTTTGGGCCATCTGTGCACCTTGGATGGCACTTGATGCTAAACCACATGGGTCCATAGTGGCACACGACAAACTGTGTGAGTGAATACAGTTCATCACTTGGCTGCGCATCGCTACATATAGCCGACAAATTCTGCTGGCAGTTGTAACCCATCTTGCATGGGAGATTGGTCCAGGCTTCTCTCGTAGAAGATCTTCATTAATGACACCAGTCCTTATCGCTTTCATCATTCTGTAGAGGTAGGCTTGGTCACGACTCAATTCAGTAAGGTCAACATCCGGGAGAGTGTGGCCATCAGCAATACATTGAATTCCTCTAGAGGAAAGTGGCAAACTTTCACATGTGGCCAAAGCTTTGCCAATTGGTCCTTTCCATTGAGTTGCAGATTCTGTTGGGCAGATGAGTTCCTTGCACAAGTGGCGCAGTGGGAGTTCATTTAAATGCAGACTACAGATGAACCAGTGCAAAGGGCGACCCAGGCGGCACTCTAACAGGTGTATTGCTCCACTTCTGTGCCCTGTGTTTGTGGCTGTGCTGTAGGCTCCCACTGCAATTATCTTGTCTGCAATACCCATTTCTTCAATCGCATTTTGAAGTCCATCCGCAATGACAGTGCCAGTTCCTCGTTCCAGAGTCAGATGGCTTAGATAGAAGGTTCCACGCTCTCCGTCCAGCACATAGTGGTCCTCAACTTTCTTTGTGCTGTACCATTTGTTCCCCTTTTTCTCTTTGACAAGTGTCATGTCTTTCCGCCCATCAAAAAATAAAGCAGTGACTTCCACAGTGTGGTAAGTTACTGCTTCCCTCAGATCCCTCCGTACCTTCTGCCGTGTTCTCCATATTTTGTGGTGGTCAATTACGTTTATCTGATCATCAGAACTAATGATGCTATAGTCAACCAATGTTGCAATGCTGATAGCTGCAGCAGCCCTGTTCGATAAACCATACCGGTCAGCTTCCAAAGCAAAAGTGGGAATCGGTGTGATGTTCCTGTCCTCCTGGACACTATCACCCATCCACTCATCACCAACACTTTCACCACTGGAGTCTGCTTCTGCTTAAGCTGATTCGACCACATCTGCAGAGGATGCTACCTCTTGCCGTTCCGTTTTTCTTCTATTCTCTTCTTGTCTTTCTTGCATCCGATCCTCTCTTGACTTCCTTCTCTCCATCATCTGAGTCACATTCGTATCCACCCGACTGATCTGCATGATCCGCGTGGTTCTCTGGTCGATCAGAAAGGCATGCTCTCGTCGTGGAACTTTCATTTCTTTTTCACAGTGGCATGCAGACAGATCATCGCATTGGCAGACAGCTATGTCAAACAATTGATTCAGGCTTTCCTCGAACTTCTTTGTTTTTGTGGCCTGCTTGCCTTGCTTCGATACTTGTGAGCCTTTCTCCATGAATCGGAGCAGCTTGGTCTTCACATTCTTGATTGGCTGTGATGGAATGTTAGCACGATTCCAAAGGTCAATGAGTGTTTGGCATACCTCCGGAAGAATCTCCCTGTTGCTGGTGTACTTGTTCTCCTTCAAGAAGAGGAAATGCCTTGCAACTTGTATACGGGTTGGAAGTTCAGACAGAGGAAGCTCTGATAGTGGAGAACCAAATACAATGTGGCTGGCAGATCCACGTGTTCTTTGCGTGCTCATTGTACCAGCAAAACTCAACAAGTATCACACAGGAACACTGAAACAAAAACACAAACGTATAAATAAAAAATATATATGATTATGAGTGTATATATATATATATATATAAGGCTTGGTTTATTGGTAAACAATAAGTTTACCAATAAATATATATAAATATACTGCACACACACATATGTATTATGTATATAAATATCCATAGGTATATATATATACACCCTAAGACATATAACAAACTTATAAACAATGTAAAACACAACAAAACAAAGAAATGTGTATAATGTATATATCACAAAACGCACCTTTCGTTATTACCTTTGGGTTTTTGAACAACCCATCCACAGAAAAAACACTTGTTTTTCTCAAGCGAGCTAGCGTAGAACTAAGAAATTCCAGGGGATGACTCACTGAGAATAATTGGAAAGCTGCCAGAAGTACCATGTCAGTCAGTGTTGCCAACTGTAATTAACAAGAATTTTGTATTTTTTACATGCGAAAAAGGAAGTGTTCTGCTTGTTGCAGAAATTTTTTTATTTCTTTTCTGAAATCAGCAAGGTTGATTGTAAAAAACCTGAAATGTGCCTCAAGATCGCTCATGACGCTACTCGCTACTGCACAGCATGGCCTGGAGCACAGCCTCAGAGTGTGCATACCAGGCTGATCTCTTCACTGTAGGCATCACTATTCCTATTGCCTCCTTCTTCTGACTTCTGAGCAGCTCCAGCTGGTACAGTACATGCCTGGGACCCTCCACCCAGCTGTGATTTAACTTGATGTTGAATTTGGCATGTAGACTCCCACTATGAATTTCACAATTATCCTCAGATTCTTCAGGTTCCTACCCTTCAGCCCATGTTTGGAAATCCACAATCTGCAGAAACTTAGAGCCGTGGTGACCCACCTACTGTGACAGACTGACCCGATCTCCAGGAGAGCTAGACTCTGAGGTACCTCTCCCGATCTGATGGCAGTATTGATTCTGTAGCCATATGATTGGTCTGTGCTGAGGTCCTTGACTACCTCCTGACTGAGATGGGGTAGAGGAGGACCAAGAGTGATCCTTGTGAAGTTTGGGTTGATCTCCAGCTCAGTGGCAGTGTCTAACATCTTCCCTAGCGGCCCAGACCACTTGTTGTTGCTCAATGTCTTGCCATCCAGTGCAGTCACCAAGTGTCTGAGACTCAGCTCCCGAGTGTGCATGTCACAGATAATCCACACCAACTTCCTGCTAAGCTTGGCCTCCACATAATGCATTACTCCTCCCTCCCAGCCAATATTCACATTAGTACTGTCACCTCCTATGGCCAAAAGGGTCTGGTCTGCTCCTCTCTCTCTTAGCCAGTTCACCAGATGATCAGCAATGACCTCAGCATCACTTCTCTCCTCTACAGCTTCCTCTGGCACAAAATGCCACAAATATTTCCCACCTGGTTCATTGCACACTGTGTAGTGTTCTTTCTTAATGAGGCCACGAAACTGCCTGTCAATACCCTCAGCTTCCATCATCACTTTGGTGTCATCTCTTTTCCCATCAAAGAAGATACAGGTGATGCTATTTTCCACAATCTCTTCATTAAACTTCTTGACCAGATCCTTAGTCAGTCTCTCCTGAGCCCTCCTCACCTTGTTGTGGTCAATCACCAGTGCTGTGTCAAACTCTGTGATAAGACCAGCATCAATCCAGGCAGCAGTGGCAATCTCTGCAGTCTCTCTCAGCCCAGTGTGATGTCTCAAGCTAGCCAGAACTATGTTGGTGATATCTTCAGTTTTGTATTTCTTCTTCTTAGCCACAGGCAAAGAAGTTGTCGCAGCCTCTGGTATGAAGTCTTCGTCCTCCTCTCTCCTCCCTGCCTCCTTCAGTATATCTCCAGTCTCCTCCAACTCCATCTCCAGCAGTGACTCCTCCCTCAACTCCTGTTCTTTCTTGGCTGACTCTTCTGCCTTCCTCCTCCTCTTCTCCTCGGCCTTCCTTCTCCGTTCCTGTTTCTGCAGCACAGCTTCCTGTCTCCTGGTCTCAGGGTGATCAGCTAGACCTATCTGGTGTGCCCCCACTCTGCCCACCTTTTCTCTCTGACCTTTAATGAAGGCAAGCTCCTGCACTGGTATCTTCTGCTCGTTCCTGCAGCTGCAGTCAATGTGAACCTCACTGTTGCAGACAGTTGCACCCAAGCTTACTGCAGCTCCTGATCACATAGTGACAGGTCAGGATGTCCACCAATTTCTGCAGTTCCATCATGAACCTATCTTTGACCTCTAGCTTCACATTACCAATGGACACCTTCACTGCCTCATCCCACAGTGCCTTCACTTTAGCCCGGATCCTGACCTCAGCGTTGATTACAGGTCCTGTGAATAGAGCGTTGGCCTTTCTCCACTGAGCCAGTAGCCCTGGAACAATGCCGTTGTTAATCAGGTCATTAACTGGGTAATTTCTCCTGTCTTCCTCACTCATCTCTCTCCTCAACAAACCATACATCAGCAGATCTCTGGCTGTGGGCAGCTCAGCAGGGTGAAGTTCCCTCCCAGTCTCCACCAAATGACTTAGGTGACAACTTGATTTGCTTCGGGTTCTGATTTCTTTCTGACTCATCCTGTGGACCTGTGAACGAAAGAAATGTCATTGAAATTTGGATAAGCCTACTGATTATGATTACATAAAATTAAGTTAGTTGAAATTCTTAATATCTTCCTCTAAGCTCAGATAAAAGGTTGTGTTGCAATTAGTGCTTGCATAATACCGAAAATTTTCAATACCGGTATTTGGAGGCAATTATGCTAATCCCGGTATTGATACCGGTATTATGAAAAAAATAATTTATTTTGATTTATTATGGTGCCACCCTACCAACCCTCCCACAAGTCTGAGGGACTTGCAGTACTCACCATATTTACTATAAATTAATGACCCAACTCCAAATAGATGGCATTCTATTCGAAAAAGTTTATACAGTAAATTACTAAATTGTAATAAAAATATTATTTGAATTTTTTTTTAGCATATTATTATACAACTACTGGGGTAGATAGAAATAGTTCCACGCTAATGATTTTCTTGACATTCTTGACAAAAGTTTGAAGGGGTATATTAGTTTTAAAAGTTTTCTTCATATAGAATATCGCAAAAGTTATTTGTAAAATGTTTAAATCAGATAGATCTATTAGCAACACAACCTTCCTCTACAATGTTGAAAATCCAAGTGACAAATGTAAGAAGAAAGAACGATGCATTGGGATTTGGGAACGCGATGATTTGAAATCGTGTGCATACGTTTTTGAACGTATCTAATACGTTTTAAAACGTTTGAAGCGAAAAAATTGACAAAATACGTTACAGTTTAAAGCATTACTTATTAAAGTCTCCTAAAACACGATAAATCTGGTTTATAGGAATTATTATGTATAATAATATATATATATATATGTATATATATATTTATGTCTGCAATAGAGAGTTTTTGTTTGTTTTGTTTGTTTGTTATAACCTCTTTTCATGATCCATACATAATATAAATTTATAAAAGTTAGTGCAATAAATAGTTTTCTTTGATAGAAAGGAATAGAAAACGAAAAAAAGAGGTTAACTGCAAAATACCCCGAAACTTTTTTTTTCTCCGAATCCTCCAAAAACAGTTTATTTGCCTATCGGAGGACTAAATTGCCTAAATTTTACAATAGCAATTTTTGTCAATACCGAAAACCTATAATATCGGTATCGGTATTATTTGTACTGCTTCAATACCGGTATTAATACCGGTATTTCAATACCGGTTTTAACCCCTAGTTGCAATAGGTACAAGACTTAATTATTCAAAGTAATGACAATTTTATATATCTATCATATCAAAATATACAGAAAGTTTGGGTCACACATAACATTTCGAATAATTTGAATTACACAATATTTACATTACGAAGTAATCAAAATTGTCTAAAAGGAGGGAAAACACATGCATTCACAATCAAAACTCCAGCATTTGTGACTATGTGAAACTTAGAAACCATACTGCACACCAAAAATAATCAAAGTTGACCACACATATCAATGGCACATTGATATACGATGCTACAGTCATATTTAGGTTACATTTCAAACCTTTATGGTCAAATATATGTAGGTAAATGGCTTTTTTAAACAACACTAAAGATATTTCTAAGTTTGCTAGATAATATAACATTATTTGAGCATTAGTAGTTTTTGAATTGCTGACTTTACTAAAATTGACACACTCTAATATCCATATACAACATTTTTTATGTAACCCAAAAGAAAAAGTCGAGGGGTGTCAAATCTGGTGATCTAGGAGGCCATGAGATCGGACCTCCCCTCCTAATCCAGCGATCCGAAAACTTCTCATTCAGTGCATATCAGTAGTATGGCTGCACAATGGGAGAGTGCAATTGCAATGTTGATCAGGGTAGGAAGCCCCCTCCCCCCTTATTGCAATCCTCACCCCTCATGGTGCCAAAAAAGGTGAACAAGGGGAGGTAATGGGGGAGAGGGAGGATGGCCTCCCCCAAAGGGGTAACCCTAACTTTGGGGAAGAAGATGAGAGGGCGTCCCCCCCAAAGGGGTATCCTAACCTAAGAGAGAGAGAAAAGAGGAGAAGCAGAGAGGGAGAGACCATCCTTCGCCTGTTAGAGTCAGACGCATGATAAAGCTCTCGGCTTCAGCACCTGGTTTATAAGGTGGAAATCAGCCAGTTGGCTTAATCAGCCATTTGACTTAATCTGGCTTAGAAGGCGTAAATGGCTTGTTTAGGTGAATATTATTAACCTTCCACGAATTAAAAGCGCGCGCATACACACACACACACACACACACAAAGGAGAAAATGAAACGCTAATTGAAACACGATTTATTTAATAAACATATCATCGAATTATTGAAGGTATATATATATATATATATATATATATATACGTGTAATAAATAAAATAAACATATCGTTGACAAGTAAATAGACACACATATATATATAGGGTTGCCCAAAAAAACCGCCTTGAGATTTCAACATCAATAACTTCAAAAATATGCAGTTCACACTTCCAAGATATAAATTTTTTTACCTCATTATATTGATAAGCCATCAAAAAATTTCAGACTTCTACATAAAACACTTTTTTCACAGCTGAGAGAACAATGAGGTATGGTGAAAAAACGAATATCATGAACTGAAAATTTTTATTATTCACATTTTACCAACAAATATCTTTTCTTCCACGACATGATACATTTTCTGATTGCTACTAATGTTATTTTATCCCACCATTCAAGTATTTTTTTCTTTAATTGCATTTCTGTAAACTTTTCTGTTTGGCCTTCATAAATCTTCCCTGCTAAAGTGTTCCATATGCAATAATCCATGGGATTGCAATCAGGTGATTGCGGGGGCCAGTCGTTTTTGCCAATGAAGTTGACTACATTCTGTTGTAGATAATCCTGTGTGAACTTGCTAGTATGAGCTGTAGCACCATCTTGTTGGAGTATGAAATTGTTTCTTCAATACAAACGCCGACAATAAGGCAAAAGATTCTTCTAAGAGATTTACATAGGTTTCTGAATTGATTATTTTATTTTCTGAAATTAAATGAATTTTCGTCTTTCCATTCCACGATGCACCTGCTAATACCATGTTTTCTTGGAAAACTGACTTGTCTGGTGATAAAGTCTCGATGGAGGAATGTCTTTCTTACGCCGACCATAAACAACATCATTCCGGGAGTTTCGAGCAATCTCGATGGTGAAAACTTTTTTATCTGTAAAAACTATTTTTTTAACATCATTGGACGAAAATCTATCAAGCAATTTTCTACAACGAATTTTTCTTTTAGTTCTTACATTGCTGTCACGTGTTGAAGCACGGATCCTTTTAAATGCTTAAGTCCTACCGTTATCTGCATTCTTTGTATGGAACTTCGACTGATACCTAAATTTCTTGCAATTTTCCTCTGAGAGCAGTGTGATGTGACCCATGTCGATGCTCTTGAGATAGGCTCATCACTTCGATCATTGCTATATTGTCTTGAGTGTAAACTGTTTTAGGCCGGCTACTTCCACGCTTCCGTGCCGTCGAACCGGTTGCTTTAAGTTTTTTAATTATTCTATTCACAGACGTAACATTACAAGTTATTCCTGGAAATTCCCTCAAAATTCTTGGCCCAGTCCATCTTTTTTCCAAGAAACACTTTGGAATCACCGCTTTTTAACCGTTAGTTAGAACCATAATTTGAAGGGTAAATTTAAAAAACAGTATTTAAGATGGGCGTAGCCTATATCATCTGTCGTTTTTCAGAGACTAACAGATTATCCATAGGCTAAGGGAACTACTACAAGTCTTAGAATAGTTGCCAGGTACAGCTATACACATTTAGGATTTAGGATATTCGTTTGTTTCACCATACCTCATTGTTCCCTCAGCTGTGGAAAAAGTAGTTTGTAGAGGTCTGAAATTTTTATGATGGCTTTTCAATAGATTGCGGTAAAAGTTTTGTAAATTTTGGAAATAGAAACTGCATATTTTTGAAGTTATTGATGTTCAAATCTCAAGGCATTTTTTTGGGCCACCCGATATATAACAATCAAGGATTATGGTATCCAAAGGGTACGGTATCATAGGTACCAGGCACTGGTAACGTTTCCTATAGGTGTTAAGGCACACTTTCTTACCCCTAAATTCTTTCACGTCCCCCAGCTTCTACGCCCGAAAATTGTGGGTCCCCACAGTCAGTTGGGGCGGTTGGTCGCCCTCATCTTCCAAGCGCACTAGATCCTTCAACGAATCAAAGTTAACGACCCGTCGGTTCGCATGGTTAAGCGTGATACCCTTAGCCTTCACGATATATTTTAACCTCCCCCACCTTCACCCGTATCCCATAAGTTTTGGATCTGTTGAGGAAAAAGAGTCGGCATATGCGATGTCTCCATACGAATCCTTGATCTCATCAGTCAGCTCTCCGAGGAATTCACCAATAGGCGGCATGTATTCACCCTCCCTCGCTGTGAATATCACACTATCTGTGTCGGCGTACAGAACCCTACTGCCAAGACAATGCAATAGATCCCAAAGTTTGATGCTTGCATATGCGGTTGTGAAGCTGGCTACATTTATGTTTGTAACACGTGATGTGTCGGTGGCCAATTCGATAATGTTATACTTTATTATGTACGTATTACCTACATTCACGATCTCCATGACCTCTTTATCTGGAGCATTGGCCTATATATATGACCTCGGAGGCCGACGCGACATAGCCTATATATATATATATATATATATATGTAATACGCCTCTCGCCGGTTTCGGGCAAAGTCAGGAGGTTATTCGAGAGAGGTTATTACTTAAGCACTCCTGGATGTAGAAATAGTTTGAATTTCGTATTCCCACGATCGCGGAGTACTGTGTGGGTTCGTAATTTCCCTTTCCCAGTTATTAAAGTTCGAAGATTTGAAAATAACACAACGGCTTTTACAGTCTTTAATTTGAATTTAGACAAGATAAATTTAACTGGTTAGAGCGAATCAAATGTTTCTATTAATCAAAATATAAGAGTTAACAAAAGTTCAAAGATAAAAGTAGTTGATCCTTAAGTGTAAAATTAATAGTTATACGATAAGTAATGCTAGAGCCTACCGCCTTTTCCTATCTACGGTCAGAACTCACTAATCCTAAATTTCCGATAAACCCAATTTCCTCAAAAGCTAAATCTTTAACTAGCAGGAAACTTCCCACTAATTCCACTAGGAGAATTGATTCGGCGCAACCCAGCCAATCTTCAATCTGGCGTAGCCCATCTTCAATCTGAGTGTCCATGCATCGGACCCCTCCTTTTATACGCGGAATCCGACTTTCTCTTACGTCAGAAGCTCAGCTCAGCGCGTGAGGAGCATACGCAAATGAGGATCTCATTGCTAAAGCTCGTGTGGCCAGCCAGTGGGATATCCGGTAGCCCGAAGCTTCTCAAGGGAACCTCGAGTTTGCCATAGATGGGTGCTACATGGGCGGTAGTCGGTAGCCAAACCTTGTTTGGAACGTCTGGGTTTGACAGTGGAATATCATTCGTTGGATGGGTTCCTTGGGTCCGCGGAATAGCTTGTTTATGTATAAAATGTATAACAGTTCCGTCCATCCTTAAAAAAAAACGAAAAAAAAACGTACCAGGTATCGGAAGGTTGAGCTCAATAGAGATTACTTTGAGAACATGGCATCAGGGTCACTGAGATCATGTTGGATGTCTGGAAGATTTCTTATTGAGTATTTTCCAAAAATTTAAATTTATAACAGTTAGAATGCGAGCATTTTGCGTAGCTAAAATTCTGGCATCATAACTGTTATGTCGCGTCAAAGTATAAATAATACTTGTAATAGTTATTGGGGGAATGCAGGTGGTTTAGACGAGAAATTAAATGTATTTCGCCTATGACAAGGCGATCTATAATTGAAATTTAATCTTCAAAATGGAAAGGGAAACTAATTTAACATGATCTCAGTTTACATGTATTGCATAAATGATTACAAAGGTTGTTGTTTATATGACGTCACTACGTCATTCGTCATAGAGGAAATATCTTTACTCATGAATTCTGGCAGCAGACAAAAGCAATTTCTAAACATTAAGTTGTTAAATTCAATATTCACTTACTATTAAACTTTAAGTTAAAACAGATACTTTATCTGTTTCGCACAATATTTTCAGTAAGTTTAATTCATTAAAGAAATCTTCATACAATAATTAATACAAATCAGTATTTGACCAAGAATACGTGTTTTCATTTATATAGACTTATAAACTTATATAAGTTTCTTAGTAAAGTGGAAGAAATACAGACATGGGATTCGGATCCTTTTGGCTCGTACAATATAATCTTAAGGATTGAATTATTTTTAGGGTCTGGTACCTTGAACCCTTTCAAAAATGATGAATTTACACATGCTTTACAAGGGTTACAAATGTTATTCAAACAAGAAAAGAATAGTGTGGAAAATAAATTCATAGCAGTAGAGTACATGTTATAAACTATTCGCGTGAAGAGAAAATCCTTCACATTATGTGAATTGTTCGGAACTCTTGGCCCGCACAAAATTGTCTACCGAACCAAGACTCTGTCTTAGGTGGTTTTCTTCTAATACTCGTGTATTATGACAGATTTTATGCTACTACGATCGTTGAAATTATATAGAAGACGTTACATAGATTTTTTGAAGGAATGGATTAATCCGTGTAAAGTTGGTATTGTTCGTCAATTAGGAAATGAAAGGTGGGAAATTTAAATTCTTCGAGGAGTAACAAATAAATTTTGCAAGAAATAATTTTATCGAACGTTTTACGTTTTCTTTGAAGTTTTAGTCTCGCATATAGTGATGGAGAATTAATGTACATCGTAAGAATTGGTTTCAATTTAAATTTAGATTCTCTTTTTCTACTGATAACGGATGTAAGTCAGGATTTCCGTTCATGGTTAGTTTATACGGGGCTCCAATAAACCTTAGCCCCCCTGCCCATGGCCTAAACCATTAGAGGTACAATAAAATTAAACATACCTTACAAAAGAGAATTTAATCTTGCATTTAATGAGAAACAATTAAAACTTGGTGTTCCCGCCATTGGCTTCCAAGACAACCTGAATTCGCTTTGGGTAGCTTGCCTAAAGTGACGTGAATAGATCTTGATCGTTACGCAAATTTGCTAAAACAGTTTCAATGTGTTGCGTCATTGTATCCTTCGAAAATCGATTTGCTGCAAGCTCTTGAAACAAGAGACATTCAACCTTGTCCTTTATAACTGATCCAATGTGTTCACAGACGTTCAGGTCAGGAGAATTTCCTGCTATTCTTCATTTCCAAAGAAATCGATCTCATGGTTCCGCAACAACTGTTGAGTGGCTAATGCCTTAAAGCAGGGGGCCTTATCATGCAGAAGTGTGACCTGATCGACATCCATAACATTGTTTGGGTTTCTTAGAAAAGGAATGACATGCTGGGATAGAATAATATCACGAAAATACTGTCCATCCCAACTCTGACCATTTGGCTTCAGCACCCACATGAGCTTCTTTGCAGTGAACAAAACAAACACACCAACACAGTCTGGACTTTTTAATAATTCGCGATAATGTTCATTGTCATCGATTTCATCTGGTGTTGTGGTCCACACTCGATCATTTTGGTAGTTAGGCCGACGTGTTACGTAAACAAAAATTATTCGGAGACAGCTAAATGCATGAAATCATCCACATCCCGATCTTCAAGATAATGGGCAAACCACATTCTGTCATCGATGTTAACCCTGTACTGCTCAAAAGGACAAATTTCTAACGTTTCAAATAAACGCATTCATAAGTTAACCCTACAAAATATTTGGCCAGTAAAGGGTTAAGTTGAGTTTTTCTTGGCTTTGGAAGTTCATGCCAAGGCTTTTAACCTTGCCTATGACAGTACAGTCGAATGATCTCACCACTAACGATCTTTCCTCTCAACACTTCGATCTCTCTAGAAAGTTTAGCACAGCTGTTTTTCCGCTTACGCGTACCGCTTTCAATGATGTCCTTTGTTTCCTGAGAGAGTGACAAATTTGGGAGCCCAGATTTGGTTGTATCCATTTCACATTCATCCAAAGTTTTATTCCAATTTCTTTTGACGAAGTCTTCACTTCTTCGCAACTTTTTGGCAGCCCATGAACGTGTTATAAAGGTGGCTCCAGCATCACGAGCTTCCCGAATGTTATTGCTCGTATGCGATCTATCACACGTTGCCTCTCCGAATCACCAATTAATTGCGAAGCCATTATATTATCACTTTATCAGCTAGAGTAATTTTAATACCTGTAATAAATAAGGAATTTTATATATTTTTATAATTACTAAAAACTATTTCGGTATAAGTAAAAATGTAAGCTGCAAATGGGGGGCCTAAGGTTTTTTGGAACCCTTTACATAAGGAAAGTTACACATGGAAAATAAATGCACAGTCAGAGAAATGATACAGACAAAATATAATATAAGTGCGTTTATAAAGTAATTTCATGTAAATACTGGTACAATGGTGATTAACATTATGTAAAGCTTTTTTAATCAATTTCAAAAAGATAAAGAACAGAGATTCATTACAAAATATAATACGCACACGTGAAAGTTAAACGTGTTACTCACAGACAAGGAAAAATATTTTTTTAAATATTTCTTCGAGTCGCTCCACGTTTTTCTTCCGCGCAACTGATTTGTTCCCAATTTGATTTCTTTTATTTATCTAAAGTATTGCTAGAGCCTGCCGGTTCATTAAAAAACGTTCTAGCTCATCAACCGAGTGGGAGAAACTAAATTTCTGGAAGTGCAACAGCTTGAATAATAGCTGTCAGTTTTTTACTGATATTTAGCACCTCAACTTAGTGTGAATTGGGGGATTAGAGAGATTTATAAAATTGAAAATACGATTTTGCATACTTTATGTACTGAATTTGGGGAAATCAGTTCATCGTAACTATTCAGTGGAATTATAAACTGGGGATAACTTTTAAATAATTCGCGTTAATGGGTAACGAAAGAATTTTATTTGAAACGGTTATCGGTGGAATATTTTATGATGTGGAAATCAATTTAGGATATCAGAGCGTGTTTAAATCTACAAATTACACAAAAGTTCCTTCCTCATGTTTTCGATCTTGTGATTCACAACACAAAACATGAAACCATCACACACATAACACTGTATATAATATATACATGAAGGAAAGGGTAGGAAAGAGTACTGAGAAAGGAAAACACAGCACAAGTGTATACACTCCTAAAATCATTATTATATGTCTCGATATTGTATAAGGTCATAAGGCCCATTTTTACAAAATTCATTCCTAAGGTGGGAGTACGCTTTCAAAGAACCTACTTTGTTTTCCCCTGAAATCTCAGACATTATTTTAAAATGGCAACTGGTAATTATCTCAAGTAACTTTGGAAAAAAAATGATCTCGACAAAATAAATCTTACAATTTAGTCGCTTATTACGTACGACCATTTAGTTCATTGAGAAGGATAACTAAATCATTTAGCAGCCTAAGGCGACACGAAAAAACTTCTGCATACTAATTCTTTTTGTTTAGTTAATTGATGGAATTTGTTTTTTGACCATAGAATGAGTTCTACTTCGTATTACCAACTGGATGAAATTGAAATAAAATGTCGGCTGAATATTAAATACTGCAGACATAATGTAACTATAATTTAGCATATTTATACAATTTTAACGTATTTTCACTGTTTTAATTATTGTCAAGAATTAAATACGTCATATCCGGGAGTTGTTTATAGAAAGTGTGTTTTCGTTGGATAACTTTCACAAGTTCGCCTTACGACATGAAAGAATTATTATATGATATAAAAGAGCTATTCTTCTTATAAAAAGGAAAGTAGTACGGCAGGGAAGAAAGTTTGAAAAACAAAGGGAGAGTAATCAACCTAAAATATACAAAGAGCTATTAACCATTTAAGTCGAATCTGAATCGTCCGTATCGTGGAGGTCGTCCAAAGGACTGTTACATAACTGGACATTAAAGAAATATATGTTAGTTTCCTTATTGAATTCACATAATTAATATTGTCCTATGAAATAGGTTTCCTTGTCTACTATCTCGGTAGTGGCACTTTTTCCTCATATAGACACTAAAAACTGTTAATATGCCCGGACGAAAGGGTAGATTGGCCAAGTGTATGTTTCTTAGCCAATCATGTTCATTAATAAGGGTGACCAGTATTTTGGTCGTGTTGAATCCAGTAAAAGTTACATTGTCTAAAATTAATGATTTTAAATAAACAACAGTGTAAATAAACAACAGAAAATTGGAGGGGATGTTATTATTTGATAACTTTATTTTATTTAATCTGGAGAATGCGCGTAGAAAATAATTATACGTTTTTTCTGACGTACATTCGAAGTGTATTTTGTCTAAGTGTAATTCTTTTATACGCACAAAGATTCGTAAGGAATTTAATTCCTTCGTCTTAAAGATGCAACAACCGTCGAAAGTAGAAACTTTTAACTGCCTATATTCGGCCTTCGGGGCACATAATTTTTTAACATAAATAATAAGTTTGGAGTGGTGATTGCTTTAAAAACAAGACTCTTACGGGACAACTCAGTGGAGATTAAATTTCTCTATTTTATTGAAATAAACCTCAAAATAAACAGATGCTCTCGTAGATATGAAAAAATAAAAAACAGAATTTCAATCGGTAGGTCGTCTCGCTTCATTTTTCTGAATTTCCAATGTTCTTATTCTGTAAAACCCGATTAATGCATTATAAAGATTTTAATTTTTTATTTTAGCACTTTCTATTTTAACTTGAAAACACTTATTTAAGGTCTTACTTGTATGTTTATTAATTAATCACTGATCGCAAATTTACGCATGCACTTATCACTTAAGGTATATTAATCTAAAGAGTTATATGAACAATCACTAAAATTTAACTTACGCAAGCAGTGGAATATATTAAGAGTTTTAAGTTGGTGAGTAGGCCATCTCTTCATAGCCAGGGTTCTGCTTTGGTTTGGGTCGCCGATACGATCAAACAGAAGGCGGTAACCTCCTCGATGGACCCGGGCTCGTTGGAGAGAAGTGAAGCCTATGTGGGGGGCTCCGCGTTGGCGTTGGAGACCTAGTCATGGGAATTTCCTCAGTGGGGCTAGGTGCTGAGGCTCCTGCCTTTGCCGGTGTTTCAAACCTGAAGGTCGGTGATGAATGACAATGAAGGCGACTGCACTTCCGACATCTGGTGATTCCTAACATGGCTGCCCCAAGGAGGAGACAGATGGTCAGTGTTGAGTACGAGATGATGGAGGATTTTCGATCGTCGTATTTCTCCAAGATGATCTTTCTTAGATAACGGGTCATCTCTCTCAGGTTTACTCCTTGTGGCAGGGAAGCGTTGAAATGCTTTAAGGCCTCCGTGGTAAATGATGAGTTCACGATATACGTTATTTCCAAGTAGTCTGTTGGCGTAGGGAGGTGCCTTGCATTTTTAGGGTGAAACTTCGTGGATCAGAAAAAATTTAACTTGAAGGGATCATTTTATGATCCCTAAAGATGTTGCAGGCTTCTGTTAGGGGAAAAGATCCTGTCCTGAAGATTTCTACTTCCTTCTTTCCTGACTTTTGTTGTTGCATCTAAAGAGTATAGTAGTAGGTTGAGTCACGCTATAATAGACAGTGTGATGATGGGGAAGAAATATCGGTGAAAAGTTTCGCTTTAATACACGATGGAACGTAGTCAGGTTTGTTCCTGAAGTGGCTTGGAAAAGTCTAACCAAACACTCATCAGACCCTCTAAACAGTATAAAAGTGGATGAGTTACAATGATATGTTCCTTCAATTACAGAACAACCATTTAAATCTTCTAATAAGATATAATTTAATCGATTTTGACTAACTTCCAAATAACGAGTTTTCGGAAGTATGCCCGTATATAGATTTTCTTTGTTAACTCAAATTGGCAGAGGGTCAACGTGGAAGAGGGTCATCGGGGACTTTATTGCTTTTAAAGGAACGAAAATTATTAAGCGTAGCTCCTCAGGCGTAACTTTTCTCAAACGCGTCTCACTGACTTGGAAATAGAGAGGTATAGTAGCCTCTTTAGTATGTATGGCAGGAGTGTACCTACCTTGGGTTCGATGTTTTTTAGTACCTGCAGGCACAAAACTGGATCAAATAAAAAGAGTTCATTCGGCCTCTGTTAGCATTGACTAAAGCTGTTTTCAGTCTATTTAATTTTAAATGAAGTCCCTAGGTGTACGTGGATAAACTATGAGCAAATATGGAGAGGAAAGTGATGTAGTTTTCTTCTTTTAACCCTAGAAAGGGTAAGGTAAAAAAATCCTTCAAATGCTTGAGGTGAGTCTCTCAGGCTCATTGCACAAATTCAAAAAATTAAGTTGGTTAAATATGTATATATGCTTGACGTGATGGAAAAACATTATAGTTTAACACTTTTTATTCAATGCTTAACTCGTACAGAACTTATAAACGTAAATATAACCATTTATACATGAACTAAAACGTAAAATAAAATGAAATAACTTTTTTTTACTATTAATCAAATTAAATATTACTTTTATATGAAAGTTTATTAATGATTATATATATATATATATATATATATATATATATATATATATATATATATATATATATGAATTATTTATTTCAAAGGATGCATATTTCTTGTTCTTACAAAACTACTTTTACTTGTCGCATTCTATGCATTTTCTTTTGCATACATAATGCTCAGAACGTACGTTTTTGTTGCATAATCGCATGCTTGCTTTTGCATTCTGCTTTTTTTGGACTCGCATAAATAACATCTCTTCCTCTTAGCTCCAGTAGATGAATTTGTTGATGGTTGATGGTGACTCCCCATATAACCTAAAGTTTTGTCCTTTGTGTTCTGTACATTACGTTGAAGTCCCATTCGGGACCTTTTACTTATCTGGTTGAATGAGGCTTTCTGATAATTCGATAAGAAATGTCCGTCTTCGTGTTTTTTCTGCACTTTTATGCCATAGAGGATTTTTGTTTGTCCAAACAACAAATGCTACCACAGCAGAGACATCCAATAAATTCATGAAAAAAGCGGCCGGCCATCTGTTTGTTTTTCGTTTGCATGAATATGTATGAAGAAGCTGGTCAATAGAGTCTACTCCACCCTTCGTAGCATTATAGTACAATATAATTTCGGGCTTGTTCGCATCCTCTACCACAATATGATCTGAATGGTGCATACTAGATAGTAATATAACAGATTTTTTAGGTTTTGGCACATATGACACAAGAGTAAAATTATTACTAAACCCAAATATTGAAGATTCAGATCGTTTGTCTTTCTTGGGCTGAAATTCTGCAGGAACAAATCTCTTATTCTTACGAACGGTTCCAACGATAGTCATACCGTGCCTTAGTAGGTGTTTTGCTAAGCCTAAGTCTGTGAAAAAAATTATCACAGGTAACATTTCTGTTTGTGTGATAGTAAGGCTCACATAAGTTACTGACAACTGATGTCCCTAATCCTGATGCTTTTGTTTTTCCTTCTTTACCTAGATATGGTATACCTTTGAGCGGATAAAAGGTTTTTGAATCACATACCCACCAGATCTTCAATCCATATTTATCAGGCTTTGAACTCATGTACTGACGGAAGCTGCATCTACCACGAAACGGAAGTAACTGCTCATCCACTGTTACATTTGCTCCTGGAAGATAGCTTTTGGTCAAATTATTGTTGACTTTTTCCCATATATCCCTTATTGGGGCTAATTTGTCTTTTTCTCGGCGATGTGATCTGGTAGATTTGTCATCAAATCGTATTTTTGCCATTATTTCCTTGGATCGATCTTGGCCCATAGTAGCTCTAAAAATAGGTGGTCCGTACTTTTTATCCCAAAGAGCACTTATATTTAGGTGGTTTGATTTCAAGTGTCCAGCTTATTAGTGGGTGATTTTATTACATTGTGGGATCTAGTTTTGGATGGTGGTGGAGGAATTTTACTCCATTCATCACCATCCTTGCTGATATATTTTCCACACGAGACACTTTGGATTTCTTCATTTTCACTTTCGCTCTCCGTAACTGCATTATCACAGTCACTTGCCACACTTACATTGTCAATTTCACTTTCATTATCACTTGGGTTGTATTCACTTTCATCAGAATCACTTGGCATAGTGTCTTCATTTAGCAAGCATAATTCAATATCTTTGTCAGATATTCGTGGCATTGTTATTTCTATAGTATATTTGACACGCCAAGTAACCAACCAGGTCAATATCTTATCAATGACTAACCGACCATGTGTGTCCCAATTCTGTAAAAAAAAGAATAATGAAACAAAATAACCAATCAGAGCCCATCTAACAAATGGCGTGATTTAAGACACGCCCATTAGCAGATATATACTCGCTGGGCATTGAAAAGAACGGAAATATAAGCTAAAATGAATATGAGTCTAACAGACTCACGTTACGCTTTTATGCAAATACTTTCTTTTTTATTTTTATCACTAAAATTGTTATATGTAGGAAACACTATTGTTAGTAAACATACTTAACTGTAAATAAGGAAGGAATACTAAAACGCTTAGCTAAAATTAAAAATAATAAGTCACGATTTTTTAACAAAACATCATAAATGAGCCTATCAGGCTCACCTTACGCTTTCTAGGGTTAATTATTCTTCTAAGCTGGCAAGATACACACCCACCGTTTCGTGGAACGATTGTATATTTTCAGTGAGTAGATTTACGGACTTCTTCAAATTGTCATAGATGGTAGCGTTGAGCAACGTAATATAGGAATTCACGCTTTCAGCGATAGATTTCTCGTTCGATTCAATCATTTAAATGTGACGGACGACATCGTCGACCGAGCCTTGTTGATCCGTGCCGAATGCGGAATTCATGAAGCCTCCGATCGCGTTGATGAGTCCTCTCTTCTTCCGCGGTAAGGCTTCATCTTGTAGGGAATTCTCTTGATTTAACCCTTTAAGGACTGAAGGTACAAATTGCTAACGTTTCAATTACAAGCATTCATAACTTACCCCTATGAAAAAATTCAGGGCTTAAAGGGTTAAGGTGGTATTAAATGCTATAATTCCTTGTTTCGTTCCCAAAATTTGTTCTTGCACATCATGTAATGTGTTGATTAAAATTCCCAGCTCTCCTACCGTGCACTGTGAAGTCTTGTTGTTAGATCTTCTTTGTCGTTCGTGTTCCGTTCGATAGCGAAGTATAAGCTTGTTCATCTTGTTGTCCCGAAAGCGTAAGTTTTGAAAGTATGGAGACATCTTCAGGCGGACGCTGAAAGTGTATACTGACCCCTGGGTTATTAGAGGGCCCATAGGTTGGAATAGGACTCCGCGCATAGTAATAAGAGGACGGGAGTCATAGTCTGCAGCAGGAAACCGCGTTGAGGATCCATTTATTAAAAAAGGAATAAATGTGATTTAATGTCAAAACGTTTTAATAATATACTGAATTTGGAGTTTCTAATTAACTTTATTTAAAATTAGCACTCGATTCCTCCTGCACCAATCTCTTAACAAGTCAAAATGAACTGATTCGGAACGATTTACTGAAAACATGAAATATGCATTTTATTTCACTTCTACATCCTGTTTATATACAGTACATTTAAGTATGCAGTGTTCCCGTGGCAACAGAGAAATCATTTATATTGTTAGTCATTATTATTTGAGTGAACGACAACTCTTTAGCCAGAATCTTAGAAGAAATTCTATCTAATCTACGAATACCTATGTGGGAAGGGGGTATTATTTAATTTATTAGTCCCATGAAGACATCTAATTTCGTTCTCACCTTTCTCTTATCTATCCCAACAATTTAGAAGCGAGCCTAATTTTATAATTATAGCTTTCGGAGCGTTAAGCTAAATCAATTTACATTTATAATGAGGGTTTAGTTGAGTTATTACAAGGTTGGTCTATTTACACATACGCGGTCGTTTACCACCTAAACGAGGAGTCCGGCGCCCGTAACGCCTCAGGCGGTCTGTTGACGTGAGACCAAGGATTCTCGTTTTCTTCATACGAACTTCTGAACCCAAATGGTTCATTAGTCATCCCTTCTGTTTCGGTTATCTCGGAAATAGTCCTTGGATCCTTTTTCTCGCTCAGGTTATTTATTGAATATTCTTCATCGTCTTCTTTCGGGTTCTCTGTATCGTCTATTTTTCTTTTCTTTTGTACGTTTATTACTTCGGTTTTTATATTGTTTAAGTGTACTCTTTCATTTCTTAACGTGATCGGGTCTTTAATGAGATACATGTAATTGCTTAATTTCTCAAGTACCTCGCAGAAACCTTCGTAAGGGGCTTGTAAGGCTTTTGGGATGCCTGGCCTGGCACAAGTGTCTTCTTTATGTAGACCTTTTCTCCTTTCTTTATCTCTCGCAAACTTCTTCTCTCAGTTCTTTACTGCAATTTACGTCGTTGTTCTTTTGTGCTCTCTCTTACCATTTGCTAAACTTTGTCCTTCATGTGCGCTTGCCTCCATTGATATTCATCCAGATCAATTGATGGGGTAACTGACATCGATAGGTATCTGGTATCGACAGAAGCAGCATCTTCTCTGCCAACCAGTAAAAAGAATGGTCTTTCATGAGTGGTGTTATGTATTGTGCTATTGTGAATATACGTAACCAATGGTAGGTACTCATCCCAATGATCGATAACTCGGTCTTCAATCAGGGTTCTGAAAACTTTTTTAGAGAGTAATTGTATCTCTCAATTTGACCCTGACTTTCCGGATGAGTTGGAGCTCCAAAACTATGATTAATGCGATATTTGGTGTTTAGATGAAACAAGATGTCATCCGCAAATTCGGTTCCATTGTCTGTTTTGAGATTCTTCATTCTCCCATAAGTGAGCATGTAGTTCCCAAATATGCATTTTCTAACCGAGGTCGCAGTTTTATCCAGTAAAGGATATAACTACAAATTTAGTGAATCCGTAAATCAATACCAATACATCGGCAGAATGGTCCCGTGATCGGGAAAAGGGACCCACCAAATCGGCGTAGACCCAGTCTAGAGGTCCATTACTAAAAGTTGTGTCTCCTAAGGGGGCTTTTCGTGAATTTTTTATATTTTTTGCAAACAGCGTACTTTTTATATATTGTCTTATACTCTCATTCATATTCGGCCAATAGTATACTTGCGAGATTTCTTGGTAGATTTTTTACTCGGCCATGTGACCTTTGGTCGTGGAGTTGTGGAATTACATTAAAGCTTTTTTCTGCAATTCAGGATCCGGGAGGTAAATCCTGGTGGACCCTTTATTTTTTTAGGATTCGGGATGAATAAATTACCCCTTCTTTGACCTTGAATTTGTCACCATCTTTTCCTTTCAAAATTTCTTGCCACCTTTGATCTTGGTTCTGTGCCTCACGTATCTTATCGAAAGAAATTTATGGAATTGCTTCATCCTGCAAGATTTTCTCAACTAGTGTACTCGGGTAGGGTACATTTCCTACATCCAGATTTTGTCGTTGGCTTCTCGTAATTGCGTTTATGGGATGATTCCCGACTTCCAATTCCGATTCTTCTTCGTCTGGCACACACTGGCTCATTAAGTCAGCGATGACATTTTTCTCTCCTTTTACGTACTCAACCGTAAGATCAAATTCTAACAGTGTGATGAACCATTTAGTCACTCTTTTTGAGGTTTGATTTATGACAGCTTATCAAAAGTCGATGATCCGTTCGTAATATTATTTTGGATCCCAATATAAGAGCAAGGAAATGATTAAGTGACAGAATGATGCTTAATCCTTCATTTTCAATGACTGAATATCTCTTTTGAATGTCATTAAATCCCTTACTGAAATATTCCAAGGGGGCTAACTCACTTTCTTTGTTCTTTTGCATGAGAACGGCTCCATTGGCCCTTTCGGATGCATCCATATATAAATAAAATGTAGCATTTGGATTTCGGCGTCGCAAGAGGGTTTCCACGGTAATTGCTTTTTTTACCCTAACCAAAACATACTCACGCTCTTCCGTCCATTCGAAGGTTACATTCTTTCGGGTCAAAGCATGGATGGGGGCCAGAAGTTCGGTCGCATTGAGAATGTAGCACCTATAGTAATTTATTAATCCCAACAATGATTGAACTTCTTTTACCGTGTTTGGGGGTTTCAGGTTCTTTATGGCTAGGTGACATGCATTCTTGGGTGATGTCATGGCCTAAGAACGTGACCGTTGTTTGGAAAAATTGGGATTTGCTCAGCTTAAACTTTAAGTTATTTTCTCTGTCTCTCTAAGACTGACCTAATGTTAGCCTTGTGTTCATCTCTCGTTTTCCCTACGATCAATATGTCATCTATGAACACATATACTTGCTTCCCAATTAAGCACATATACTTGCTTCCCAATTAAGCACATATACTTGCTTCCCAATTAAGTCATGAATTAGGTTGCTCATGATGGAACTGAAAACATTGGGAGCCATTTTTAAACCAAACGGTAAAACCTTACACACAAAACTCCGGTTATTTGAAGAAAACGCGGTCATGTCTTGCGACTTTTCGTCCAAGGCTACTTGATGATAGCCTTGGGCCAGAACAATGGTTCTAAACCATTGATTTCCTCCTTGCCTTCGAAATATAGTTCCTATATCTGTAATTTAAATCTAGATGTTTTTAAGACTATTTAAATTTCGGTAATCGACAACCAATCGATTTTTATTCTTTTGTTTTACTAACAAGAAGAGGCTATTGAAGACACTATTTTTCCGCTCGATCAGCCCGCGACGCTCTAATTCAATGACTTGTGTTAGTTCTTCGTGATATTTAAAAGGTAGTCTACATTGGGGAGATATAATGAGCCATGCTTAGGTTCGAGTTCTAGGGAACGTTCATAGTTTTTTAACAATCCTAACTCGTCCCCTTCAATAAAGACCACGTCATTGTATTCCATAAGGATCGATTCTAAATGACTCTTTTCTTCTTAGCTTAACTTAGTTTTTTGCACAGTCTCTTATTTCTTCTATCTTCTGTTCTAAAGACTTTTGCGGACGCGTAAAATCACTCATCTCTCGGTCATAAATTTCCTCGGAGATCTCATCCATAAACATTTCGCGTTCATGATTCATTACGCGGTTTATTACCTCCTCTCCTATTTGGTCCTCAACCTTCTCTGCATTATACAGACACTCTCTGGGTTATTTACAATTGCAATATCGTAAAACCGCGCTAAACAACTCTAAGGCTCTAACCTCTCGTTCGTTACTTTAACTCGGTCATTGGCGGACTTATCTTGCCCTACTACTAATATATGTCCGTCTTCATTCACACAAGCTAATTGGGGTTCAATATGTAAATTAGGAGGGATTTTTTCCGCCTCTATTACCAATGTGAATCCTTCTTGTAGCGGAACTTGCGGTTGTAATTCTAAAAAGGCTCCGGCCAAAGGGGCTATTGAAGTGGACCTTTTTCCTAATGTAAGGGAGATGTTTATTACATCTTTTTTCCCCACATCTTGGTTTCCCTGATCTACCAGTTTAATTATTTTTATTACTACGGGTATTTGACTGGTTTATATATATATCGTAAAACCTGTTCCTTTACCTTCGCTCTTTAGGTGATTATCTCTAATAAAGTCAGCTCCTATAATTATACTCAACCCTTCAGAAAAGTCCTTAACAATTAAGGCAATAAGCTCACATACATTTTGTTCAATCCTTATTTCTGTCTTTAGGGTTACGTCGTGGCTAATGTCGTACCACCGCTTCCCGGAGATCAGCGAAGTTAAGCGACATTGGGTCTGGGTAGTAGTCGGATGGGAGACCGTCGTCCGAGCCCAGATTATGTAGGACCCGTGGTTCGGAACCCACGTAAAGCTGTAGGTCCCATCCGTCATATGACTTTAGATGTTGTGAAGGAGGTTAAACAACCCCAAGAAAATTAAGTTAAAATTTCTGTCTTTATTTGTCCCATAGTAGTTAGTATTTCGTCATTTACAGCCTTACAACTTCGACTAGTGTCTCTTACTTGATGCCTTAATCCAACAATATCAATTAATTTCTCCTTAAACAGACAGATCAGTGCCAATGACATGTCCTTATCTAAGTCACCTGTATTACTGGATACTAGAAAACCCGCATGGTGTATGTAGGACCATAAAATTTTTGCCTTTCATGCTTTGTATCTCCTACAGCATATATTCTAACCAAAGGATGCATTCGTTCCGTTGTTATTTCATTTGCGCCCTCATGTAAGGATTCTACTTTTTAACCTTTTCTCACTCTGTTCTATTACGTCTTGCATCACTAATCCATTCACATTAACTCTTATAATTCCATCAATTAATTTCTCCTCATTTAATTCCTGTATCTTCTGGTCAATATTCATACGTCCGTTCACACGATTTAGGCTACTTCCGTTCTCACAGTGTAAGCATGAATCATACTCTTTTACTATATTTATCATACTTGAATCACACGAACATATATCATACGCTCCGTTCACACGATTGCTTTCAATCAAGGGGTTAGTTTCAGTCCCTTTTATTTCTTTTATATCTTCCGCACTTAATTAATACATTTCATGCATTTCCTTCGTACATTTAGCAAATATTTCATCTGAACCCATTTCACTCAATTCAGGTCTTGGCTCACTACCAAGGTCGCTCACCTTCATTATTTCGTCCGAGTGAGGTAGACTCCAATTCCAAGGTCATACCGTCCTTCAGACTCATTCCATTTTTCTCGCTCTGCGGTCACTTTCACTTTCATTCATCTCATTTATTGTTTTCTCGTACTCGTTTGCACTTATAATTTTCATACCGTTGCTCTCGCTCGGGGCATCTGCTCTAGTCTCTTCATTTATATTCCTTTTATTTCGGTCCTTTATTTTTCCTTCAATTTTCTCCGGTGATATTTGTCTTGCTAGACACTTTTTGAAGTCGTTTTTCGTTCGTCGTCTTCCTGGAAAGATACTCAGCGAGAAGACTTGTCTCGCACAAGAGAATTGTCTGCCCTTCATGGCCGCGGTTAGTCGCTTCGTCGTTTTTCCCAATTCCTTGACGAATTTCTTCCTCTGTCTATCTCTCGACTGTCATTCTCGCCTCTATATGGGGACGGACTTCGATCCCTAGTCCTACTTTCGTGTCCTCCATTAGCTCTCTCGTGAAGAGAGTAGTTCCTTTCTCTCCTCTCATAAGGAGAGTAGTTTCGCTCTTTTCTCTCATAAGGAGAGTAGCTTTGCTCTTTTCTCTCATAATGAGAGTAGTTTCGCTCTTTTCTCTCATAAGGAGAATAGTTTCGCTCTTTTCTCTCATAAGAAGAGTAGTTTCGCTCTCTCCTGTACTCGTATGGCGAAGGTGATCTATATCTACTTTCATACTTGTAGTCGTTCCGAGAGGTAAATTTTTCCCCTTTCGGTAATCATAAGGTGACGAATATCTATCATTCCCTCTATCATAATCATCTCTTCTCCGACCTCTGTCGAACGACCAATCTCTTCGGTGATTTCGGTCATAATCTTCCCTTCAACGATCTTCCCGTCGGTATTTCTCTCTCCTGGGAGGAGATACAGCTCTACGGTTCTCATGCCTCTCTCTCTCACTCGTTCTTTCATCATTTCTAGTCTTATTTTTCTTTAATTCTAAAGCTTTCACACCTTCAATTAGAGGGCAAAACCTAGCCTTGTGACCGGTTTGTTCACATATGTAGCATTTAGTGTTATTTATGGAATAGGTTTGGACCTGGGATGACGATCCTAAACCCGTGTTTCCAGCTTCGTTTTCAACCGTATTTGCTTGGAGATTTTTTTGATTTGAGTAATCAATGGAAGGAATATTATAAGGGTACATCATCTGAGGATGCATCGGGGTATACATTTGCTGGTAAGGATTATAAGGGAATTGAAATGGCGTAGGGTGATATGATTGAGTTGGGACTGGTAGGGATCCCGTAGGGGCACAATTTACAGTATCGTGGGGGGTCTGAGAATTATTTGAGCAGTTTATACCTAAATGGGGAGCTATCGGTTCCGAGAAAATGCGATCGTCACATCTAATTCTTTTGACCTTTTTATTTACGTCCTTGTCGCTGTCTCTGTACTTCTGCCAGAGTTTTCGAGGTATGGAATTTAGGATTACCTTATTTATAAAGAATGGAATGTTAATATTCACCGCCTCATCGCCCGCGTCGTCCTTTAACGATTCCGCTTCGCGTTTAATGAGATATACAAATGAAGTGAATGACTCATCCTGTCGTCTACGGGGCTCCAATAAACCTTAGCCCCCCGCCCATGGCCTAAACCATTAGAGGTACAGTAAAACTAAACATACCTTACAAAAAAGAATTTAATCCTGCATTTAATGAGAAACAATTAAAACTTGGTGTTCCCGCCATTGGCTTCCAACACAGCCTGAATTCGCTTTCGGTAGCTTGCCAAAAGTGAGGTGAATAGATCTTGATCGTACGCAAATTTGCTAATTTGCAAATTTGCGTCGTTGTATCCTTCGAAAATCGATTTGCTGCAGGTTCTTGAAACAAGAGACATTCAACCTTGTCCTTTATAACTGATCCAATGTGTTCACAAACGTTCAGGTCAGGAGAATTTCCTGGCTATTCTTCATTTCCAAAGAAATCGATCTCATGGTTCCGCAACAACTGTTGAGTGGCTAATGCCTTAAAGCAGGGAGCCTTATCGTGCAGAAGTGTGACCTGATCGACATCCATAACATTGTTTGGGTTTCTTAGAAAAGGAATGACATGCTGGGATAGAATAATATCACGAAAATACTGTCCATCCCAACTCTGACCATTTGGCTTCAGCACCCACATGAGCTTCTTTGCAGTGAACAAAACAAACACACCAACACAGTCTGGACTTTTAAATAATTCGCGATAATGTTCATTGTCATCGATTTCATCTGGTGTTGTGGCCCACACTCGATCATTTTGGTAGTTAGGCCGACATGTTACGTAAACAAAAAAATCATCGGAGACAGCTAAATGCATGAAATCATCCACATCCCAATCTTCAAGATAATGGGCAAACCACATTCTGTCATCGATGTTAAGTTGAGTTTTTCTTGGCTTTGGAAGTTCATGCCAAGGCTTTAAACCTTGCCTATGACGGTACAGTCGAATGATCTCACCACCAACGATCTTTCCTCTCAACACTTCGATCTCTCTAGAAAGTTTAGCACAGCTATTTTTCCGCTTACGCGTACCGCTTTCAATGATGTTCTTTGTTTCCTGAGAGAGTGGCAAATTTGAGCGCCCAGATTTGGTTGTATCCATTTCACATTCATCCAAAGTTTTATTCCAATTTCTTTTGACGAAGTCTTCACTTCTTCGCAACTTTTTGGCAGCCCATGAACGTGTTATAAAGGTGGCTCCAGCATCACGAGCTTCCCGAAATGTTATTGCTCGTATGCGATCTATCACACGTTGCCTCTCCGAATCACCACTTAATTGAGAAGCCATTATATTATCACTTTATCAGCTAGAGTAATTTTAATACCTGCAATAAATAAGGAATTTTATATATTTTTATAATCACTAAAAACTATTTCGATATAAGTGAACATGTAAGCTGCAAATGGGGGGGGGGCTAAGGTTTTTTGGAACCCCTTACATTCTCTTTCTAAACTCATCAACCTATTGGCTATTTCATCCCGCCTATTTTGAGAGTAAAGGTCCGCGCAAGCATCGTGAAACTTCTTCCACGTCTTAACACTTTCTCCAAAGCCTACAAATACTCGTCTGGCTTGGAGAACCGAACATCTTATATCTAACTCTATGCGCTATTCACTATTCGTCCCTCCTTCAGGGATTAATAGGGGCTATTTCAAAACTAATGTCCTGGAATGACACGTAATTTTTTATTCCACCCTGAGTTGCCGCGATTAAATATTCGGCATATGAAACGCAAAATAGTGGACAGATTTCTGCAGCCTTAATTTTTTGTCTTCCTCCGTGGTAAATTCATCCTCCTTTCTACGGGAGGAGGATGCAAAAGACCTAGCACTAGACGGTCTTGGGGGTAGAGAAGGAGGAGGAGAAAGTGGGGGAGAGGGAGTTCTGCCCTCAGCTTCTTTAGTATCCTGGCTAAACGGCATTGTATCTAAGGATATAGGTCAAAATTCTATTGAATCAATCTCTAAGATTTGATAATAAGCGTTTAGGTTCCGAATTAGTTTCAGATTTGTTATAAGGTGAACCGTTCGGGAGGAATGGAATTCGATTCACGTCAAAATCAGGAGGAAAAAAGTGAACTCTTGAAGGGATTATTTTTCGGGAGCTGCCTGCTACAGGAGAACTAATTTCTCGTCCCCTGAAACCATTCGCAATACAAACTGGGTCGCTTACCTTAATATCTCTTCCGATAGAAAGGTGCACTTCTCCTGTTGCTAGAAATCCGGAAGGAGATTTCGACTTCAGCTTGGCCTGAGCAGCAGTCTTCGCAGCGGTTTACGATCGGGTGATCCTGGTATTTACCTCCGTCGTCGCACGTCCGGAGAGGGTGATCCGCATGCACTCGCTTCAGCTGTCGATGGTGTCTTTGGTTAAGAAAGGGATAAAACAGATCCCACTTCTGACACCACTTTGTAATACGCCTCTCGCCAGTTTCGGGCAAAGTCAGGATGTTATTCGAGAGGGGGTATTACTTAAGCACTCAGGGATGCAGAAATAGTTTGGATTTCGTATTCCCACAATCATGGAGTATATATATTATATATATATATACACACACACATGTATAATTAGGATATACCCACTTTTTTATTTTTTCCTTATCAGACTCCTCCACCTCTCTTCAACCTTATGATCCCCTCTTTCCACACACACACACACACACACACACACACACACACACACACACACACACACACATATATATATATATATATATGAAAATTATTTCACGAAAGTAACACGTGAAAATATTTATGATGAATAAAACCACGAAGTAAGGAAACACAGAGTGGTGCTCAAGCGCTTTCGTCTAATGACATCCTCAGGAACACTCAGTGTTCCTGAGGATGCCATTAGACGAAAACGCTTGAGCACCACTCTGTGTTTCCTTTCCTTCGTAGTTTTATTCATCATATATATATATATATATATATATATATATATATGTACGCGCGTGTCCGGGCTACTTCCTGCTTGCGACTTTTATGATGAATGCACTATGGACGATCCAACGAAGGTGGTCCTTTTTGGTTAAGCTCGGCCTTAGCCGTAGAGCATCCGAGAAACAAGAATGATAAACAGTTTCTACCACATTTTTTCGAAGGAGCGAATGGAAACACTTCATTTCTCAATGGGAGTCTTTGTTCACTCAAATGATTTTATTGCGCAAAGTATATACAGAGCGAGGCACTGAAGGAGAGGAATGACTTTACAGCCTCTCACGATAACCGCTGATGGTCAGGAATTTACAGGGGAAGAGGTTCGACCTCTTGCAACAACAGCTCAGGCAGGAATTGAAAGGAAGTAGGTTTGATCTCCTCGGTCAAGGACTAAGGCAGGAATGATTTAATTTACAATACAAAGAAATGAATAAGTCTAAATTTTGTGGGGGAGTGAAGTCTGAAGGTTAAGTCCCTCTTTAACTGGAGATCTAAAAAATTCTTGGCGTCAAACATAATTTAAGCATAAATCAGAATTTTGAATGATTCCAAAATAAAACGAGAAAATAAATAACAAAAATTAATAATTTTTGCCAAGTATACATTCTTCGATAGGGACATAATGTCGGGGATGTGCACCGAGTACATTAAGTACATTAAATACATCATTTTAAATTATTACAGTTAGTTACAATTTTAGCAAATTGTTAAATGACATCTCTGATACAGAAGTAATCAAAATAGGTGATACAATTTATATAATGAAGGCGAGTTATCCGTTGTTCTATACTTTGAAGGGAATTAACAACAATGCTGTATAATTATAGTTAACAGTGATCACGCCAAATTACGTCAAATATTATTAGAAAAAGGTTGTTTATCATAGTTTGAAAGCCTAAATAGCTAGTGATGATGTAAGCGGAGGAAGATACGAAGTACTTTCCGTTGGAAATACACGGACATTTATGATAACGTAATATAGAATTTGAATGGCAGTTAGGTAGAAAGAGTAAGTACAAGTAATGAAAACATGGATAACTGTGTGACATAATCAGATAAAGAACCAGTGATCTGGCATGGAAACAATACAGTATATTATAATAATATAACATAATTTCTTAATGTTATAAATTTCTAGCAGAAGCAAGAGAGAGTTTTTTAAGACATTCCAATGTAATATGTTTAGTTAGTGCGCTGATATAAGTAAAATAGTGTTGGCGCTCATAGAGCTGAATTTGGATACTTGTGTCATCATCAACGCGAACCTTGTGCAACGCCTGGAGAAGACTGGGTAGCAGTTATACATATGAACGCAATTACATGTAAGGGCAACCGGGTAGACATGGACTAATGGATTCCTAGAAAATAGATAGATGAATGACGTGACTACTATGTATAAGGGACGATACACCAGACACCATAGATAACTAATGACTTATATATCATAAATTTAGGGGAAGTTATCATACATTGAATACTAAAGGTATCAGTTGAAGATTTAATATTCAAGGTATAACAAATGCGAGAGGAATCAGTTTACTTTACTATGTCATAGTCCAAACATTATGCAATATACGTTAATTATGGATCAATCCGCCATAGTTTTTATTCCGTATGCACAGCATAAGTCATTATAGGGAGAAACGAGAGGAATTGAATTAGAGGGACATAGTAATGAAGGGTTTTAGTGCCATAGTACAGGAGTGAGTGAAATTATTAATTATTATTAAATATATACGCATATAAACAGTAAAATATCAACGAATTGGATACATTTGGGGATGAATTAAGTAAACGAGTAAAGAAGTACAAACAATGGTTCAAATCCTGATACATTCAATGTTTATGCATAATCTAATAAAATTTAGGGATGAGGGTTAGAAGCAAGATAACAATAATTAACTATAATAAATTCTATATGGAAAATATTCTGATGGAAATGTTAAATGATCTAAACCGTCGATTGTCTTGTTATATTTTAAGGGAATGAAATTAAGGGATATTCGCTTCACAGAGCGAACTTCTAATGGCACAAACATGGATATCGCTCAACCATAGAAATGGTAGGTCGCATGGTTGTGACATATATATATATATATATATATATATATATATATATGCACCTCGGTGGTGTAGTGGTTAGCGTCGCTGACTACGAATCCATCGGCCACGGGATCGAGACCCGGTGACGGCAAACCCAGCTGTTCATTGTTCATCCTTCCACACAATAAAGAAAGTGGTTGGTAGATAAATGGGTAACCTGGGTGACCTAGTGGTTAAGACGATGGGCTGCTGGTGGGGCGTGATTCGGATTCCACGTTAAACTGTAGTTCTAGGTGATAAGCTTGACCTTCGTCAGAATGAACAATTCGGGCGGAAGCTAACCAAAGGTTACCAGATGTGTATTATATTATTTTATATTTATATTACCTTATATTTATTGAGAGCTGAAATTTTTTTATTTTGGTGATTTAAAATTCATACTTATATTATTGTTGTGTCATCATGCTGGTGATGGCCCCTATAGTTCATATTTATAGTTATTAACTTTGAAATTACTTTGAAATTTGATTTGATTCTGGTGGCCGCCAAAATTCATAGTATGACGTCACACACACACACACTATATATATATATATATATGTTAACCCCTCCGACTATGGCCTTGGTCGGTTCGAAGTTGACGGGGGTTCTGGTTAAGTGGCAGCAACGGATTTGTTACTCTGGAGTAGCTGGTACCGTATAGGAACTCGCAGAAGTTTCTCTTATACTACTCTCCGATTTCTTCTTGTAATGGATCAGAGGATTCTGTGAGGCCTAACTAAATTATCTGAAGGTTCCCCGATTCTTCTTATAACGTATCGGGAATTTATTTTTCTCTATTTAAGACTAAATTCTCTGAAGGGGACAAGGCTCGAAGGAGAAGATAAATACTTTTTCTTACGGTAATCTACTGTTAAAATGTTACAGGTAATGCTGAGCCTCTAAGTTAGATCAGTCTAGTCAGAATGAACATTGGAGAAATTTTATGGGCTTTTATACTAAACTTCCTACTGACGTCATTATTATTTAATGCTGATCTGTTTTATTTTTTTAATAGGCTGATTTACTTTAAAAAACATTTAAAGACAAAACAAATATTTTTGCTGAAGCAATGTGTAAACTGCTAAGCAAGAGGAAGCCATATTTTATTTAAACCGTATATTGACGGATCTGATGTTATCATGATCTGCCGAGTTAACTAAAAATGGAATTGAAATATGCCTTCCCATCACGAATTACAAACAAACAGGCACATGGCGAAAATTAAAGGCTTAAGATTAAAAATTAAACGTTAAGCAGAACATGACTATCTTTTACAACGAAGAGAGAGTGTATACAGAAAATGAACAAGATTACATTATTAAGCTAAGTCTACGAAAGTGATTAAGTGTTTAAACAGAAATAGTTAACCAATTATAAAATAGAAAGCAAGTCAAAAATGTATCCAAACTTGTGTCAGCGTTGTACGATTTTGGTTTTATACAAAATGAATAAGTAGTTTACAAGGAAATAATTTACCAATTATAAAATAAAAAGCAAATAAAAAATGTATCCAAACTTGTGTCAGCGTTGTACGATTTTGGGTTTTATAGAAAATGATTAAATAGTTTACAAGGAAATAATTCACCAATTATTAAATAGAAAGCGAATTAAAATTTTATCGAAACTCGTGTCATACGATTTTGGACTTGATATGTCAAAATTAATATATGAATAAGAATATAAGGCTTATATAAATATACGAAGTATCATCAGAATTACATGAATGAAGGTATTATTCATTGTTCATTTTTACAGGCTCTCCCCTCTAGAATAATGTTAATACAAGGAAATAATTCACCAATTATTAAATAGAAAGCGAATTAAAATTTAATCGAAACTCGTGTCATACGATTTTGGACTTGATATGTCAAAATTAATATATGAATAAGAATATAAGGCTTTATAAATATACGAAGTATCATCAGAATTACATGAATGAAGGTATTATTCATTGTTCATTTTTACAGGCTCTCCCCTCTAGAATAATATTAATACAGTAATATAACATCCTAACTAATTCCAACTAGATGATAACAAATGGTTTTTTATAATATAGATTTATGCACATAACATAAGTCGGGGTGGTTAAGTTACAATGCACAGTAATTAGAAAATCAAATCCTTAACATGACACTTGCTTAGAGAGCCATTAACGAACCAAGGACCTGAGCTGAACCGGCTGCCCAAAGGGCGAGGCACGCACTCGCAAGAAGGGTGAGGCTTCGACTGCCCTCTCAAAGTGTTTGCACTTTTCCCTGGAGAAACTCCCATGGTGCCACGTTTACAAAAGATTCTTAAGGTTGCAAAGGTTGTCTAACAATGCCATTAGCAAAAAATTTATATAATTTTGGTTCTACACTTAACTCCGGTGCTACTGTAGTATGCGGTCTACCTACGATTCGGGGGTCTACCTTTTAATTATAGCTTTTTATCTTCTTATTATTTTATTATTAGGTTAATTGTACGCCCTTGATGATTGGTTAGGTTAAGTCGTGATATTTTCGTTAAAACTAACGAAAATATCACGACTTAACCTAACCAGTCATCAAGGGCGTACTGTAGTATGCGGTCTACCGTTAAGTATGCGGTAGTAGTATGTTTAACTTCTTTAATAATTCCTTAATTGTGTAAATTAAATTATAATTCCTTTCAATTCATTTTCAATTCCTTTTAAATATTTTGAACGGTAGACCGCATACTACAGTAGAAACTTAACGGTAGACCGCATACTACAGTAGCACCCTTAACTTCTTTATGTGATTTATATTAGCTGAAAAGAACATTTAGAATTTAGGAATCTCTGTTTAAGATTACAGATTTGGCACACTGGAGTCGTTAGGGTTAAGAAAGAGGCCAGATGATCCACTGGGGCATCGAGGCGAGTTATAAAATATTAAAAATTCAAAGATTAATACTTTAATTTATGCAAACAGAATAAAAGGATTCATACGTTAATTTAGACAAACAATGATATTGTTAAATTTTACAAAAATTTAGTTTCCACATGGTTCCCTTCCCAGAGTTGGAACTAGGGGTTTAGTTTGAATATCCTCTCAAACAACAGCAGTTGGATGTAGTGTTATATGGAGACAAAGAATAGTTAAAGAAGTAGTTGGATGTAATGTTCCATAAGGAAAAAAGAAATAGTTAACTGAAATACATCTACTTCTTACTTAATTCACTATATTTATCAGTTAAATTTTACACTAAAGTCGATACTTATGCAGTACTGAACACTTATAGTTAACGGTCACTTGTGTGTCCTTGAGCACTTGGAGTCTGAATTATCTAGGTCCACTTTTTACACTGGTCTAAGTTCACCGTGTGCATACACTTTTAAATCAAACGCGATTTTTATCAAATTTATGAGAATAAAATTTGAGAGAAATGAATTTCAATGAACTCTTGGAAAAGTACTTAAGTGAAATTGATACGATTTCTGCAAGGTTTTGAACGGATATGGGTCATCTGAGAACTTTGGAATTGATTAAACTCTATAGCGTGAAAGGTATAAAATTTGAAGGTATTGTGCAGTGAAAGGTTTACGTGTGGACATTGCTCTGGAACTGGAAATACGGTTAAAGAAACAATTTGTAATTGTTGTAAGCCGACGTTATGATTACTGTTTTTCGTTTCGTGTACTGTCTGTCCTTTTGGAGCTACGCGAGTGACCTTAGTGATGGAAGTTCCACTTCTGAAATCAAAGTGGCAGATGGCTCCAGGAAATTGTGACCAATCGAATATTCAGGAACAGGCAGGAGTCTGAACGAGTGGGGCCAATCTTGGAGATAACCTTGAAGGGCGGTGGCCTATCGGGCTGCGAGATAATAGGGATAGAGAAGGGTAAGAAAGGACTTGAAACACAGATTAAGATGAAAGAATGAAGAAAGCCGATGAATTCTGAATATAAGTTTTCCCAGAAGCTGTTTTATGGTGGTAGAAAGGAACTTTTAGAGGAGAAGGAAGGTTATGGTCAATGCCGAGGTTCTTGACCCGTGGTTTGACCTGAGGAAGAGCCAACAAGGAAACAGGAGAAAAATTAGTATTCGGTTTCATCGGACGGGAAAAAGGAGGAAAATAAGTCTTCTGTTTCGTAGGAGAAAGAGAAGACTTTCTGCAGGTGTCTGTAATGGTACTGCAAAATTTCAATTTCCAAATCTTCTGATTAGAAAGTACAGAATCGAATGAACGTTCTCTTGTAGAGCGATGCAAAGATGCATCACTCCCTTTGGTGTGAAGAGAGGAGTGACAATTTTCTTCCGAATTCGTGAAAGACGCGTTGTTGCCGCGTGGCAAGATTTGAACCTCATTAAGACAATGAGACTCGCGGTCATAAGCCGAGCTTGCATCATGTCCGAGGGACATAGGCGAGTTCTACGTGCCCTCACGTAAATTAGCGGAAGAAGGGGGATCCCTCGGAATTTCCCTCGTGATGTCTGGGACAGTTCCTTCATAGAGCTCTTCCGTCGTGGGGTTTGAGACAGCCTCTTCATAGGGCACTTCCCTCGTCGTACTGAGGACACCCAGCGTATCGTGCATGCTACACAAACTAACTGGATGGACAAGTGTATTCCGCGCTTGCCTTTCCGTACGAACAACTTCCGACGGCGGAGTAGGTTCGGGTTCGCTCCCGGCACCTGTAGGCTTAGTCTCGGAATTGGGTGGAAAATCCCCTACCTTTGAAAACAGAATCAAGCCATCTTCCTTAAATAGGAATTCAAGCGAAATGACCAAACCGGAACTCAAAGGAGATGCGTCTTCAGATTTATATGGAATAACCGAAACTCTGGGAACTTCAAGTTCCTGCCTAACTTTAACCGAAGGGAGTAACTGTGAAGACATTCGAGTCTTCGTGCTCAAAATTACCAAAGGTATGTTGGATTTCTCGTTCCTTGTTCGCCGGAACTGGAACAGAAGAATTGACGATTGATGAAGAATCTTCTCTATCTAATAGCAGTTCCTCTTTATTTTGAACTGGTTCCAGGGAGTCATTCGGGCTCTATGAAACCATTCTTTCACCCTCAGTCGAAAAGAGCGAAGAGTAGGGGTGACACACATACCCGAAAGGTGGGTTCTCTCCACGAATTAGGCCTGCTTCTCTGTCGGCCAAATAGAAATCGTGCGTGATAAAGAAATTCATCGCCAGGATTAAATCTCCATCTGTCTCCTTCAGATATGACCACAAATGGGGTCAGATAAGGGACTGAATCAAACTCAATAGGAAGAATAATTTCTCCTGTACTAATTTCCCATCCATCATCAATGCAGGTCAAGCGAGAACACAAATCGAAATTTTCCGTAGCCGCCTTAAGTAACTTCTTGTATACGTCTTGTGTAGTGTAATTCGCCTGACAGCAGTCGTCAACACGAGCAACAACCGCTTGGATGTTGACAGAAGTTTTCATGAAAATTTGTGAGCTCTCGTCAAAAAGCACCATGTCGTGAGCCGAAGAAGGCTTTTCCGAAACATACGAACATACTTCATCGTCTGCGTCATCGATGGTTTCACGCAGAGTCCAGAAAGCTTCCGACCATCCCGTCTTCCTTAATGCAATCGCATTTATTTCGTCGCTATAGCCTACCGACTGGAACACTTGAGTAGCATAATTCCGAAAAGCGTTCTACGTAGTAAAACTTTCTAACAAGAATGAATGCAAGACGTTCCTTGCGCAACCCTCTTCATCATTTAAGAAGTGCGTAACCATCCGAATCTTCGCGATATCATCGCGAACGTTATATTGAACATAATATCCCTCTAATGCGTCAAACCATTCGTCCACTTACGGAGGTACTAATTCACCGTATTCTCTCCCCTTAAAAATTGAAACCTTAGGGATATTACTCGTCAAATAATTAAATCTATCCATTTTCTTAAAAATAAACGACAAAGGACAGAAAAATGGACTTACAAATAAGGAAGGCGAAGCGAAACAAAGAAAAACAAGAAAGAAAACTTATCTCTATACCGTATATACAACAGAATTGAGACGAAAAAACTTAAGCGTGGCATTACCTATTTCGGTTTAAAATAATCACTTAATAAAGTCATCCCAAGCGAAGATGCAAAACTTGCCTGTCGATTTCGACATATTACTCGAATTGTACGAACTCATTTTAATTTAAACCGAAAAAGCAAACCAACTGCGTACCAACACAGTAACTGCCAAAAAAATAAAAACAACGAAACCTTGCGCATCAACTCTTTACCAATGAAAACCAAGAATGAAAAGAAAAAATTTATTTACCTACGCGAAAGAGCGAGAGAAAAAAGGAAAAAAAAAACTTTTTACGAGTCAACAAACAAACGCACGCACGAACTATATATATATATATAATTATATATATATATATATACGACAAGTTAGGTACAATTAATTTAGGAGTCTATTATAAAAATGAAAATTAATCCAAAATTCTGTTTTTGTTATAACAATGCGAGACAATTCAAATAATAAAAATAAAATTTCATACTCATTTTAAAAAAAAATAAATTGACCATATACTTTGCAGAAACCGTTTGTTTGTTACAACAATAAAATATATATTTCATCTATATATTTATATTCGCATATACTGCATGCAAAAAGAGACAACTTTGTCAATTTCCTTCTTCTTACAACAAAAAAAGAAGGTTGAATTAAATTGACGGCACTTGAAACTGACTGCACTTGAAACTGCCTGCATTTGAAACTGACCAACTTGAAACTGACCAACTTGAAACTGACTAACTTGAAACTGACTGACTTGAAACTGACTAACTTCAAACTGATTAACTTGAACTGCTATCAAGTGGAGTGGGCTTCCTATTTCTTTTGGAAATCAGAACTAACTGATTCTCTTAGCATTAAGCTATCTATTATCCTCTGTGGCGGTTGTCCCTCTAGATGCAACCGACTGACTTGAACTGCTATCAAGTGTCTTTAAAAATCTCTGGGGCGGTTGTCCCTCTGGATGCAACCGACTGACTTGAACTGTTATCAAGTATCTCTATAAACTATAAACTATTTCTATAAACTATCTCTCTCTATCCAAGAAATACACAAACAATGCACAATTTGTGCATTATAATAATGCACAATAATTGCACAATAATTGCAAGTCAATTCAATTCAATAATTTGAAAAAAAATTGTAAACAAAAATAAAAAATGTAAACAACATTTCACTCGAATGTACGCGAAGTTACGGTAATATTATGTTCGGTACATAAAATAAAATTATTCTATACTAACTATAATAGTGAAAGTAACCCATTTTCAATAAAAAGAAATGTATCACTGGTGTAGTGAATGTTCACTGTGTTTCTTGTTAATTCTGGCTTGATACTCATTATTAACTGTTAATAATACGGACATCTCAAATGTTTAGAGATTACTTTAAAAAAAAAAGATCTGTACTTAACAAGATTCCTACGGCGAAATCCTTGAAGACGTGACTTGCTGGCTACTTATTCCTGGATGAAGAATGGTCGTCGCCAGTTGTTTTATTTTCAGGGTCTGGAAGACTGTAAGAATCCTAATTGAAGAGTCGCCAGTTGTTAATCCCTCCGTCTATGGCCTTGGTCGGTTCGAAGTTGTTGTTGGTTAACCGATCAGCCCACCCTGATCGAGCAAGCCGGAGGCACGCAGGTAACCGATCGCCCTCTCCGGAGTGGACCAGAGGTTCAGCGCACTGGTGATGTTGTGTTGTGTTCTTTGTTGTGCTAGAGCGGCACAGTCTGTCATAATGTGTTCAATTGTTTGTGGTGTGTCCCGGCACAGGTGGCAGGTGTCGTCTGTGGAGTTGTCTAGTCTGTGTTTATATGTCTGTAAGTTGAGGTGATGTCCACATCGGAATCGTGCTAAGTTAACTCGATCCGATGTGCTCAGGCTGGTCTCTGACCTGTGAATGGGTGGCGGCTTCGCACCTAGGACCGCATTCGGACCGAGTCGTGTCAGTGCTTTGTGGGTTACGTGTGTGTGTGTGTGTGTTTTCTGTACTGTATGATGGCTGTGGGGCGTGGTATGTAGCAGTGTCGATGTTGTTGTAGGTGGATGTTAGAGTGATGTCATCTGCATATGATGATAAGGTAAGCTTGTTATCTATGGGTGTTGGAATGTCATGCATGTATAAGTTGAACAGTGTTGGTGAGAGAACAAAGCCTTGAGGGACCCGGTTCAGAAAAAGATTGTTTTTGGATGACTTGCCATTAACTTCGGCTCGAAGTTGACGGGGATTCTGGTTAGGTAGCAACAACGGATTTGTTACTCTGGAGTAGCTGATACCGTATAGGAAATCGCAGAAGTTTCTCTTATACTACTCTCCGATTTTTCTTGTAATTGATCGGAGGATTCTGTAAGGCCTCACTAAATTATCTGAAGGTTCCCCGATTCTTCTTATAACGGATCGGGAAATTATTTTACTTGCAGTAGTTTCTTCTAAACTACTCTCCGATTTCTTCTTGTAATGGATCGGAGGATTCTGTGAGGCTTAACTAAATTCTCTGACGGTCCCCTGATTCTTCTTATAACGTATGGGGAAATTATTTTTTTCTATTTAAGACTAAATTCTCTGAAGAGAGCAAGGCTCGAAGGAGAAGATAAATACTTTTCTTATGGTAATTTACTGTTAAAATGTTACAGGTAAAGCTCAACCTCTAAGTTAGTTCAGTCTAGTCAGAATGAACTTTGGAGAAATTTTATGAGCTTTTATACTACACTTCCTACTGACGTCATTATTATTTAATGCTGATCTGTTTTTTTTTAATAGGCTGATTTACTTTAAAAAACATTTAAAGACAAACCAAATATTTTTGCTGAAGCAATGTGTAAACTGCTAAGCAAGAGGAAGCCATATTTTATTTAAACCGAATATTGACGGATCTGATGTTATCATGATCTGCCGAGTTAACTAAAAGTGGAATTGAAATATGCCTTCCCATCACGAATTACAAACAGACAACATGGCGAAAATTAAAGGCTTAAGATTAAAAATTAAACGTTAAGCAGGACATGACTTCATCTTTTACAACGAAGAGAGAATGTATACAGAAAATGAACAAGATTACATTATTAAGCTAAGTCTACGAAAATGATTAAGTTGTTTAAACAGAAATAGTTAACCAATTATAAAATAGAAAGCAAATAAAAAATGTATCCAAACTTGTGTCAGCGTTGTACGATTACAAAATAGAAAGCGAATCAAAATTTTATCCATACTCGTGTCATACGATTTTGGATTTGATATGTCAAAATGAATATATGGATAAGAATATAAGGGTTATATAAATATACGAAGTATCATCAGAATTATATGAATGTAGGAATTATTCATTGTTCATTTTTACACATATATATATATATATATATATATATATATATATGTTCATTCTTATGCTTCGTATATTTATATAATCCTTATATTTTTATTCATATATTCATTTTGACATAAAAATTCCAAAATCGAATAAGGCTGACACGATTTTTGATAAATTTTGGATTTGCTCTCTATTTTATAATTGGTTAATTATTCCTTTTTAAACTACTTAATCATTTAGTATAAAGTCGAAAATCGCATAACGCTGACACAAGTTTGGATACATTTTTGATTTGCTTTCTATTTTATAATTGATGAATTATTTCTTTGTAAACTACTTAATCATTTTTTTAGATTTAGTAATCTTGTTAAAATCTGCAATGTTCATTTCTTGTATACATTCTCTCTTCGTTGTAAAAGCTGAAGTAATATCCTGCTTTATGTTTCGAATCTTAAGCATTTCATTTAATTTTTGCTCGTGTGCATGTTTGATTGTAATTCGTTATGGAAGGCATATTTCAGTTTCCAATTTTAGTTAACTCGGCATATCATGATAAGATCAGATGTTAGTATGCGGTTTAAAATAAAAATATTGCTTCCCGTTGCTTAACGGTCAGGACATTGCTACAGCAAAAATATTTTTTTTGTCTTTAAATGTTCTGCAAAGTAAATCAGCCTATTGAGAATAAAAACAAACAGATCAGAATTAAATAATAATGATGTCAGTAAAAAAATCAGTATAAAAGCACAAAATTTCTCCAATGTTCATTCTGACTTTTACAGATCTGACTTAGAGGTTGAGCATTACCTGTAACATTTTAGCAGTAAAATATAGTAAGAAATATCTTTGTCTTCTCCTTCGAGCCTTGCTCTTTAGAGAACTTAGTCTTAAATAGAAAGAAAAATAATTTCCCGATACGTTATAAGAATAATCGGGGAACCTTCAGAGAATTTAGTCAGCCTCACAGAATCCTCCGATCCATTGCAGGAAGAAATCGGAGAGTAGTATAGAAGAAACTACTGCGATTCATTATATGATGCCAGCTACTCCAGAGTGACAAAACCGTTGCTGCCACCTTACCAGAACCCTCTTCAACTTCGAACCAACTAAGACCATAGACGGAGGGGTTAACACACACACACATATATATATATATATATATATATATATATATATATATATATATATATATATATAGTATATATATATATATATATATATACTGTATATATGTGTATATATATATATATATATAAAAATTTTATTATCATTTCTGATTTTTATAATGGTTGTCGCAAAATCTGTAGAATGACGCCAAACGCATGTATATATATTTATTTATATTAGTTATATATATTTTTTATTTTTACCATTATTCAGTACTCTTTGATCAGAACCATATCCCACTTCTCCCATTACTTCATTCTCCATTCTTACTTTCAACCTTCATGTTTACTCGGGTCAAAACTTTGTTTACGTTTATGAAACCCCTCCCCCACTTATACATATACTGTATGTATATTTTTTTTTATTTTACTTATTTACTTGTTTCTTACCCTCTTTAATCAGACCCTTCTTCCCACTACCCACTTTTCCCCATCATCATCCCGCACCACCATATATATATATATATATATATATATATTTATTTTTATTCCCTTCTAATCCTTATCTCATCGTTCTTGACCCTTATAAAACTGTTTACACTCATCAATCCTAGCAGTTTTACTCTCTCCCTCCCACTTCCCCCACTTTTACACTTTTATCTTTTACCCCTTAGGCTATTTCCTTCCAATTCTTATCTCATTGCTCTTGACCCTTTTCCCCCCTCCTTTCCTCAGCGGCTTGGGGCCGTCTCCCCTCTCCCATTACCCCCAATCCCTCGTTACCATGACAACCACTCGATGAAAATGAAACCATACTTCTACTCTTTCAAAAACAGCTAATAGGTTACTGTAAATTTGCTGTGCCGGCTCCGTAGTTTCTTCCCCCCCGACTCCGTTGCTGTCTCTGTACAGAGGTTTTTCCCGCCCATGTATGGAGTACGCTTTTCATGTCTGGGGTGACTCAACCCACACAGTTATACTTGACTGGGTGGAAACAAAGGCTTTTGTCTCTTCAATTGATGGGTCGCGCGTCTTAAGATACCTAAGCACCACCACAGGCGAAAACGTGTTTTGATGGATATCACTATTTTCACCCTTCCTCTATCGCGTGGTTTGGGTTATAATGACCTTACGACACTAGAAGTATGGTTGAAAACCTTATGAAGCGAACTACTTTTTTCACCTCTATCGCCAGCCAAAGGTTCACCCAAAGTTCGGCATGATAAGAAAATCAAAAAATTTAAAAAAATATATATAAAATATAAAATATGAAAATCTATTCCAAAAACTCATCAACATCTTCATTAGCATACTTAGAACTCTAATTTAGCTAAAAATGAACGTTGTACCTCAATTAATAACAGAGATACTATTGCTAGAATATTGCTGAACTTTGGAGATTTCTGGCGAATTATAATTTTGGCGCCTAGGTACCTTAAGACGCGGGACCCCTCAATTCTTCACTCTCTTTATTATCGCCATTATAACGGACACTGCTCTTCTAACTACATACCTCCTCCCTTAAGGAGAGTTTGCAATACCAGAGTTTCATCACATTATCATCATTTTTGGTTCAACTCTCGAACGCAAGGATTAATAGGTATTCTGAGTCTTATATCTACTCAACCTCTTCAGCTCTGGAATAACCTTCCTCACTTTACCTTTCCTCCTATCTATAACCTCTAATGTCGACACATTAGTTCTTGATTCCGGCTCTCCTCCTGACCTTCTATGTAGAATCGGGGCATTTTTGCAGGCGTTCGCCTTAGTAGTATGCCCGCAAAATGGAAGAGTACAATGAAATTGAAATGCTGCAATGCAATATTGAGCAATGTTGCAAAGGGGTTGCAATGAAGGCGGGAGGGGGACTGCTGCAAGTTGTTATGCAATAAAGGGGTGTTGCAATTTGTTATGCAAAAAAGGGGGAGGGGGAATGTTGCAAGAGCAACAAGGGGTTATGCAACTTGGAGGCGGAATTACCCCCAAGAAAGAGAGAGGAGAAGGAGAGAAAGGAAGAGAGGTGTTCGCCTGGCAGGAGCCAAGCGCATATTAAGACTTCAGCCGAGCGGTCGTTGTTTTATTGGGGTCCTAATCGCCTCCAGGCATCATCAGCCAGTTGGCACAGTGTATACTTCGTTTGGCACGTCACACCCGTCTATACTCCCATAAAATATATCGTATATACAGTATGCGTCGGGCTCCGGCGACCGCGTTAAACTGTAAGTCTAAAGTGGAGTGTAGGCGGGTTCGAGACCCGGCGGCGGCGCGTCCTTCCGCGGTTGCTAGCCAAGGTGGCCTAATGATCCGTGTTAAACCGTAGGTTTAAGGTGGAGTGTAAACATCCACGGTTCGTAGGTGCAACTAGGGGATCCCGTTATTGCAACACTCGATGATGTTGTTTATCGGTTTGTTTATTTCCCTCCCTCTCTCTCTCATATATATATATATATATATATATATATTTTTTTTTTTTTTTTCCTCGTTTAAAAGTACGTCTAAGGTGGAGTGTAAAGCTTGATCTTCACCAGAATGAACAATTCGAAAGGAAAGCAAAGGCGAGCCTATATATGTACAATTCCTGAAAAAAATTAATCTAAAAAATTCGTGTAAACATCTGTCCACGGTTGGTAGGGGTACCTAGAGCGCCCTAGCAGGAATCTCTCTCTCGCGCGCTCTTTTATATATATATTTCCCCGTCTAAAAGTAGGTCTAAGGTGGAGTGTAAAGCTTGACCTTCGCTAGAATGAACAATTCGGGAGGAAAGCAAAGGCGAGCCTATACATGTAAAATTCCGGAAAAAGTTAATCTAAAAATTCGTGTAAACATCTTTGTCAAACTGCATTAATTAAATCACTCTCGGGCTAACTTAAGTCGAATATTACGGTCTTTTTCATCTGTGACAATTGAAGCAGGACAAATGGTTTACGTAGCATTAAAATGTGCAGCACTAATGAAAAAATACAAAGGGACTATGATAAAAGAGGGAAATGAAGAAAGGTGAAAGCGATATAAACAAACACCTTCCTAAACACCTCCTAATTAAACGATGTAATTAGCTGAAGAATAGAAGGACATGAATATGTATGGAAAAATAATATATATATATATATATATATATATATATGTATATGTATATATATGTATATACCAGAGAGGAAGGGCGACAAGCTTGACCTTCGCGATTTGAGAAATCATCGCGCGGATCGTTTGTACGGTTGTAAGGTAAGGTTATATATATATATATATATATATATATATATATATATATAAACATCGTACTGAAAATTGTGGAGTTTGGCGAAGCGATAGATAATATCGATTTAAAAATCCAATAAATAAACTTCTTTCCGCAGGAGTTTATTTCGAGCTCATAAAGATTAAAACGCTATAAACACCCTTCCATTCTGAACTTTTCTCATATACACTGTATATACGTTGTTTATCATTAAATTATACAGCCCAGCGTCGGGTCAATCTTATTTCCATACGCTCAAGATCGTAAACTTTGGTGTTTATAGAAACACTACATCACACATCTTTGTTTTTTAACTTTATTTATTGTATCGCAGAAATTTTACAGTGGCTGGTTTCATGGGTAATTAAATATCTTCCACTTTTATGTTTTTAAGGCACCATAAACCGTAGTTTAGCGTTTCTCTCAAACATACGCGAATTGAACCGAATATATCTTTTAATATCACAAAAACCCTTCCGTTCCAGACAAACGAGGATGTACTGGCGAGTATCATGCACCATAAAATGTTTCACATTCCAAACTCAACTCTCTCTCTCTCGGTCGAATACAAGATCAAGAACCAAAGCATTTCTCGTCTCTCCACGAATGGGGATATCTGACGCCCCATATTTCACGGGGCAACCAATCACATCGCTGTGGGCGGATCCCAGGACCTCTCTTTGTCCGCTATGCAGGCCTACGCGTCAAGCCCCGCCCAAAATTCACCGCGAGCCAATAGGAAGCTAACGATTGTGTTTTGTTGGTTGGTCACAAGCCCCTTTTATAAAAGAGAGCAGTTCATCTCAGAGCCTCAGTTCGTATGTTTTTTCGCTTACTGCTTTTCAAATATACACTATGAGTCAGTTATCGCTCTACAATTCTCCTGATTTAATTGAAGATCAAGACTTTTATGCTCACGCAATGCGTCTAATTTGCAAAGCTGTAGATCGGGATGAACTTTTATCCACCCAGATTGTTACGAAAAATTGTGACGAAATGCAAGACCCGTTCAATGAAGACGCTGTTAAAATGTAAGTAACTCATAAGTGTCTAACCTAGCTTTATTCTGAGTTTTCCTACAAAGAAAAATTAATCCCAGGACTCTTTCTCGTTTATAATAATATAACCTAACCGGGACATAATATATATATCGGCCAGGACCCTTCCCTGTTTATAATAATATAACCTAACCTGGATAATATATATACACACACACATATATATATATATATATATATATATATAACGGCTAGGACTCTTTCTCGTTTATAATAATATAACCTAATGGGACATACTATATATATATATATATATATATATATATATATATATATAGGCCAGGACTCTTTCTCATTTATAACAATATAACCTAACCGTAAAAGGCCGCAATAAACGCGTTTTTAAAAATATTTTTAATTCTTTGTTTCCTTCGGGTTATTTCGGCAAATATATATATATATATATATATATTATATTATATATATATATATATATGGTGTGTTTTATTTGTACATTTCTGGTACAGGTACGATTTTAGAAATATTATAAACTTACAATTGAAATATTAAAAACTATTAAGATTTGGGTGCGGGTTCGAGACCGGTTGCAGGCAGACGGAGCATACCACACCCAGCTAATCTTACTTTTGTAAACTGTCAGGATATCTGCTTATGGTTACAATTTGCTGTTAGTCTAACCTAGCTTTATTCTGAATTTTTCTACAACGTAAAAATTTATCCCATTATGCTTTTAATTATTGCCTGTTTCCATCGTGATTATTTCGACATATATAATATATATATATCTCGTGACACGAAAATTGGGTGCAGGACAAATGAGCGCCGAAAATTGAGCGCCAAGACAATTGAGCGCAAGACAATAGATCGCCAAGTCAATTGAGCGCAAAAACAAAGGAGCGCAAAATAATTGAAATTGAGCGAGAGCAAGCAAATAAAAAGTGGATAAAGGAAACAAAACAAGCTTGAACAAATATTTATTAAGGATGTTAAACAAACTATTTATTAAGGATGTTAAAAATAATGTAGTTAGGTTAGGTTACGTTAGGTTAGGTTACTGTTTAGCGCTCTATTGTCTTGCGCTCAATTGTCTTGCGCTTAATTGTGTTGGCGCTCAATTGTCGGCGTTCATTTGTCGGCGCTCATTTGTCCTGCGCTGAATTGCCGTGGAAATTATACATATATATATATATATATGGGGGAGCTTTAGTAATATTTTTCTCGATAATTCAGCACCGCAGTAGGATTTTCAAATTACCAAAACTTTTAAGAACTATCTGCATTTAAATTCGCTGCATTTTCTTATTGCAACTCTTTATTTTTACTTAACCTTAAAGGACCGATGCGGAACTCCACTGTGTTATAGCTACTTTTGATTTAAGGGGAATACTTGATATGGATGCTTCTCCGCACAGCCATCAAAAGTCGTGGTATTGGCTCACATTCGGTCCAGCGCGTGACAGGTCATTGAGGAACTAATGCAAGTATTTTTGGGTTAAGAACAAAACACATTGTATTTTCATTTATTAAATGGTAAAAAACATGTACAAAGCGGAACCAGTGTCCGTTAAATAAGTCTTAATGGCTACATTTTACAGTTACAAATGTATATACAGCTTTACACAATATGGATATACACCTGTACACAACACAGCGGGTGCTAACATATGGGAACCTTTTTTTTATCTGTCTGTATACACTTTTATCTTTCATCTCTGTGTCGCACAAATCGAATAATTTTTTAAAATTTATAAATCCCTTCCCACGTGACATGTGCAGGAGAAATGAAATGCAAGACAAGCCGCACGTTTCGCTATAATATCCTTAAAAACGGTATGGGTTCCAAACAATCTCAGTTACATGTAATTGCGCAATAAACTGCCCAATCACAGAATCATTCCATGGCTGAAAGCCGATTGAATCAAAATACTACATTCTTTCCCTATTTTTAAAATAGATTGCAAACCAATGAATCCCTTCACCCCCACAATGTTGGTGTTAACGATAATCACGTACCAGTTTCTAGTACTTGGCAGCTTCAATATTTCATTCTTCGCAAACACCGATAAATTTTGAGCGTGTGAAACGGTCACTTTTCATTACTCTCTGGAGTGTATTCGCGTCTATTCTAAAAGCCTGTGACCACGTTCGTGAAACGATCAACTTCTATTAGTGCCTGTGATTCGAGGTACACGAGTACACGTATAGGCACGTCTATAGGCCTGGCAAATTTCAAGCTGACTGAGATATTCCCCTCTGCTGTGGACTTAAATGCGTATTTGCTCCAGCAGACAAGTCAGGCGTAATATCAAATGAATAAATGTTAAATTCTTCGACAAATTCTTTCTGCGTTACACCAAACCCAAGTTCGTCAGAGTCGCCTGTATTATATGCCAGACTTCTACAGTACTGGCCAAATTATTAGGAATTTTTTAAAAATTTCATTTTTTGGTATAAAATGTTAAATTAAACCAATTTTAAACGTTGAAAAGTTATTTATTTCTACACAAGAATACATGGTCATTATTTAGCAATAGTTTAGTACTTAGTTTGACCCCCCTTAGCTGCCTTAAGGGCTGCGACACGCTTCGGCATGCCATGAATCAATTTTTTGCATAATTCCTTAATACGTGTAGAGTGAAACCAGACTTGAATAAGTCGCTCTATGAGTTGGTGTTTTGTTGTTATCGGCGTTTCATGGATTACGTCCTTTAAAATACACCATAAACTTTCGATTGGGTTCATGTCTGGAGAATTTCCAGCCCATGGGAGCAACCGAACACTATTTTCATGACACCATTTTTTAACCGACTTTGCCGTGTGGCATGGAGCTGAGTCTTGTTGAAAAATCCAACGTCTATTACCATACCATTCCCTTATTTGAGGCAGTAGACGTCTCTTTAGTACTTCTATATACTTGACTTGGTTCATATTCCCCTCAACAATGCTCAAACGACTAGTTCCATGCACAGAAATTGCTCCCCAAACCATGATCTTTTGTGGAAATTTCACCGTTTTCATCAGACACTCAGGCAAAAATTCTTCTCCAGGCCTCCTTCTTACACTTTGAACACGATCGTCAAGCACGGCAATCGTTGACTCATCGGAGAACACCACCTGCAATCAAAGAAAGCCCTGTGAAAGAGTCAGTGCATAGCGTATGAAGTACAGCTAAAACGAAGTACAGTATGACTTGCTGCTTTACAGATATTTTTACTGCAGTTTTATCACGTACTGTAAATACACTTGTATGCATACTGTATTTACTGTATTAACATTCTATTTAATGTTAAATATTATTCTTACCTGTTCCCAATCCTCACTAGTCCAGTTAATGTGTTCCTTTGCCCATGCAAAACGTGCCTTCTTCATAGCCTCAGTGAGCCTGGGCTTCTTCCTTGGGCGGTAGGCTTTGAAGCCGGCAGTTAGAAGCCTCCTGTTGACTGTTCTACGACTAATATTGATGCCATCAGCCGCTAGACTACTGGAAATGTTTTTGCAAGTAGCTCTTCTATTTCTAAGAGACAAAATTGCAATCTGTCTATCAGTTCTTGGAGTCGTTACCCTTTTTCTGCCGCATCTTCCAACCCTTTTGGGGCCTACATTTTCTCCAAATACCATTTTTTTCTTAATACGAAGTACTGACTGTGGTGAAACATGGAGTTTGGCAGCGATTTCCTTTTGTTTAAATGTAGAAGAAGTTAATAAAACCTGTATTTGCCCAATTTTCCGTGGACTCAAGTCATTCTTTCGCCCCATTTTCAAATTCACTTAAAAACTGTAACAAATAATTGCCGAAATTGGGTAAATACACTATTTAAATTAAACGGTAGTTACAATGACACGTAAAAGAAAGAGAAACACACCCGCATCGCACGACAACCAAACGACAACTGACGAACAAACACGCTTCGTTCGACTAAAGAATTATGCAAAAAATTGATTCATGGCATGCCGAAGCGTGTCGCAGCCATTATGGCAGCTAAGGTGGGTCAAACTAAGTACTAAACTATTGCTAAATAATGACCATGTATTCTTGTGTAGAAATAAATAACTTTTCAACGTTTAAAATTGGTTTAATTTAACATTTTATACCAAAAAATGAAATTTTAAAAAAATTCCTAATAATTTGGCCAGTACTGTATATGCTTTCGCGCAGAGCGGGAACACAGCGTCTGATCAGTAGTCCGTAATCATGGTCCCTCCCAAAGCGATGCCATTTGCGTATAGAGTAATATTTTTAAGGCCGAAATTCTCGAATTTAAAGGCACTCTTTTTGTATTTTCCATTCGTAGAGGCGTGGTCCTGCATTCCAATTAATATCCTTTTAGGTAGGACTCCAAGGGCCACGTTTTCTATTTGCTTCGAGGCCAACCCGGCGGGCACCGTGTATAGTTTGATGTGTACCCTGTTAATTGGGTATTTTACTGTGGAGTGTATTAATTCTTTCTCAATTTCTATTTGTCTCGGGAACTTAATTTCACTCTGCATATACGCAAATACGTCTCCATGATGTGAATCACAACGGGTTTCGCGCCCTCTTCTTGATCAGAACCCAGATATATGCAGATCTCAGGAATTGTGCGGATAAGCTTCAACTTCATATCCACCACTTTCAAAATCAGTTTCTCCTGGAATGTGAAATCTGTATGAAGACATCCAAAACATACGTATATCTTTTTTTTAGAATTTTTAAATTTATCCTTTATACCATTTTCAACTTTAGTTTGGTAATATCGCTCGGCGGTCAAAAAGGTGTCCTTCGCTTCTTTTGAAAAGTTGAGGACATTTCCCAGATAGGCTCGTAGGTGGTAGTACCACGTTCCTACCAAGATGTTAACCTGGTTTAAATACACCTCACACTGGCTGAATATGGAGTGTAAAAAGTTGGTTTCAGGGTAGGCAGAGTAACAATCATCGCAGTCTGTTCCCACAGAATGGGCTTAGCGTACATGTGCATCCAGCTTGGGTCAAAAACGTAAGGGCCTGAGCTGGGTATCACGAATTCTATAAGGGCACTGGGCGAATTAACTGTGTTTAATGGCTTAATTGTAATAAAGTCGCTATGCTGAATAGAGACCTGAGTGGGGGCATATCAAAGAGGGACAGTTCCGATTTACAGCATTGTGAACTATACGGGTAGATGAAACGCGCCATGACGAGTCAGAAATAGTGCCACCTCCCTCGACAATTATTAGTCAGCCTATGATTCGTGAGAGTAGTGCCCTCAGCTTATATCAGTTAAAAAAATGATCAGCCATAGGTTTCATACGCTTAGAGCACTTCTTTATTTTTTCCTTTTACGTTTATCGCCACGTGATGGTAACCCCTTCTTCCTGGCAGATCTCTTCTTTCCGCCACCACGCATTTTTCTCTTTGCATCTTTGATGATTTCGTCCCGTGTACGTTTTAAATGTTTTTTTAGAGCTTCTTTAGGCTTATTTCCGCCTATTATGTCTTCTGCCGCGTTAAAATCTGTTTGTAACGCCTTCCGCCCTAGGTACCTGGCACCCCTCTTCAACAGTGGGACAGCGGTGCGTAGTATGGATGAAAAAATGAATCCAAGTCCACTCCCACGCTGGTATCTCACTCCTCGGTAGACCGTGAATGGCCATCGAGTCATTATAAACGGCGAAAGTGTAGTTTCACTGTTAAGCTCCCATCACCGAATGGGAAATTTTTTCCCTCAATCGTTCTTATATATATATCGAGATGTTAATAGATGTTAATAGATTAGTCGCAACATTCACATAATGGGGCTTGTCATCTGTAATGCTCAAACTTTTCCATCTATGTTTGGGGATGTGTGCAATGCGCAGCAGGCGCACCTGGGTGTCCCCAACAAATTGGTTCTCTACGATATTGCTGTAAATATAGCACATGTCTGGGGGCGGAGAGTTTTCACCCAATTTCTCCATCTTCAATTGATACATTAAGCTAGACAAGTCATGCTGTGTCTCGTGAAAGGTATCTCTTCGGAGAGCTGAGCTCTTTCGGCCATCGGTCACAATTGTGAATAGCTCTTTATCTTTAATATTTCTACTAACCGTTGACTTTAACTTCAATGTGCATGCAGGCGTGTCGATGTTTACGACTTCAAAAAGTAAATCGTTTGTCAGGTACGACTTTTCAAGACTCTTGTTTAACACCGTCACAATGTCCATGGCTGTATCATAATGCCCGATTCCTAGCGATACATTTGTGCTATAGTACCGTTCCTCACCGAACAGGACTGAACGCATAGTATTGTCTATGGTTATGCCTAATTTTTCGCACTCATCGATTCTTCTAAGGATCAGAAATATGATTTGCTCATTTTCAAAAGTTACAAATTTGGAGATTATGTGAAGTTCATATAAGCCCACCTCATACGAATCACGCTCCAATTCAATGGGTCCGTGGAGTTCTGTCACAAAGTTGGTGAGGGTGTTGTTAGGATGTATAGACAGAGAAGAAGAGGACGGGAGTGTGACATAGAAGTAGCTAGGCACCAGGTTGCATACCATTTAAGCTTCATTATTGCAGCAGCTTTTGTATAGGTCTTGAAGCTTTTTGGGTAACCCAGCCATTTCACCAGGTACATTTTTCTCTCTCCTGAACCTTTGCTGCCTAAAATTTTTTCAATTTTAAACACACTTTTTCCTAAATTAAATGTTACTTTCTGCAACTCCTCGTGGAAAAAGCCTCCAGCGATCTCTTCCCCATTCAAATCTTCAACGTAATACATCATTATCTCAACTTTAGGTCTCATACCACGCACTTTAAAAATCTCACGTGTCCATCCTTGCTCAAATCCCTTTGCGAATTTATTTCCCGAATGTGATAACCTTACATAATTATTGCTTTTGAAATGTGTAGTGTGGTGGCGGTGCTCCATCTCTACTTACCTCTGGCAGCGCACCTCTTTCTAAATCTTCGTTAGGCGTTGTGCCAATCGTAAGATGGTGTGAACGGTTATATAATCAAGCCAATGAACCGAGAACGTTTATATATCTGTAGGTATTTTTATGTGTAAAATAGCGATGCATGCGCTCCTTTATGGTACGTTGAACTCTTTCAGCTAAAGAGGCATTATGTATAGAACTGCTAGTGTAGTAACTGATATTGAACTCTGTCAGCATGTTCTGAGGGCGTACAAATCCCTTGAAGCTATACTTTCCGTCTGCGGAGGTCGTAAAACTCCATTACTACGACTTCTGCTCTTTATACACCTACGTGATGAAGAACAATCCCTAATCCGTAGGTGCACCTGAAAAAATGATGGGTCCCACCATACCAACCATCGAGGAGTTTTTAGCTGACTTGAATGAGCGCTACTTTGGACTCTCTTTCGTATACGTGCTCCCCCCTCGCGATTTATGGATGCCGATCTTACCCGTCATTATAGATCACAAGCCCATGTTTCCCCTGTGCGTGAAGGGCGCAGAAGAGAACAACGGCGATTGTGACCATACAGCCAAGCAGCGTAAGAGCAGGGGTGTATATACAAGCCCTAAGCTGGCCCTAGTCGTTCGCCATTGGTATAGAATAATGAAGATACATGAGGTGTGGAGGTTTCAGAAGCTACCCAACCTTTTCACACCATATATAAACGTTTTTTTGAAGGATAAGGTTGAGGTTTCAATGTATCCGTGAGGGTTTGATACTGAAGATGAAAAAACGGCTTATATTCAGCGTTACCGTGGCTATGAAGGTATACAGCTTGACCGATCCCAAATTGTTAAGAATCCTTGCAAGCGCTTTAGTGCAAAGTTGTGTCTATATACTCTTTGGGGAAAGTTTACGCAGAATACCGGAAAAGGAAACATCCATTTGGCACAAAGTTATAGTGAAATCTCGGATTATGCCAATGCTCCCGATAAAGAGGTTATGGAGATCGTGAATGTAGGTAATACTTACATAATAAAGTACAACAGTACCGAATTGGTCACAGATACCTCACAGGTTACAAACATACCTGTAGCCAGTTTCACAACGGCCTACGCCCGCATCAAACTTTGAGGCCTATTGCACTCTCTTGGACGGAGGGTGTTGTACGCTGACACACATAGCGTGATTTTCACAGCGAGGGAATGTGAATACATGCCTCCTATTGGTGAATTCCTCGGAGAGTTGACTGATGAGATCAAGGATGAGTATGGAGACATAGCATACGCAGACTCTTTTGTCTCAACAGGGCCAAAAACCTGTGGGGTACGGGTGAGAGTAGGGGATGATGTGAAATATATCGTGAAAGCTAAGGGTATCACGCTTAACCATGCGAACTGTCGGGTCGTTAACTTTGACTCGTTGAAAGATAAGATCTAGTGTGCTTGGATGATGATGAGGGTGATCAGCTACCCCAACTTACTGTGGGGACGCACAATTTTAGGGTGCAGAAACTGGGGTGTGTGAAGGAAATTAGGAACACGAAGGTATGCCGTAACACCTATAGGAAGCGTTACCAGGTACCTGGTACCTATGATATCGTACCCTTTGGCTACCTTAATCCTTGATTGTATTTATATATATGTGTTGATATGTTTATTTATCACGTATATTTGGTGCAATTAAAGTTTCATTTTCTCCTTTGCGCGCGCGTGTGTGTGTGTGTGTGTATAGTAAAAAGCTAAGCTCCGCCCATTGTAAGATCGGTAACGTGAGTCCTGCCGCTGCCTGAGCATATCTCTATCCCTGCGTGCTCAGTTGACCTCGGCATACTCTTCAGCTCAGACGTGTATTCTCCCGCGTAGGAAAAATAGTAATGGCTACCTTTAATATTGCGTGTTTAACGTTTATGAAGTGGTATTCGGCAAAGTGACAAGATGTGGTGGATACTGAAAAAAACCCTATTTCCCCCCCTTTAATACTTTTAAGGCTACATTGAGTCATGCGAAGGACCAAGATGTTCAAGTACTCTACGGGTTTTCTGGCGAGAGCATTGTAGGATTTCGTAGTACAAACGATGTACTGAAGTATGTTGTAGACCTAACCTTTATAAAGGCTCACATATACCGGGAAGCAACACGTTCAGAAGATAAGCAACGGTTGTGGATAGTGAGTCTTGTTGATGAGTGGTGCGACAAGCGATATTATGTCATGTTACACCATACCGACTACTCTTACCCTACGGTTGAAAATGTAAATCTTGTCATCATGGAGAATCTTAGGTATTTTTACCAATATATAAATATATATCATGATGAGGTTTGTAGTGAGGTTGTGGCTAATGGACTGTGTGAGTTTTTAACTGACTTTAAAGAGGAGTATCGCTTGTTAAACAAAAAGACCAAATATGGACATATGTTTCTCTCAAATAGTGCGCCAGATTGTGAAGATGTTTAGTTTGTGGAAATGAACGTCTGGTGAGTGACAAAACATTAAAGCCGGTATTGTTTCATGTAGCGGAAAATTCTGTTTGTCAAAGGGAACAAGTATTCGAACAAGCCTGTACACGCTTCAGCAGTGTGACTCGCTCCCCCCCAGCGATCCGCCCATCCGTGTACCTCACGAAACACACGAGTTCGAACAAACCCGTACATGTTTCACCAGCGTGACTCACTCCGTCTGTCGAGCCGTTACGTCCACCGGCGGCTCATAGTCATCTCAGAGCTTGAACCGTGTGGTCGTGCGAATACGATGGAACTTCCTTTGAGAAGCATTCTCAACGCCGCGTACGATATTTCCGTGACGAAGTCATTGCGCGTGCTCAGGCGTGAAACCGGCACCATTAACTATGTACTTGAAACGATTTGCAGGCAAGCAAACTCTGGTAAACGTAATGTTATTTAATTAAGTGTTGAGGATATGAATAGAATCTTCGTGATAGCTGAGAAGTGGGGAGAGTACCGTTATAAAATACCTGCAGGTGTAGGTAGAAGAGAGCAGATTAGTGACGCCCCCTCATATGCCGTTGTTTGCACGTTGTGTATAAATAACGATCAGCCATGCATTGATATACGACTGATGTGGAAGAATACATCTAATAATAACGTTCTTGTCCCTACGCGAAGCCGTTTCATCCTCGACAGACTGTTTAAAATCGTTGAATTCCGCAAACTGAAGCCTATATTAGACGCTCGTGTTACGGATATGATTTATTTTGACACGGTTCTTGAATACGCATACACCGAACTGCTCGACGGATTTATCGAATGTAGGAATGAACAAGGCGAGAATGGTCTAGAGCTGGATGCATATTTAAAAGGTTTAGATTCTTCGAAATATCATGAACTTTGGTACAAGGTACTTGAGCGGTACAGGGCAGAGCTTGTCTATACTGTTCACTCTGAAGAGCTGTACCTCTATGTAGTGAATAGCTGTCGTTACGACTTGGAAGATTATTTCAATTGGCGCTATGCATTGTGAAGAAGAGTTCACGATTGAAAAGCTCGGGACTGTAGGAAAAAACCTTCGATTGGAAAGGCGTGTTTATAAACTTGTATTTAATAATGATGCTGTGGTTAACGATGACCTCTTTGTGCGTGCTTTTGATTGTATTCTACCCGTGTTTAAAGATAACTTGCCAACAGAATGTAAAGTGGGCACAAAAAAGTATTGAACGATATGAAAGCCCTTTCTGTCGAGTATAGGCATCCGTACACGTTAAACGGTGAAGTGCTGCTTGGACGGTTTTACCGCGTAGTACAAAGTAATAACGATATGAATGTACACTCGATTACGTGTGAGTTTAGCGTTTTGCGCCATAGAACATAAAGGATATATATTTATTTATTTAATTGTGTATATATAAATATATTTCCTGTATTAATATGCAATTGATTATACGTTTCGTATATTATTATTTTTAATTATTTAATATACCCCGTAGAACATAAAGGATGTAGATTTATTTATTTCATTGTGTATATATATATTTCCTGTACTAATATGCATTTCATTATACGTTTCTTATATTATTATTTTCAATATACTTAATTATTTAATATAACTGTATATATATATTTTTTTTCCTGTACCAATATATTGATAATACCACGTTTTGTATATTTTTGTATTATATATTTCCCGTTCGTGTTTCTTTGCTATTATTATTTTTTATCATATATATATTCCAATGTATATTTATTATATATTCATCGTTCGTATACTATAATTATTTTTGATCATATATATTCCATTGTATATTTATTTTCTATATATTTCCATTAATTCGCCTAAATAAACAGAAGGATGTAATGGTATTTTATTTAATTCTTTTGGTTGTACAAGGTATTTAATTATATCAATTGGCTGGCTTCTAAAGCGGATTTCTAAACCAGAATATATGCATTAATTAAATAAATAGCGCTATCTGGCAACCGAACCTGTACACCTGAACAAGCCATTTACGCCTTCTAAGTCAACTGGCGGATTAAGCCAGAATATTTGCTTTAATTAAATAAATAGCCCAAACTGGCGGATTAAACCAGAATATATGCTTTAATTAAATAAATAGTGCAAACTGGCAACTCAGCCTTCTAAGCCAACTGGCTGATTAAGCCAGAATATATGCTTTAATTAAATAAATAGTGTAAACTGGCAACTCAGCCAGATATGCCAGCTGGCTGATTAGGGGCCCTATAATACAACGACCGCTCGGCTGAAGTCTTAATATGCGCTTGGCTCCTGCCAGGCGAACACCTCTCTTCCTTTCTCTCCTTCTCCTCTCTCTTTCTCTTGGGGGATAACTCTGCCTCCAAGTTGCATAACCCCTTGTTGCGCTTGCAACATCCCCCCTCCCCATTGCTGCATAACAACTTGCAACATTCCACTCCCCTTTGTTGCATAACCCCTCCCCCTTTGTTGCATATCCTCTTTGCAACATCGATCGACAATGAATTGCAACATTTGCAATTGAATTGTACTCGTCCATTTTGCACTCGTACATTTTGCGGGCATACTACTCACCTTTGACCCCTTTTTCGTGCATAGAAAAACAAATTTTCGAGATCCTTGTGCACCTTTAAACTTTATTAACTTTCGATGTACATATTACAGAATCAAGCTTTAAACAATATATGAAAACATATTTATTAAGTTTTTAGCACTACACTACAAATTAAAACATTCAAATTTCTTGACCTCAACCGTCATTTTTCTCGATACATCGTTCAATCTAAATTTCCAAAGCCTGAACAGTTCCATTAAAAAATCGTGAATTCCCCTTGGCTTCTGAAGAGTTGACTCTTTCTGGTGAGGCAACATTTCACATGAGTGGTATTGAACCGCCATAATTGCCGCATTTGGAGGACAAAGAAACCGCACGAAGTTATTAATGTCTGATACACCATCAGAAAGTCGTGCATCATTGGTCCTTTTTTTTTTGAAGAAACAACAGTCAATGGTGATTACCTTGCAGTTTTGCAGAATTTCTTTTTCCCTGAGCTAAGACAATTAAATTTTTCCCATAGCACCTTCTTTCAACAGGATGGTGCTCCCTTCCATTATACTTTGAATGTGCGACAATTCTTGAATTAAGGCTTCCCAGCCAAGTGAATCGGAAGAGGTGGATCAATTGCTTAGACACCTCGTTCACCTGACCTATCCTCAGTGAACCAGATTTCGTGGGGTCACTTTAAAAGTGCTGTTTCTCATCAAAATCACATGAACTTACAGATGAACTTACGGTCAGGATCACATATGCAATTCATGAAATCACTCAGCAGCAACTAGAAAATGTTTTCAGATATTTGGAAAATCGGATTGTACGATGTATCAAGAAAGATGGCGGTTAAGTTGAGGCCTAGAAATTTGAAATGATGAAAGGTATCGTAATTATGCTTTCATATGCAGTTTGCAGTTTGTTTCTATCATGTGTACATCAAAAGTTATTAAAGTTGAAATTTGCACAAAGACTTTGTAATTATCATATACTCGTATATAATATATACGAGGTGCGTTCAAAAAGTTCCCAAACTGGTTATGCTGCGCGCGCATCACATGACGCGCATGCGCGTCATGTGATGCATGTCGTAGTGTGACTCACTCTGTGTTGAAAGACCGCTATCGCTTGTTGATATCGTATTTTGTTCTCTCAATATGTACTGTTTTGTGAAGTCATTTTGTGTGTTTTGTCGCATTTTGTGCATTTACATAATGGCTACTGTTGACGAACAATATGAGTAGAATGGCCCCAAAAGGAAAGAGTGTAGAGCAATTGCAGTGTTGATCAAACGAGTGCCAGTACCACCCACCCCACCCCCATTGTTGCAAGGTGCCAACCCCCTTCCCCTAGGGTGCCAAAAAAAGCGGGAATCAGGGTGTCCACGTAACTTCTTTGGGGAAGAAGGTGGGACGGCCGCCTCACCTCCCTCAAAGGGGTATACCTAACCTAAGCGAGAGAGAGAGAGAGGAAGAAACCATACAGCGTCTGCGAGGTGCAGAAGCTTAATGAGAGCTCAGGTAGCATCACTTGGTTTAGAACTCGAAATCCGCCAGTTGGCTTAATCAGGTAGTTGGTAGTTGGCTTAGAAGATTTAGAAGGCAGGTGTATATATATATAACTTTTCAGCTGCCAGATTGCGCTAGTCAGATATTCTTGACAGTTGGCTTAGAAATCCGTCAGTCGGCTTAGAAGGCGTAACCAGGTATTTGGTATATATATATATATATATAATATATATATATATATATATATATATATATATATTCTTATCTCCCCAGTTATTCTTTAATATCGTTTATATATAAAACCAAAAGAATTAAATAAAACACCATTACATTATTCTGTTTATTTAGACGAGTTAAGGGAAATACTTCATGAAATATATACGAAATAAATATACATTCAAAAACAATATTAGTACATGAGAAATCTACATACATATTTGATATATGTATGATCAAATGCATACTTTACTTAGATACATATATATATATATATATAGATACACACAGTATGTGTATATATATATATATGTAAACAACGACGCTTGTGTAGAAGAACGATCCGCACAAGATGAGGAGGGAGAACGAACAAATGAAAAATGAGGTAACGACCCGGGAATCGAACCCGGGATCGTCCGATTGCCGGTCAGATATGCTATCCACTACACCATGGACCTCGATTAATCTGAAGTCGTAATTCTCCCGGTTTCGATTCCCGGGTGGTTACCTCATTTTTCATTTGTTCGTTCTCCCTCCTCATATTGTGCGGAACGTGCTTCTACACAAGCGTCGTTCTTTACATTAATTATACTGTGAGCTGTTTGCAGATAAAATGTATATATATGTACGGCATGCGAAGGTGCCCCCTCAGGGCATTGGTTTCTGCTCGTATGTAGGAGAATTACGACTTCTGATTAATCGAGGCCCATGGTGTAGTGGATAGCATATCTGACCGGCAATCGGAAGATCCTGGGTTCGATTCCCGGGTGGTTACCTCATTTTTCATTTGTTCGTTCTCCCTCCTCATCTTGTGCGGAACGTTCTTCTACACAAGCGTCGTTCTTTACATTAATTATACTGTGTGTTGTTTGCAGTTAAAATGTGTGTATATATATATATATATATATATATATATATATATATATATATATATATATAAACAGCAATACTTATAAAAAAAAATAATAGTACAGGAAAAAACTATATAACCATTTAATATATGTACGAGCAAATACGCACTTATATATATAAACACCAAAACTTATAGAAAAATAGTAATAGTACAGGATAAAACTATATACCCATCAATATATATATACTGTATATATATAATATATATATATATATATATATATAAACAGCAAAACTTATATAAATCAAAATACATACACTTTATATTCTACCGTGCTTTGTACTATAAAATAAATACGATTTAACATTATTTTACCACTCAAGGTGAGCGGGCGTCTATACTCAATGTAAAGGGCCTTCATTTCGTTCAATACTATGATATTATTGTGCCCATTATACAATTGGTTGGCAAATTATCTTTAAATACAGACAGAATACAATCAGAAGCACGCACAAATAGGGCGTCGTTAGCCATAACATCATTATTAAATTCAAGTTTATAAACACTCCTTTCCAATCGAGGGTTTTTTCTTACCAATCCGAGCTTTTCGATCGTGAACTCTTCTTCACAACGCATAGCGGCAATTGAAATAATCTTCTAAATCGTAACGACAACTGTTCATTATATAAAGATACAACTCTTCAGGGTGAACAGCATAGGTGAGCTCTGCCCTGTACCGCTCAAGTCCTTTGTACCAAAGTTCATGATATTTCGAAGAGTCTAAACCTTTTAAATAAGCATCTATGTCTAGACCATTCTCGCCATGTTCATTCCTACATTCGATAAATCCGTCGAGCAGCGCGGTGTATGCCTATTCAAGAACCGTATCAAAATAAGCCATATCCGTAACACGTGCGTCTAATATAGGCTTCAGTTTGCGGAATCCAACGATTTCAAACATTCTGTCGAGGATGAATCGGTTTCGCGTAGGGACAAGAACGTTATTATCAGATGCATTCTTCCACATCAGTCGTACATCAATGTATGCTGATGGTTATTTATACACAACGTACAAACAATGGCGTATGAGGGGTATCACTAATCTGTTCTCTTCTTGTACCTACACCCACAGGTGTTTTATAACGATCTTCACCTCACTTCTCAACTATCACGTAGACTCTATTCATCTCCTCAACACTTAAATAAACAACATTACTAGAGTTTACTTCGCTACATGTCGTTTCCAGGACATAGTTAATGGCACCGGTTTTACGTATAAACACACGCTGTCGTATACAGCATTGAGAATGCTTCTCAAAGGAAGCCCCATCGTTTTCTCTTGTGAGAGTCCACAACCAGTCGGGTCAAGCTCTGAGATGCCTATGAGTAACCGGTGCGCTGTTTAACTCGGGGACAGGACAAGTGTGGAAGAGTGAGTCATACCAAGCGTTAATGTTTCGTGTACGGGTTTGTTCCAGCATGAAAGAATCATACTAATACTTGTACCTATTATACCGCCAAATTTCCCGATACATGGGGCAATATCGGTTTTAATGTTTTATCAGAATGCGCGCAAGACGTTCATTTCCACAAACTAAACACATTACCAATCCCGCGCACTATTTGAGAGAAACATATGCCCGTATTTATCCTTTTTGTTTGACACTCGATACTCGTCTCTAAATTCTATTAAAAACTTACAAAAGCCTTTAGCCACAACCTCACTGCGAACCTCGTCATGATATAAGCACACCGGACAAAAAATTAGTCACCCCTCTCAGAATGTACCTAATAACGTGTGACGGCGCCTCTGGCCTTGATAACCGCACGAATCCGGCGAGGCAGAGACTCTACGAGGTTGTGCATGTACTGAACATCGATTTGCTGCCACTCGTTCATCAGCCGGTCCCGAAGTTCCGCCAGAGTCCGTGGGTGTCTATTCCTGCGCTTCACTTTTTGTTTCCAGCCTGGACAACACCTCGACGCATTCAGGATTAAAGGCTTCATTGGACCTGCGATGTACTCGTCGCCTCCCATCATTGGAGAACAAACAAAAACGGGACTCATCGGACCAAATTACACGTTTCCAATCTGCCGCAGTCCAGTTTTTGTGCCTCTGAGCCCATTTATAACGTGCCAATTTGTGACTTGCTGTTAACAGCGGCCTCTTCCGTGGTACCCTGCTCCAGATGTCCATCGCATGCAGTTCTCGTCGCAATGTCCGTTCGGAAATTGGTCGCTGGAGAACCTCATTGGTTTCTTGGAGCAATTTTTCTCTGGTTTGAAAACGATTTGCAGTTACTAGACGAGAAACATGGCGGTGGTCCCTATTGTCGAGAATTGTTTTCCGGCCACAGTTACGCCGTCGATTTTCAGTTGATTGCGAACTACACCACTCTTTGTAAACTCGCTGGACAGTACGCGTTGACACACCAACAAATTGGGCTACTTCAGACATTTTGTGTCCGTGGGCTCTGCCAAACACGATGGCTCCTTTTTGCCACTGAGTAACGTCTGCCTCACGACCCATTTTGCAGACTATATCCAACACACACTTTGTTCTTGACCACCTCACGAAACAGATCTGATCCTGTGTGCTACGTCACCGCTACTTGTCACTTACCAATGCTACATCAGCGCCCTCTGTGTGACCTTGAACTTCCTACTATCGGTGCTATTAGGGGTGACTAATTTTTTGTCCGGTGTGCTTATATGAATGTAGTGGTAAAAGTACTTTAGCTTGTCCATGATAACAAGGTTTACATTCTCAGCCACAGGGTATGCGTAGTCGGTATCATGCAGCATGACATAATACAGCCTGTCACACCACTCCTCAACAAGACTCACTACCCATACCGGTTGCTTCTCTTCTGCACGCGTTGTTTCTTTCACCTGACGATATATGTACGCTTTTATACAGCTTAGCCCTACAGTGTAGTCCATTACATCGTTTGTGCCGTGAAACCCGGCAATGCTCTCGCCAGAATATCCATAGAGTATTTGAATAGCTTGTTCCTCAAGCTTCGCGCGATTCAATGTAGCCTTAAAAGTCTCAAAGGAGTGTGAGCTAGGCCATCTTTTAGTATTCACCACATCTTCCGACTTTACCGAATACCACTTCATAAACGTTGAACAAGCAATATCAAAAGTCGCCATCACTATATTTCGTCTACGTGGGAATTCTTCTAATATAAGTCTGAGCTCCAGGGCTTGCAGCAGCCAACTGATCACGCAGGGGTAGAGATATGGCCAGGTAGTAGCAGGAGTCATATGACCCTTTGTTTGATCTTACAGAGGGCGGAGCTTATGACTTTTTCCTATACATACGCACACAAACACATACACAAAGGAGAAAATGAAACCTAATTTAAACATTTACATATTTAAATATACGTAATAAATAAACATATCGTTAACAATAGACATATATGACATTCAGGTAATATGGTACCCAAAATGTACGGTATCATAGGTGCCAGGCACATCGAAACGTTTCCTATAGGTATTACGACACACCTTTGTGCCCCTAAGTCCCTTCAAACACCCTAGTTTTGTGCCCGAAAATTGTGGGTTCCTACAGACAGTTGGGGTGGTTGGTCATCCTCATCTTCTAAGCACACTAGCTCCTTCAATGAGTCAAAGTTAACGACCCGTCAGTTCGCTAGGTTAAGCGTGATGCCATTCGCCGTCACGATATATTTCAGCTCTTCCCCCACGCTCCCCGCAACCCGTAAGTTTTTGGCCCTGTTGATAAAAAGGAGTCGGTGTGAAGCTGGCTACAGGTTTGTTTGTAACACGCGAGGTATCTTTGACCAGTTCGGTGATGTTGTACTTTATTATGTACGTGTTACCAACATTCACGATCTCCATAACCTCTTTATCTGGGGCATTGGCATAATCCCACACTTCGTTATAACTTTGGGTCAAATGAACATTCCCCTTACCTGTATTCTGTGCAAACTTGCCCCAAAGACTAATTAGGTATAACTTTGCACTAAAGCGATTGCCAGGGTTCTTAACAATTTGGACCCGGTCAAGTTGTATCCCTTTTCACGGTCAAGGTAGCGCTGAGTATACGCCAATTTTTCACCCTCGCTCTCAACCCCTCGCGGGTAGCCTAATGCTTCCACCTAATCCTTCAAAAATGAATTTATATACGGCGTGAAAAGGTTGGGTAGCTTCTGAAACCTCCACATCTCATATATTTTCAATATTCTGTAACCATGGGGGACGGCCAGGGACAGCTGAGGATTTGTATATACACCTCTGATCTTCCGCTCGTTGGTTTTGTGATTACAAGTTCCAATATTCTCCTCTGCAAACTTCTCGCACAGGGGAAACATGATTTTGTGATCTATAACGACGGGTAAGATCAGCATCTATAAATCGTGAGGTGGGAGCCCGTCTACGAAAGAAAGACGGAAATAGTACCCGTTCAAATTTGTTGAGAACACATCGATAGTGGGCAGGTCAGGTCCCACCAGTTTTTCAGGTGCACCTAAGAGGTACGCATTGCTCTTCATCACGTAGGGATATAAAGAACAGAAGTTCGTAGTAATGGAGTTTCACGCCCTCCGTAGGCGGAAAGTATAGCTTGAATGGGTTTTTAAGCCCTCCAAACAAGCTGTCACTGCATTTGAGGGGGTCCAACACCATGGAACGTTTGATGGCCCTTATTTCTTCACGGTACTGTCCATCTGTTTCCATCCGTGCATCATACTCATGCTCCCACACGATCTTGTGAGTGAACTGGGAGCTTATAAGTTGATCTTGGTTACGGGTCTATGTGAGGCTGTCGGAAGGGGTCTTCCATGGAGGTCCCCTGTGAAGGCACAGAGTTTCACACCCTCCGTAGGCGGAAAGTATAGCTTGAATGAGTTTGTACGCCCTCCGAACAAGCTATAACCGCATTTGAGAGGATCCAACAACATTGAACGCTTGATGGGGTTTATTTCTTCACGGTACTTTCCATCTGTTTCCATCTGTGAATCATACTCAATCTCCCACAAGAACTTGTGAGTGAACTGGGAGCCTTAAGCTGATCGCGGGTGCGGGTCCACACATGACTATCGGCAGGAGATCTACCATAGATGTCTCCTACGATTCCACACTCAGGACGTGGGCATCCATGCCAACAACAACCGTTAAAGGAGTACACAGCCTTCTCACCAGTTGCACGGTCTTCGCTTAGACCATCAACCCAAAAAACACGACCATTGACCTTAATGGGTACTTCTTCCGTGTTGCGGGCGTGTTTTATGTATACTACGGTCTGCTGTTGTATGCGTATGCGAGAGTAAATAGCCTTGTGCCCATAACTGCGAGGGTTGCTTCTGTGAATGTTAGCTAAGGTGTCTTTGGGCATGAAATTGTTCTTGAACACAGTAAAGCACAATGACGCGATTGTGGTTGAGACTTGCAGCGGATCGCAGTTGAAACGGTTTATGAACATCCTTCTAAAGACCTGGAAACGTACTCTAAACACGTGCACATCATTCACGCAATAACGCTCACATTCATCAGCTATATTGTAAGGATTAGCTTCATTAAAACTTGTCGCAGTCAAAATCTTCACGCTCACTATAACTACTGTTGGTGTAGTTAAAGTATTGTTTGGGGTGAGGTAGTCCTACGTAATTTAATGTGTCGCTAGTGAGGAAAGTGTAAGGGAAATACCATTTTGAAACTACGGCGGCTACACCCATCACCTTGGCTAGCTTGGCTAGTTTACAAGGTGTGAATAATAAAGAATCTTTAAACTGAACATTTCTCCTTATCTGCACCTGTATAGACTTGTTTCTTCTTTTCAAGGGATCACCTGTAAATATCCCCGATGACTGGTGCTCAAGCAGTTCCTTATAAAGGAACTGTGTGTCAAATTTTGCCTCGTTATGGGAAAGAATATACAGTCATTTTTTTTAACTTGTCCGCTAACTTGAAAATATAGGACACAAAGAGTTTCTCGGGGCTCTCGTGTGCATTCGTTTGAAAAACGTTTGTCCGTTTCCCACATTTGTGACACTCATCACACTCAACCTTCATGCACTCATCACAGATAGTCTGGCTTACGAGTAGATCTGGGATATTCTCTTTGGTTTCAGGGTTCCTGTAAGGTTCTATATTGTAGTACACGGTTATACAAGGACTAGTTTTAGGCTTTGCGTTTTTCATATAACATACATGCTTCACTCCATCCTCTTTATATTTCTCATGGCATGCAAGATAGTGAATTTCATCACATTTATCCATTGTGTGAAGTAGATTCTCATTTTCCTGCACGTGCTAATACATTTATGGAACTCAAAGCATTTATTATTGAAAAATTTACGTCTGCACACATTACGTTCCCTCTTCTCAGCTTCAACTACACGACTTTCACATTTGGAGCTTTTACACTGCTCACATACCATGTGGCATTCTTTACAATGTTTCACTTTATCATCCGCAAACTCGACACATCCCTTACACAAATCATGATGCCGTCCATATTTTCGACTTTTATCATAACTAGCAGAAAGGTTCCTTATATTACGGATGGGTAGAAACGTTGACCCTGACAATCTTAAAATAAGTAGAGGTCTTGTTCGATCTCTCACACATCTTTTAAAAACATACACAGTCCTACGACGATCATCCATTCCAAATACAACAATACGAACATTCATTTCGTGCTCAACCCTTCTCAGCTCTTGAGGGCCCATATTACGCTCAAACTCAAGCTTGCAATCTGTGCCAGTTTACGAGTACGCTGCACAACCGTAGGCAACCAAATTTTTTGCGTACATGTATTTAGCACAGTGAACATATGAGCTAAGACGATTGCTATAAAGCCGCATCCACGATCGACGTTTATATGCTTTTGGTAAATAACCGGAGAATTAAAATTAAGAGTATAAGGTGTGGCACTATGACCCGCAACCCGGAATACTCTGTCAATATCTACCGTGATTTTGTCCATACTGAAGGCTGTACTACTTTGAGAGGCCTGCATTATACGCCCCAAGATATATTCTATATGTACATCGGCCAAGCGTCTGAATGGTATTACTACCCAAAAATCATCTACTTCCCCGTCAACTGACCCGAACCCGAAGGACAACCTCGTCCGGACTTCACGTTCGTCGCGGTTCTGAAGGGCAAACTCTACAATACGTTCAATTACGTGCCGCAGTCCGTGTTCAGCACCGTTGCTTTACAGGGTTCCAGGGTCAACCCTGACTATACACCAATTTCTAGTCAGGGCCGGGGTGGGGTTAGCGGTGTGCACCAGTTCGAATGTTATACCTTCCGTTACAGCACGAGAAGCTGCTGGTGTGGAGGATGTACCCGGAATTGAACAGGAATAAAGGGGTACAAATTTAATTGATGAGGGAGCTAGTGTGGAGGTTGTGTCGTAAGACGTAGAGGGCCGGGGCTCTATTACTGGGGGTCTAGCAACCGGTGCAATCCTGCCACGTTTATAACTGACGTGGAAGGTTCTTCTTCATCGTGCCTCCACTTTGAACTGCCACGTGGTGGTGTCGCTGGTGTGGGTTCGTCAGTGGGGGTAGAGTCTGTAACCACAACTACACTGTCATCTGGGTCGTGTGTAATATCGATGATGGGGTAATGTACCTCATCGTCATTCACGGTTCTGTGGAAGAAGATAAATAAGATTGTAGACTATAAGGAGCAACACTTAAATTTTGTTATATTTTGTGAATGCTCCAGTAAGGGGTGTGACGTGTTAGAGATGTAATCTGTAGAAAAATTCAGGTTCACAAGCCCGTCCACGTGTATTATATCTGGCCGTACAGGATGTGGTAAAATTGTGTTTATGCTTAAAATTATTAAAGATAAAGGGAAGATGTTCTCAAAATTTGTGCATAAGTAAAATGAGTAATATGGTGATATTCGACGTACCAGTCAGTGTTCAACGAGTACCAAGATGATATTTTGTTCCACAAAGGTGTATATGACGTTAATTCGTTAAAAGGAAATGAACATACTGTCATTGTAATTGACGATCTCATGTTGGAAATGGATAAAACGTTTGCCGAGACATTTACAGTGTTCTCCCACCATCTTAACATAAGCGTATTCTTCATCAATCAGAATCTATTTTTCAAAAATAGATACATGCGTGATGTGTCGTTAAATACACAATATCTAGTCATATTCTTGCAACGTACAGATGTTTCACAAATTGGGGTATTAGCCAATCAAATGTTCCCGAATCAGCGTAAGGGTTTTTTGAAAGTTTATGAAGAAGCTCCAAGTAAACGTTATGGATATTTGTTTTGTGACCTTCACCCGGTCAATACGTTTATGGTGTTTTTAAGAACGAATATATTCCCAAACGAGCCTGAAACTGTGCATATTCCAGAATGACAAATAGGCTAAAGAAATACCGTTAATTATTAAAAATCTATCATCGATTGCCCCGGGCCTTGCGACAGATGTTTATTAATAATATCGACTTGGATTTTTTAAAATGCATCTGTGAAATCTGCCTTAATGTTATAAAATGTAACGTACTTTGAAATCCCCTCAGAATGCTCGCCAGTAGTGTGACCGCAAAAGGTTAGAGTTCAATGCAATTCCAAATGTTGCAATGAATGCCAGTACCAACCCCAGTGCCAACCTCCCTCCCCCTTGTTGCAAGACCCCAAAGTGCCACCCCCAGGGTGCCAAAAAAAGGGGAGAGGGGAACTCTCCTCGCAAGCCTAGGGGAGTCCGCCTGACCTCTTTGGGGGAGAAGTTGGGACGACTCCACCCCCTAAAGGGGTATACCTAACCTAAGAGAGAGAGAGAGGAGGAGATGAGAGCGGAAGAGACCATCCAGCTTCCACGAGAGACGGAAGCTGAATGAGTGGTCATGGTAGCAACACTTGACTTAGAACTCGAAATCTGCCAGTTGGCGTAGAAGCCAGTGCCTCTAGGCATTATTAGCCAGTTGGCACAGTGTATACATCGCCTGAACAATCAAGAAACGCACACAAACGCACATAGATCCCCCATTATTACACACACAGCTATATATACTAATTATTTATTTATAAATGAGTTACTTTTGTCATTCATCTCTTATACAAAAATGCCATTAAAACAGCATTTCTTTTTATTCCAAGAAAGACAAGAAATACACGAGTTGTTCATTCTGACGAAGGTCAAACTTTTCACCCCAAAACTTTTCACCCCACCCTAGACCTACGGTTTAACGGGGGAATCCAGTACCCCAGCATCATAACCACTAGGTCGCCCATAGTGCCCATTTTATCTACAACCAATTGTGCGGAAGCTGGGTGTGCTACGCATCTAATAATAAAAGAAATACACAGGGCTCATTACACTGCACATTACTCCATGTATACATCGCCTGAACATTCAAGAAGCACACACAAACGCACATAGATCCCCCATTATTACACACACAGCCATATATACTAGTTATTTATTTGTAGAGAAGTTTCCAAAGAGAGAGACAGAGAGAGAGAGGCGTCTATTTACTTTTGTCATTCGTCTCTTATACAAAATGCCCTCAAAACAGCATTTCTTTTTATTCCAAGAAAGACAAAAATACACGAATTGTTCATTCTGATGAAGTTCAAGCTTTTCACCCCACCCTAAATCTACGGTTTAACGGGGGAATCCAGCACCCCAGCATCTTAACCACTAGGGTGTTCAGAGTGCCTATTTTATTAACCAACCAATTGTGCGGAAGCTGGGTGTGCTACGCACATAATAATAAAAGAAATATACAGGGCTCTTTACTCTGCACATTATTCCAACATGTGGAAGGATGTTCGTTTACCGAGGGTCGTTTGCAATCACTGGGCCTCGACCATGGACCCGATGTGGTTCTCGTTTTCGTACAATTTTTTCAAACATCTTAATATTCATTCTTTAGATTTGAGAAATCTGTATATTAAATTTACCATATGAAAGCAGGTTTAATAATATGCAGTTCATATACTAAAAATATATATTAAATTTTGATAAATTATTCTCATAGAATAACATTCAGCAATCCTTTTTATAAACTTTAATATTATTTTTATAAAAAAATCCTGCCATTTCAAAGTTAATTATCTGTTAATTTTTAGAGAAAAGAGTAAAATACATTTACATTAAATGGTCCTCGCATCCACGATACTTTACGCTTCCAGCCATTATTAAAAATTAATGAAACATCTTAAAAAGCATATCTAAAACTTGTTCACAGAATTTTACTTCTAATCCCCCATAAACTTTAAACCGATGCGAATTGCCCCGTTTCCTAATTTATCTTCCAATCTCGCTAAGTACCTCATATGTGTGTGTGTATATATAAATATATATATATATATATACATATATATATATATATATATGTACGTATGTGTAAGGTAAGATAATAAAACAGAAGTTTATGATACAGCCATTCTCTCCATAACCCCTCTACAATTAAATTTTAATTTATTTTCAGTTCTAGATGGTTGTAAGATCCCTCATATACATATATAATATTATATATATATATATATATATATATATATATATGAGGGACTGCTCCGATTTCCAAATTTATCTTCCAATTTCGCCAGTGGCGTACTAAGGGGGGGTGGGAGGGGGGCGGTCCGCCCCGACTGACAGCCAGAAGGGGGGTGCCATCGGGAGAGTTGAAATACCAGTACAATTTTTCAAACCAAATGAAAAATTCGCCAAAGTAAGAAAAAAAATAAAAAAATGTTCAAACTATTACAACAGCTTAATGTTAATTTCCACTATAAAATTTATTTTTATTTTTATTGGCAATACAAAATTTACAAACGAAAAATTAAATATTTGATAAAAATTACATCGAAAGGCGAACGTTTGTTGACGTTTTAGTCATCAGTTTGTTGAGCATAGCCAGTTGGCTGCAACTCACATTCCAAGTCTTGTTCACTTGACACTGTGACTCCACATACAAGAGTTACGTTTCACTAAATAATTATGATAAAGCATAAAGTGCTGGTGTTTATAACAATATCATGGTGCACTAATTTGGAAGCGTTTCTTCATATGCGACTGTTTTTGGAACCTTGTGGAGAGTCTATTCCTTCTTTTCAATCTCAACTCATCGATGGGAAGTGCTGATGGAGAATGTAGGCATGACAGTCAAAAGACTTTCCCAGACAAGATGGAGTGCTCATTATGACGCTGTGAAACCAGTGAAGGCAAATTTTGAAAAGCTGACCTCAACCCTTGAAGTACTCTGCGATCCCAAAGAAAATGTGGACACAAGAGGATCAGCTCAGATTTTTCTGCCTGCTGTATGTGATTTCTCTTTATTAAGTTACCTTTCTTTCTGGTGTGAAGTTCTGGAAGAAATTAATCTCACAGAAAAGTTTTTTCAAACAGTTGGAATCAGCCTTCAAAAGTGCATTGTGAAGCTCCAAGCAATAAAACTGTTTCTTGAAGATCAGCGCAAGGAAATTGTGGAGAGGGCCATTCATTATGCAACTACAAAGTGTGAGGAAATGGATATTTTTATGGAGAAAAGAGGGAGAGTAAAGCTACAAAAAAGGATGCCAGGAGAGATGGCAAAGGATGCTGGTCTCACATTGCCAGAGGAAGTAAAAAGGGCTATATTTGAATGTCTTGATCGCTTTCATCAAGAATTGGAGATTCGCTCTAAGGCAATGGATCAAATTCTGTCTTCGCTGTTATTCAGCCAAACACTTTGGATGTTGCAACAGAAGAAGAACTTCGAAAGTATATTCCAAATTTGACTCGGATTTTCGATGAATTCTCTGATGAAGATATCAGTGTGGAAATTGGACAACTTCGAAGGCATTTGGAAGCTGCCAAAATCAGCGTTGAAGAGGCAAAGAAATTGACTGGGTTTGAGATTCTTTTTGACTGTCTGTTTGTCTATTGCTTCATGTGAAAGAAGTTTTTCCAAATTGAAATTGATAAAATATTTCTTTCGCTCGACCATGATTGACCAAGATTGACAAATCTAGCTTTACTTTCAATTGAACACGAATATGCAAAGAAGGTGAATTTTGATGAGGTCATTCATCAATTTGCAGAAATTAAGGATCGAAAGCAGAGGCTGTGAATCCTCTCTATTTACCTTTGAAGAATAGGCTGAGCGTTGAGACTGGATTTCCTGTTTTTTGTATAAAATAAAATGCAGTGTTACCTGTTCACTGAATTTTTAATGTCCTGCATTTTTCTTATTTCCAATTTGCTTATGACAGTACTGTACTGTTTAAAAATCTACTTGCAAACATATATTTTTCTGTGGGTTTGAATTTTAAAATTATTTATGGGAGTGCAAAAGGAAGGATCCTCCCCGGGTGCCAAATACTTTAGGTACGCCCCTGAATCTCGCTAAATCCCTCATATGGTACACTACAGGCAAGGTAATAAAACAGATGTTTATCATACATCCGCTCCACAATTTTTTTTAAAAATTATTTTAGATGGTTGTCAAACCCTTCATATATATATATATATATATATATATATATCGGCACAATTGGTTGGTAGATAAAATGGATATTTATTACACGCCATTCTCTCGACATCATAGACTTTAAACCGATGCGATCTGTAATCGATTTCCAAATTTATTTTTAAAATTATTTTCAGTTTTAGATGGTTGTAAATCCTTCATATAAAGTTTTATTTTCAAAACAAAACGTTTCTCTCTCTCTCTCTCTCTCTCTCTCTCTCTCTCTCTCTCTCTCTCTCTCTCTCTCTCTATCTCTCAACGAATCATTTCGGCAAGAAATCTAGGGAATGGGTGTTATATCTGACACGCCCCAGAATTCACGGAGCAGCCAATTACACCCCAGTGGGCAGAGCCTCAGGACCACTGGTTGGTAGATAGTAGCACTCACACGTTATTCTCGCCCCAATTTCCCCGACGGCCAATAGGAAACTCGCGATTTGGCAATTGGGGGTGTTTACAATTAGGTTCGCGTATATAAAAGGGGGCTTTTTCATCTGGAATCCAAAACAGTTGTATTTATCAACTAGTAGTTACAGAAATATCTCGTCATGAGTCAATCACAAAACTTTTACGGCTACCCGCAGTTGTTTTTAGATGGAGATGCCGCAACACTGTCCACACTTCATCTTTTCGCAGCGGCAGACAGGAGTGATCTTGTCTCCACACTAAGCATTGCAGAAATTTGTGACGGTGAGAAAGATTCGACCGCTCAAGACGACATTGAAACGTAAGTAATTAATTTAATTTGTGATTCGGGCTATATACATCGTTTCATTCAGTGCCAGTGTTAGTTAAATAATAAAATGCCATAATAAATGCCTTTTTAAAAACTAGTTTGTGATTTAAGCGGAAGGCTGGGCTATATATATTTATCATTTCATGCATTGCAAGGGTTATAATTTATAAAAACTCGTAGGATTTTAGAATTATTATTAACTTTTAAGATTACCCGGTGTTAGCAAATAATGCGTAGCACATCCAACTAATTTTACTTTTGAAAACTGTCAGGATATCTGCTTTGTGATTATAATTTGCTGGGCGCCCTAATCGGCATTTTCACTTAATTTAACTCTCCCCATATATATATATATATATATATATATATATATATATATATATATATATGGATGTGTAAACAAACGGGGTCGTTACCCGGTGCTCGCAGAAGATGCGTACCACATCCAGCTAATCTTACTTTTGAAACCTGTCAGGATATCTGCTTTGTGATTATAATTTGCCGGGCACCCTAATCGGCATTTTCTCTTATTGTAACTCTTCAATTAGATTTTAATTTAACTTAACTTTAATTTAAAAAAATTTAGTACGGACTAATCATGTTCATTTCTACTTTTCGCGACAGCTTTGTTGAAAGGTAAATAAATGTCAACTAATTGGAGGCTTTACCTCGCAGCCAACCCAGTGACCTGAATACCGAGGTCGAGGTATTAGCTCATATCCGGTCCAACGAATACCAGGTCATCGAGGAACTAATGTAAGTTTTTTTGTGGTGAAGAACAAAACACATTGTATTTTCATTCAATTTATTAAATGGTAGAAAGAATGTTTTAGTACAATTCAGCTTACAGAACTAGCGTCCATTAAATAAGACTAACATTAATGGAGACATTTCACATTTATAGTTTAATATATACACACGTAAAACTACAAAATACAACGAGTGCGTACTAATGGGAACCTTTTTTTTATATGTCTGCATACCAATTCATCATTCATCTCAGTGTCACACAAATCGACTAATTTTAAAAAATTTATAAATCCCTTCCCAGGTGACATGTGCAGGAGAAATGAAAGACACAAGCCACAAGTATTACTAAAATATCCTTGGAAACGGTAAGGATTCCAGACAATTTCAGGGACATGTAGCTGTTCGATAAATTGTACAACCACAGGGTCACTCCATGGCTGAGTGCCGAGTGAATCAAAATAGTACATTCTTTCCCTATTTTTAAAATAGATTGCAAACCAATAAATCCACCCCCCACAATGTCTGTATCCACGATAAAGCTATACCAATCTCTCGTAGTTGCCAATTTCAATGTTTCATTCTTCGCAAACATACAGATAAATTTGGAGCGTGTGACTTGATCACTCTTCATTACTCTCTGGAGTGTATTCGCGTCCATTTTAAAAGTCTGTGACAACGTTCCTCAAAAGGTCGAGCTCTATTAGAGCTTGTGATTCGAGGTATACCAGTACACTAATAGGCGCGTCAATAGGGTCGGCGAATTCCAATCTGACTGAGATGTTCCCACTTTGTTGTGGACTTAAGTGTGTATTTACACTAGCAGATAAGTCGGGGGTAACATCAAATGGGTAAAGGTTAAATTGATTGATGAATTCTTTCTGCGTTACGCCAATCCCAAGCTCGTCACAGCCACCGGAAATCTGGGCATAATTGCTATAAGCTCTCGCGCAGAGCAGGAACACAGCGTCCGATGAGTAGTCCGTAACCATGGTCCCACCCAATGCAACGCCATTTCCGTATAGATTTATATTTTTAAGGCCGAAATTCTCAAATTTAAAGGCGCCCGTTTTATATTTTCCATTCGTCAAAGAGTGATCCTGCATTCCAGTTATTAGCCTTTTAAGTAGAACTCCCAATGCCACTTTTTCTATCTGATGCGAGGCCAACCCGGCGGGCACTGTGTATAGTTTGATCTGTACTCTGTTAATTGGATATTTTACTGTTGCGTGTATTAAATTTTTTTAAATTTCTACATTTTCGGCGAACTTAATTTCAATTGCTGTACGCGCAGATATGTTTCCATGATGTAAATCACAACGAGCTTTTCGCCCTCTTCTTGATCAGGTCCTACATTTATGCAGATCTCAGGACTCGTGCGGATGAGCATCAACTTCATATCCACCCCATTCATAGGCAGTTTCTCCTGGAATGTGAAGTCTGTATGCAGACGTCAAAACCACTCGTATATCTTCTTTTCAGAATTAGTGAATTTATCCTTTATACTACTTTCGTCTTTTGTCTGATAATAGCTCTCGGAGGTTAAAACGGTATCCTTCGCTTCTTTTGAAAAGTTGAGGACATTTTCCAGACACGCTCGTAGGTGATAATAACCAGTTCCTGCCGAGAAGTTAACCTGATTTAAATACACCTTACACTGGCTGAATATGGAGTGTAGAAAGTTGGTTTCAGGGTATGCAGAGTAACTATCATCGCAGTCCGTTCCATCAGAATGGGCTATACGCAGTTTAGTGTACATGTGCATTCAGTTTGGATCAAATAAGTATGCTGAGCAGGGTATCACGAATTCTATAGGAGCATTCGGTGAACTAATTGTGTTTAATGTGTTAATTGTAATAAAGTCGCTATGCTTAATAGAAACCTGTGTAGGGGGCATATCAAAGAGGGACAGTTACGATTTACAACATTGTGAGCTATACGGATGGATGAAACGCGCCATGACGAGTCAGAAATAGTGCCATTTCTCTCGACAAATAGTAATCAGCCTATGATTAGTGAGAGCAGTGTCCTCAGCTTATATCAGTTAAAAAAAATTATCAGCCATAGGCTTCATACGCTTAGAACATTTCTTTTTTGATGTCCTTTTCCCTTTATCGCCACGTGATGGTAACCCCTTCTTCCTGACAGCCCTCTTCTTCTTTCCGCCACCACGCATTTTTCTCTTTGCATCTTTCATGATTTCGTCCCGTGTGCGTTTTAAGTGTTTTATTAGAGCTTCTTTAGGTTTAGTGCCACCCATTATGTCTTCTACCACGTTAAAACCTGATATCGAATTCCTCCCGAGGGATCTATCACCCCTCTTCAACAATGGGACAGCGGTCCGTAGTATGGTTTAAAAAATGGATCCAAGCACACTCCCACGCTGATATCTCACTCCTCGATAGACTGTGAAAGGCATTCTGGTCATTATAACTGAGTGCGACGAAAGTGTAGCTTCACTATTAAGCTCCCATCACCGAATGGGAAACTTTTCCCTCAATCGTTCTATATATATATATATTGAGATATTGGTTAATAGATTAGTAGCAACACTCATATAATGGGACTTGCCATATGTAATGCTCAAACTTTTCCCTCTATGGTTAGGAATGTGTGCAATGCGCAGCAGGCGCTCCTGGGTGTCCCCAACAAATTGATGCTCCACGATATTGCTGTAAATATAGCACATGTCTGGGGATAGGTAGCTTGATCCCAATTTCTCCAACTTCAAATGATATATTAAGCTGGACAAGTCATGTTGTGCCTCGTGAAAGGTTTCTCTTTGGAGGGATGCACCATATCGACCCTCGGCAACAATTGTCTACAGCTCTTTGTCTTTAAAATTTCTACTAAGCATTAAAATTAACTTCAACGTGTGTGCAGGCGTGTCTATGTTTACGACTTCATAAAGTAAGTAGTTTGTCAGGTACGAGTTTTCAAGACTCTTGTTCAAGACTCTAGTGTTACATTTGTACTATAGTACTGTACCTCACCGAACAGGACTGATAGCATAGTGTTGTTTAATGTTAGGCCTAATTTTTCACACTCATCGACTCTTCTAAGTATCAGAAATATGATCTATTCATTTTCAAGAGTTAAAAATTTAGTGGCTAGCTGGAATTCACAAACACCAACTTCTTACGAATCACGTTCAAACTCAATGGGCCCATGGAGTTCTGTTACAAAGTTGGCCAGGGTGTTGTTAGGATGTACAGAGAGAGAAGAAGAGGACTGGAGTGTGACATAGAAGTGGTTAGGCGTCATGTTGCATACTATTTAAGCTTCATTATTGCTGCAGCTTTTATATAGGTGTTGATGCTTTCTGGGTAATCTAGCCATTTCACCAGGTACATTTTTCTCTTTCCTAAACCATTGCTGCCTAAAAATGTTTCAATTTTAAACACATTTTTTCCTAAATTAAAAGACAATTTCTGCAACTCCTCGCTGTAAAAGCCTCCCGCGATTTCCTCCCCATTCAAATCTTCAACGTAATACATCATTATCTCGCCTTTAGGTCTCATAGCACTAACTTTAAAAATCTCACGTGTCAATTCTTGCTCAAATCCCTTGGCGAATTTATTTCCCGAACGCGATAGCCTTACATAATCTTTGATTTTGAAACGTGTAGTGTGGTGGCGGTGCTCCTTCTTTTCTCACATCAGGCTCTGGGCGCGTACCTCTTTCTAAAACTTGGTTAGGTATTGTGCCAATCGTACGGTGGTGTGAACGGTTGTATGACGAGGCCAATGATCCCAGAATGTTTATATATCTGTATGTGTTTTTATGTGTAAAATAGCGATGCATATGTTCCTTTATGGTACGTTGAACTTTTTCAGCTAAAGAGGCGTTATGTATAGAATTCATGGTGTAGTAACTAATATTAAACTGTCAACATGTTCTGAAAAGCGCGGCCTATAAATTCTTTCCCCATATCCGTATAAAAATAGCAAGGAATCCTGTTTTCTTTCAACATCAGCGTTTTGATAGCTTCAGCAACTGTTTCAGGCGATTTATTTTTCAGAAGAATTAGCCATAGATATCTAGAGAATACATCTATTGTGAATAGGATATAGTGGTAGTCATCATTATATACTGAATATCTTTGCATGTCTGTTAAATCCGCTTGCAAAATAGAATCAATCGAAGCCGCTGTTGTCGTGGATGTTTTAAACCTTTTTCTCACGTATTATGAAGTGTATAAGGATCCTGCCCCCCCAAAAACCCTCAACATCTTTTTTTCCCACTCCAACACTGTAAACACATCTGTACAGTCTATTAACTCAACCATAGGAGGCGGGTTAGAAATGTTATAATAGCGTTTTCTTAATATGTTAGCCATTTCGTATTTTAGAGACACGTGGATAAGGTTGGCCGTTTGGTCTCTCTTCTTTCTCCTCTTTAGAGATGCTACTGTTGGGGTGGATGGCGTACTCAGTTTTGACACATTCGAGACTAAATCCAATTCTTTTAACCTATTCACATTTCCTACCAACATTTTGGGGACATTTATTTCTAGTGTTGCCTTAATAGGCTTTCATCCTGTTGGTGAGGGCCTGTCCCACTTTCTCACCAGATCATAGACAATGTCGACGATATTGGATTCATGTACCCTTGTTCCTTCAACAATGACCTCACCTGTATCGGGCCACACTATGATGTGGTCCTCACTCAATAGATTATAAAGACGTAAGCCTTTATTCCTCAATGTATGTGGGAGACGGGTTTTTAATACATGCTTGATGTGTTGCTTTCCTTTATTCTTTGGCTGGTCATCTCTAACGTCGGGCCCAGGTCCTATGTCGCCACGCTCATCGTTCCTTGCGCTGTTCCTAATAACCACGGGGATCTCTGTCGGATTCTTATAATCTTCGTACTTATGAAAAAAATTCTGCAGAGCCTCTTGGTACAAGATCCTTTTCTTATAAGGTGACTTTTCACTGTTTATAGGGCGAACAATTCGCTTTCCATTCTTTTAGGCCTACTTTTACGGGGTTCTTGAACCGTGTCTGGATTCTTTGAACTTTGCAGTGAAGCATACACCACGTGTGGAATCACAACCACCTTCTTCATTATATTAATCTAGTCAGTAAAGGTCCTAAAACTTAAAATAAGATTGGGAGGCATGATCCGCCTCTTTGTACAATAATTCGCTTTTTCTTCCCGACAGTTTGACTTTTATGAGCGAGCGCTCGTATTATGTTCTTGTAACGACGTAGGCGAGCGTTCTGAGGGGGTTTCATTGGCACATTACATTTTATAACATTAGGACAGATTACACAAATGCATTTTAAAAGGTCGGAGTCGGTATTTTTAACAAACATCTGCTGCAATGCTCGGGGCAATCGTTGATAGATTTTTATTAATTCACGATATTTCTTCAGCCTATTTGTCATTCTGGAATATACACCGTTTCAGGCTCGTTTGGGAATATATTCGTTCTTAGAAGCACCCTAAACGTGTTTCGCGGGTGAACGTCACAAAACAGATATCCTTAACGCTGACTTCTGGCTTCTTTTAAACCTCCAAAAACCCCTTACGCTGATTCGGGAACATTTGATTGGCTAATACCCCAATTTGTGACACATCTCAACGTTGCCCGAATAAGACAAGATATTTTATATTTAACAACACATCCCGCATGTATATATTTTTTAAAAATAGATTCTGGTTGATGTAGAATACGCTTATGTTAAGATGGTGGGAGAACACTGTAAATGTTAAGATGGTGGGAGAACACTGTAAATGTCTCGGCAAACGTTTTATCCATTTCCAACATGAGATCGTCAATTACAATGACTGTATGCTCATTTTCCTTTAACCAATAAACGTCATATACACCTAGGTGAAACAAAATATCATCTTGGTACTCGTTGAACATTGATTGACACGTCGAGTAGCACCATATTACTGTGTGTACAAATTTTGAGAACATCTTCCCTTTATCTTTAATTATTTTAAGCATAAACACAATTTTACCACATCCTGTAGGTCTAGATATAATACATGTGGAGGGGCTTGTGAACCTGAATTTTTCCACAGATTCCATCTCTAACACGTCACACCCTAAAGTGGGTAATTTACAAAATATATACAAAATTTCTTTTTCCAAAGAACCGTGAGTGACGACGATTTACAGCACCCCCATCATGGATATTAAAGATGACCCCGATGACCGTGTAGCTACAGACTGACGAGCCCTCACCAGCGATACCTGTAGCATGCGACAATTCAAAGCGGAAGCGTGATGAAGAATCCCCCACATTAGGTACAAAGCGTGACAGGATTGCGCAGATTGTTAGGCCCTCAGTAATAGAGCCCCAACCCTCTACATCTTACGACACAACCCCCACAATAGTACTTTCCTGAATTATACTCCATCATTCCTGTTGAATTCCGGGTACTTCTTCCACACCTGCAGCAGCAGCTTCTCGTACTGTGGAGGAAAGTATAACATTGGAGTTCGTGCGCATCGCTAACCCCACCCCTGCCCTGACTAGAAATCAGTACGTGGTCAGGGTTGACCCTGGATCCCTGTATACCAACGGAGTTGGGCTGCGACGAGTAGTTCAACGTATTGTGAAGTTTGCCCTTCACAACCGCGACGAACGTGAAGTCCGGACGAAGTTTTCCTTCAGGGTCGGTTCAGATGACGGGGATGTTGATGATTTTTGGGTAGTAATACCATTCAGACGCTTGGCAGATGTAGACATAGAATATACCTTGGACCGTATAATGCAGGCCTCTCAAAGCAGTACAGCCTTCAATATGGACAACTTCATGGTAGATATTGACAGAGTATTCCGGGTTGCGGGTCATAGTGCCACACCTTGTACTCTTAATTTCAATTCTCCAGTTATTTACATGAAGCATTTAAACGTCGTTCGTGGTTGCGGCTTTATAGCAATACTCTTAGCTCATATGTTTTCTGTGCTAAATACAATCGAGTATCATATCTAGCTGCCTACGGTTGTGCAGCGTGCTCGTAAACTGGCTTTAGATCATAAGCTTGAGTTTGGGTGTAATATGGATCCTGAAGTGTTTAGGAGGGTAGAGCACGAAGTGAATGTTCGTATAGTTGTATTTGGAATGGATGATCGTCATAGGACTGTGTATGTTTTTAAAAGCTGTGTGAGAGATCGTACAAGACCTCTACTTATTTTAGGATTGTCAGGAACATCGTATCTCTCCATCCGTTATAATATAAGGACGCTCTATGCTAGTTATGCTAAAAGTCGAAAATATGGACGGCATAATTCGCGTAGGGGATGTCTCGAGTTTGCGGTATGTGAGCAGTGTAAAAGCCCCAAATGTGAAAGGCGTGTAGTTGAAGCTGAGAAGAGGGAATGTAATATGTGTAGACGTACATTTTTCAATAATAAATGCTTTGAGCTCCATAAATCAATTGACACTTCCAGGAAAATGAGAATCTGTGAATGTGGTATGTTTCATATGATGGATAATTGGTATAAGTTTGTCCATAAATACGATGAAATTCACTTTCCTACATGTCATGAAAAATAGAAGGCGGATGGAGTGAAGCATAGATGTTATATGAAAGATGCTAAGCCTAAAAATAGCCTTGTATAAAGGTGTACTATGATATAGAGACATACACGAACGCTGAAACCAAAGAGGTTATTCCACATTTACTCGTAAGTCAGACTATCTGTGATGAGTGCATGGATGTCGAGTGTAATGAGTGTCACAAATGTGGTAAACGGACAAACGTTTTTAAAACGATTGCATAGGACAGCTCTGTGAAACTCTTTGTATCCTATGTTGTGAAGTTAGCGGACAAGTTAAAAAAAATTACTGTGTATATTCTTACTCATAACGTAGGAAAATTTAACACACATTTCCTTTATAATGATTTGCATTAACACGAGTCATCGGAGATATTTACAGGAGACACCTTGAAAACATGCAACAAATTAATACAAATGCAGATGAGAGGTAATGTTCAGTTTAAAGACACTTTCTTATTCACACCATGTAAATTAGCCAAGCTACCCAAGGTGATGGGTGTAGCCGCCGAAGTTTTAAAAGGGTATTTCCCTTACACGTTCCAAACTAATGAAACTTTAAATTACGTAGGACTACAGTACCTCCAGCCAAACATTACTTAACTACACCAACATGAGTGATGGTGAGCGTGAAGATTTTGACCGCTATTACAGCAGTTTTAATGAACTCGTCCATACAATATAGCTGATGAATGTCAGCGTTATTGCGTGAATCATGTGCGCGTGCTTAGAGTATGTTTCCAGGCCTTTAAAAGGATGTACATAGCCCGTTTGAAATGCGATCCGCTGCAAGTCACAACCACGATCGCTTCATTATGTTTTACGATGTTCAAGAGTAACTTCATGACCGAAGACACCTTAGCCGTCATTCACAGAAACAATCCACAGAAACAGTTATGGGCACAAGGCTATTTACTGGCTCATACACCTGCAGCAACAGACCTGGGTATATATAAAACACGCCCGGAAAACGGGGAAAGTACCCATTAAGGTCAATGGTCGTGTTTTTTGGGTTGATGGTCTAAGCGAGGATCCAACCACTGGTAAGAAGACTGTGTACTCCTTTAACGGTTGCTGGTGGCATGGATGCCCACGCCCTGAGTGTGCCGTCACAGGGGACCTCCATGGAAGATCCCCCTCCGACAGGCTCGCATGGACCCGTAACCGCAATCAAATTATAGGCTCCCAGTTCACTCACAAGATCGTGTGAGAACATAAGTATGATGCACGGATGGAAACAGATGGCCAGTACTGTGAAGAAATATGGGCCATCAAACTTTCAATGGTGTTGGACCCTCTCAAATGTGGTGACAGTTTGTTTGGAGGGAGTACAAACCCATTCAAGCTATACTTTCCCCCTACGGGGGGCATGAAACTCCATTACTACGATTTCTGTTCTTTATGTCGCTACGTGATGAAGAACAATCCGTACCCGGTAGGTGCACCTGAAAAACTGGTGGGCCCCGCCATGCCAACCATCGAGGAGTTTTTAGCTAACTTGAGTGAGCGCTGCTTTGGACTCTCTTTCATAGCCGTGCTCCCTCCTCGCGATATATGGATGCCGATCTTACCTGTCGTCATAGATCAGAAGCTCATGTTTCCCCTGTGGATGAAGTGCGCAGAGGAGAACAACGGGGATTGTAATCATACAACCAATCAGCGTAAGATCAGAGGTGTATATAGAAGCCCTGAGCTGGCCCTGGCCATTCGCCAGTGGTACATAATATTGAAGATACATGAGGTGTGGAGGTTTCAGAAGCTACCCAACCTTTTCACGCAATATATAAACGCTTTTTTGAAGGATAAGGTAGAAGCATCAGGGTATCCTCGAGGAGTTGATACGGAAGATGAAAAATCGGCTTAAATTCAGCGTTACCGTGCCCGTGAAGGTATACATCTTGACCGTTCCCAAATTGTTAAGAATACTGGCAAGAGCTTTAGGGCAAAGTTATGTGTAAAGAGTCATTGTGGAATATTTGCACAGAATATGGCAAAGGGAACGTTCATTTGTCATAAAGTTATATTGAAGTCTGGGATTATGCCAACGCTCCCGATAAAGAGGTTATGGAGATCGTGAATGTAGGTAATAATTACATAATAAAGTACATCTCCGAACTGACTACAGATACCTCAAGGGTTACAAACATACCTGTAGCCAGCTTCACAATGTCTACGCCCGCATCAAGCTTTGGGGACTACTGCACTTTCTTGGGCGGAGGGTGCTGTACGCTGACACATATAGCTTAATATTCACAGAGAGGGAGGGGACAGACATGCTTCCTATTGGGGAATTCATCGGAGAGTTAACTGACGAGATCAAGGATGAGCATGGTGATGGTGCATACGCTGACTCATTTGTATGAAGAGGACCAAAAACTTATGGGGTACAGGTGAGGGTGGGGGAGGATATGAAATATATCTTGAAGGCTAAAGGTATCACCCTTAACCATGCGAACCGACGAGTCGTTAACTTTGACTCTTTGAAGGAACTGGTGTGCTTGGAAGATGAGGAGAACCATCCACCCCTACTGACTGTGGGGACCCATAAAATTCGGGCGCAGAAACTGGGGTGTGTGAAGGAACTTAGGTTCCTGGTACTTATGATACCGTACCCTTTGGATACCTTAATCCTTGATTGTTTATATATATATATATATATGTGTGTGTGTGTGCATTGTTAACGATATGTTTATTTATTACTTATATTTGTTTCTACTAGGGTTTCATTTTCTCCTTGGTGTGCGTGCGTGTGTACAATCCTAAGCTCCCCCCACTCTGAGCTCGGTAATGTGACTCCTACTACTACCTGGCATATCTCTACCCCGGCGTGCTCAGTTGACCTCTGCAAACCCTGGAGCTCAGACGTGTATTTTCTCACGTTGACGAAAAAATAGTGATGGCTACTTTTGATATTGCGTGTTCGACGTTAATGAAGTGGTATTCGGTAAAGTCGGAAGATGTGGTGAATACTGAAAAAAGACCTACCCCACCCTCATTTGAGACTTTCTTTTAAGATTACATTGAATCGCGCGAAGGAACAAGATGTTCAAATATCCTACGAATATTCTGGCGAGAGTATTCCCGGATCTTGCGGCACATTCCACGTAAGAGAAGCAATGGATATGGATAATGAGTCTTCTTGATGAGTGGTATGACAGGCGGTATTATATCATGCTACATCATACCGAGTACGCGTACCCTTCGGCTGAAAATGTGAACCTTGTCATCATGGACAAGCTAAAGTACTTTTACCACTACATTCATATATATCATGAGGTTGTGGCTAAAGGACTGTGTGAGTTTTTAATATAATTTAGAGACGAGTATCGATTGTTAAACAAAAGGATAAATACAGTCTCATGTTTCTCTCAAATAGTGCACCGGATTGTTAATGTGTGGAGAACGTCTAGTGAGCATAAAACATTAAAACTGGAATTACCCCATGTGTCGGAAAATTGCCCAGTATAATAACCACAAGTACTCGTATGGTTCATGCTAGAACAAATCCGCACACGATTCAACAGTTTATGGTGTAACTCGCTACCCCGTCGAGCCAATCCGCCCACCTCAGAGCTTGATCCGACTGGACGTGCACTCCTCGAATGCGATAGAACTTCCTTCGAGAAGCATTCCCAATGCCGCGTACGATGTGTCCGTGACAAAGTCATTGCGTGTGTTCAGGCGTGAAACCGGTGCCATTATCTATGCACTTGAAACGATTTGTAGACAAGCAAACTCTGGTAAACGTAATGTTATATATTTAGGTGTTGAGGAGATGAATAGAGTCTTCGTTATACACCAGCAGGTGCAGGTACAAGAAGAGAACAGATTAGTGATGCCCCTTCAAATGCCGTTGTTTTTACGTTGTGTATAATTAACGATCAGCGATGCATTGATATACGACTGATATGGAAGAATGCATCTGATAATAACGTTCTTGTCCCTACGCGAAACCGATTCATCCTCGACAGAATGTTTGAAATCGTCGGATTCCGCAAGCTGAAGCCTATATTAGACGCGCGTGTTACTGATATGATTTATTTTGACACGGTTCTCGAATACGCATACACCGCTCTGCTCGACGGATTTATCGAATGTAGGAATGAGCTGGGCGAGAAATGTGTACAGCTGGATGCTTATTTAAAAGGTTTAGACTCTTCGAAATATCATGAACTTTGTACAAAGGACTTGAGCGGTACAGGGCAGAGATCGCCTACACTCTTCATGCTGAAAAATTGTCCCTCTATATAATGAGCAGCTGTCTTTACGATTTGAAAGATTATTTCAATTGGCGCTATGCGTTGTGAAGAAAAGTTCACGATTGGAAAGCTCGGGTCGGTAAGAAAAAACCTCGATTGGAAAGGAGTGTTTATAAACATTTATTTAATAATGATGTGGTTGCTAACGATACCTTCATTTTGCGTGCTTTTGATTGTATTCTATCCGTGTTTAAATATAACTTGCCAAACGAATGTAAAGTGGGCAAAAAAATAGTATTGAACGATATGAAGGCCATTTACATCGAGTATAGGCGCCCGCACACCTTGAGCGGTGAAATGATGTTAAATCGTATTTACTGCGTAGTGCAAAGCAATAATGATGTGAATGTAGACTCGATTAAGTGCTAATTTAGTGTTTTAGTTAAGAGCAGTAGAACGAATGAATTTTGGTGTATATTTATTTCAATAAATTTAATTATTTAATATAATTGTGTACATATGTGTATATATATATATATATAATATATATATATATATAACTTTTTCCTGTATTAATATGTTGATGATTATACTCCATCGTTTTGTATATTATTTTTATTTTCAATTTATTTAATATTATTATTTTTTATTTTCAATATATTTAATCAATTTAATATAATTGTGTGTGTGTGTATATATATTTCTCCTGTACTGTTATATTGATGGTTATACTTCATCGTTTTGTATATTATTATTTTTTATTTTTTGATTATATATATTCCTCGTTCGTATTTCTTATATTATTACTATTTTTATTTCATGAATTCCTCGTTTTTATAGGATTGTATGTTTATTTTCTATATATTTCGTGAAATTGATTGCAATAATTTATCTTCATAAACAGAATGATGTAGTGGTGTTTTATTTAATTCTTTTGGTTGTATATATACACGAAATTATTATTTAATTATATGTATACCAAACGCCTGGTTAAGCCTCCTAAACCGACTACAGATTTCTAAGCCATGTCGTGAATACGTTTTATTATTTATTATACTTCATTATTTACTCTACTTTCTGCTCTCTATTGCATTTATCGCTTGCTTTCGCTGTACACTTGTTTTCACTGTACCGTATAAATTCATGGTAGCCACGCCGAGACTATGAAAGCCGTTACAACACAAAGGGGGGAAGGGGGTTCATTAACACTCTTTTTAACGCTTGTTAACACTTTATTTAATCCCGAAAATGCTTTAATTAATTTGAGGGGATGCGAGTAGGAAATTTTACTATAATATTTTACGTCGGAGAGGGGCACAAAAAAATTAATTTAATTTTAAGGTTACATGGCCCCAACTTTACGCTTATGGCGCTACCGAATGACTGTCTCTTTTTTGGGGTAGTCCGCTCTGTGGGCCTCTGTTCAGGATTGGCAACTCTTCCAATTTTAAACAATTTCAATCTAACAAACATACTTTTTCGTAATTTCACAATTACTAGTAAATGATTTATATTAAACATTATAATCTTAATTAAACAAAAAGTAATATTCTTAACTAGGCCTTACTACAGCCAACTGTCAAGAATATCTGAATAGCGCACTCTGGCAGCTGAAAAGTTAAATAATGTATACACTTGCCTTTTAGGTCTTATGCGTCAACTGGCAGGTTAAGCCAACTTGTGCAAAGTCAACTGTGAAGAATATATGCTTTAATTAAATAAATATCGCAATCTGGCAACTCAACCCTAATAATGTATACCTGAACAAGCCATTTACGCCTTCTAAGAAGCCTTTTAAGCCAACTGGCTGATTAGGACCTTATAAGACAGCGGGCGCTCGGATGAACTGTTATTATGCGTTATTATTAGGGCTTAGGATAGGTTTCCGTTTGGAGTGAGGCCGTTCCAACTTCTCCTCCAAACACCCTCCTCCTTTCTCTCCCTCTCTTAGTTTAGGTATACCACATTGGGAGGTGAGGCCGTCCCAGCTTCTCCCCCAAAGAGGTTGGGGGAACTCCTCAACAAGCTGGAGGAGTTCCCCTTCATTGCAGCTTGGAGGATAATTTCTCCCCATTGTTGCATAACCCCCTCCTCCTTTGTTGCACAACCTCTTGAAACACCCCCCATTCCTCCTTTGCAACAATGATCAACATTTGCAAATGCATTGCACTCTAACCTTTTGGGGTCATACTACTCTCGCCTACATCGTTACAAAAACATAATACGTACGATCGCTCATAAAAGTCAAACTGTGGGGAAGAAAAAGCGAATTACTATAAAAAGAGGGGGATCATTCCTCCCCATCTTATTTTCAGATTTTGAACCTTTACTCACTAGATTAATACAATGAAGAAAGTAGTAATGATTCCGCACGTGGTGTATGCTTCACTGCAAAGTTCAAAGAGTCCTGACACGGTTCTAGAACCCCGTAAAAGCAGCCTTAAAAGAATGGAAAGCGAATTGATAGACCTATTAACCCTTTGAGGACCACGGGACATACAGTATGTGTCCCAGCGAAATAATAATATAAATTGTACAATGATGCAACGTTTCTACAAATACATCTAAATGTTTATATAGGTATCGTTTAGTTGTTGGAAAATTAACCCCAAAATAGGTCATTTAAGTGACTATAGTTACTAACATATCTAATTGTGAATACCAATAACACCTAAACTTTTAAGTTCAAATAAACGTATACCGGTCGTCAAAGAGTTAAAAGAGTGAAAAGTCACCTGATGAGAAAAGGATCTTATACCAAGAGGCTTTGCAGAAATTTCTTCATGAGTACGAAGATTATAAGAATCCGACGGAGATCTGGTTATTAGACACAACGCGAGCAACGATGAGCATGGCGACATAAGACTTGAGGCCGACGTTAGAGATGACCAACCAAAGAATAACGGAACGCAACATATCGAGCATGTATTAAAAAGCAGTCTCTCACATACATTGAGGAATAAAGGCTTAAAACTTTATGATCTATTGAGTGAAGATCCCATCATACAGTGGACCGATATAGGCGAGGTCATTTTTGAAGGAACAAGGGTACAGGGATTGGATATCGTCGACATTGTCCATGATCTGGTTTGAAAGTGGGACAGGCCCTCACCATCAGGATGGAAACATATTAAAGCAAGACTACAACAAATAAATGTCCCCCATAACATTGATAGGAAATCTGAATAGGTTAAGAGACTTGGAGAAAGTGTCGCATGTGCCACAACTGAGTACGCCCTTAACCCCAACAGTAACATCTCTGAAGAGGAGAAAGAAAAGCACAAACAACAACGGCCAACCCTATCCACGTGTCTCTAAAATACGCAAATTGTTAACATATTAAGAAAACGCTATTATGACATTTCTAACACACCCTCCTACGGCAGTGTTGTTAGACTGTGCAGAGGAGTTTACAATGATGCAGTAGGGAAAAAAGATGTTGAGAGGTTTTTGCGGGAGCAGGATGCTTATACACTTCATAAACCGGTGAGAAAAAGGTTTAAAACAGCCAGTACAATCGATTGATTCTATTTGACACGCGAATTTAACAGTCATGCAAAGATATTCAAAATGTTGTAAATCAGAGCTGTCCCTCTTTGATATGCCCCCAACACAAGTTTCTATTGAGCACAGTGACTTTATTACAATTAACCCATTGAACACAATTAGTTCCCCGAGTGACCCTATAGAATTCGTTGTACCCAATTTAGGCCCTTACCTTTTTGATCCAAGCTGCATGCACATATACGCTAAACTACGGATAGCCCATTCTGATGGAACGGACTGCGAGGATAATTATTCTGCATACCCTGAAACGAACTTCCTGCACTCCATATTCAGTCAGTGTGAGGTGTATTTAAACCAGGTGAACATTTCGGCAGGAACGGGTTATTATCACCTACGAGCCTATCTGGAAAATGTCCTGAACTTTTCAAAAGAAGCGAAGAATACCTCTTTAACTGCCGAGGGCTATTATCAGACTACAGACGAAAGTAATATAAAGGATAAATTTAAAAATACTAAAAAGAAGATATATGACTGTTTTGGACGTACGCATACAAACTTCACATTCCAGGAGAAACTGCTTATGAATGGGGTGGATATGTAATTAAAGCTCACCCGCACGAATCCTGAGATCTGCATAAATCTGGGGCCTTATCAAGAAGAGGGCGTAAAACCCGTTGTGATTCAAATTATGGAGACATATCTCCGCGTGCGTCGAGTGAAATTAAGCTCTGCTAAACAATTAGAAGTTAAAAAAATTTAATACACGCAACAGTAAAATACCCAATTAACAGAGTACAGATCAAACTATAGACAGTGCCCGCAGGGTTCGCCTCGAAGCAGATAGAAAACGTGGCCCTGGGAGTTCTACCTAAAAGGTTATTAACTGGAATGCAGGATCACGCTTCGACGAATAGAAAATATAAAAAGAACGCCTTTAAATTCGAGAATTTCGGCCTTAAAAATATAACTTTATACGTCAATGGCTTTGCGTTGGGTGGGACTATGGATACGGAGTACTCATCAGACGCTGTGTTCTCACTTTGCGCGAGAGCTTATAGTAATCTAGCCCATATTGTAGGTGCTTGTGATGAGCTCGGGTTTGGGGTAACGCCGAAAGAATTCATCAATCAATTTAACCTTTACCCATTTGATATCACACCCGACTTATCTGCTAGTGTAAATACACACCTAAGTCCACAACAAAGTTGGAACATCTCAGTCAGATTGGAATTCCCCAACCCGATAGACGCTCCCATTAGTGCACTAGTATACCTCGAATCAAAGTTCTAATAGAAATTCACCGCTTCAGGAACGTAGTCACTGATTTTTAAAATGGATGTGAATACACTCCAGAGAATAATGAAAAGTGACCGAATCACACGCTCCAAATTTATCAGTGTGTTTGCGAAGAATGAAACATTGAAATTACCAACTTCGAGAAAATGCGGGGTAACTATTGTAAACACGGACATTGCTGGGGCGAGGGGATTCATTGGGTGGGCATCTATTTTAAAAACAGAGAAAGAATGTACTATTTTAATTCACTGAGGACCCATCCCTGGAGTGACCATGTTATTGTAAAATTTCTAGAACTGTTGCATAACCCTGAAATTGAATGGAATCCACACAGATTACAAGGATATTTTAGTAATACTAGAGGGATGTATTGTCTTTCATTTCTCTTGCACATGTAACGTGGGAAGGGATTTCTAATTTTTTTTAAATTATTCGATTTGTGCTAGACTGAGCTGAATGATGAATTCATATGCAGGCATATAAAAAAAGGCTCCCATTTGTGCGCACTCAATATATTGTGTAAAGTTTTAGGCGTGTATATATACTAGAGTTGTTCTTATTTTGCGACTTTTTAATTGTTATGACTGCGCCCCCGGATATTGTGCGAATAACCATAAAAACAAATCATGTGAAGTTTAAGAGCAATCGGATAATTTTTAAAACATTGCCCCGAGCATTTTTGTATTCTTCCCACTGTGAACTCGGTGAACTTTTGGGTTGCTCCTTCGAGTGTTCCGCCTCCTAATGGGTTCGGTTTTAATACTGTAAATAATATTACGCAGTAACTCAGTTATTGCTATCCTAGCGTCGGAGTCGGTTGTGCAGATATTTTAGTTTCATCTTGCCTTATAGGCCTAGAAGCCAAGCCTCCAAGCCTCTCAAATAAATTGTGGAAAAGTAAACTTGCTTGTAGATTACAATGTTAGCTTGCTAGCGAGGGAATCATATTTTAATGTTATATAGTTTCATTTTAATTCAGTATTTAAATCTATATCATTAATTTATAGTAATCGTTATATTTCATGTTATAAGGTGTCTACTTTTCTAATAAGTTTTAACATTTTTCCCTTCACAGACTTGAAATCATGTCGTCGACTGCAACTGTTAAGCGTACGACGCGGAAGTCAACGAAGGTGTTTCTGGTAGGCCACCCATCTGAGTCCCTGACGGATTGAAAGCTGCCCTCGAAAGGCGAGGTCCTGCGCCGCTTCTTCCATGTGCACATCATCGGCAAACAGACAATACGGAAGGCGGCTGATATCGTCATCAAAGAAATCCGCGAGTTTTGGGAAATCGGCCGGATCCCGACCTCCGTTCATCATCGTTACGCTCAGAAGTTCATCAAGTTGCACGAGAAGTGGAAGAACCTGATGCGCAAGAAAACGTAGGCGACCATGCCGTTCTTCGTGAACAAGCGGAACGCCTGGATGCGCGGTCTGAACAATCTATTCGACATCGCCCACGGGAACGCGCTGAAGATGCTCGTCATTCAGGAGGACAAGGCGTTTCTCCTGGCCCGGCGCGAGTACGGTCGGCGTGGGGCGATGCACGGCGTTGACCGCCTCCTCGCCGAGCATGAGGCGCGGCAGGTGCATCGCAACGCAGAGGATCGCACGCCTCTAGGAGAAGGAAGCAGAACGGAAGCGCGCTGAGGTTGAAGTGACCAAACTCAAATTGGACTCCAGCTCCAGCGAGGGCATCCCACGGTGCCCTCGACAAAGCAACGACACCTACTCCCAGCCGTCGACATCCAGCGTCGCCAGCCCGCCTCCGCCGAAACGCCGCGGGCGACAGCAGGTCATCACACCGAAAGTGGCCGCTGCGCTCGACCACGCGCACATCACAGACAACAAGGCGGTCCACGTCGTGGCGGCGACTGCCGAGAGTCTTGGGCACAATGTTGCGGAACTGAACGTCAACCGGTCGTCGTTCTATCACTCGCGCATCAAGCACCGCAAGGAAGCCGCCGCCGTCATCAAGTGGGCATTTGCGCCCCACACCCCGTTCATCTTATACTTTGACGAGAAGCTGGTGGCCGACGTGACGGGAAGCCGGACAACGTCGAACGGCTGCCCATTCTTGTCTACGGCGAAGGAGTCGCCAAGCTCCTCGCTCTCCCAAAGCTCGCCACCGGCACTGGTCAAGCAATGGCGGACGCTGTCGTCGAGGCGCTGGAGGGCTAGGGCAACGCAAACCGCGTCGCCGGCCTGAGCTTCCATACGACGGCGCCCAACACCGGCGCGTGCGGGTGCCTGCGTGCTCATCGAACAGAAGTTGGGCAAGGATCTACTCAAACTTGCCTGCCGCCACCACCTGCTAGAAGTCGTCGCCACCAAGGCGTTAGGCGAGTGTTTCCGCGCCTACTCCGGTCCCAACGTCCAGCTCCTCAAGCTATTGAAGGAACGGTGGGATTTCATCAATACCCAGTGCCACCTGGTCATCGACGACGAGGAGGCTACGGCGGCCCTCATGGACGCGCGCGACGACCCTATCGCCCGCTACCATTTCCACCTCTCCTAACTGCAGCCGCAGCGCAATCGGTTCATGCGCACATACGCCCTCCATCGCGCGCGCTGGATGCCGAAGGCCATTTATTGTTTCAAGATGTTCCTGTCCAGCGAACAGTTGGTTCTAACCGCGCAGGAGCGGACCGGTCTCAGGCAATTCATCAACTTTAACGTTGCCCTCTATGTCCCGGCCTGGTTCGTTTCACCGAATCCCGCCGCCACCCCGGCGAACGACCTTGCCCTCCTCCAGGACCTCGTCGGCTACAAGGACAAGGCGCTTACCAAGGTTCTGGCCTACGGCTCCGCGCGCCGGCACCTGTGGTATCTGAGCGAGCCACTCGTGTCGCTCGCCTTCTTCGACGACAAAACATCTGCGGAGACAAAAAGGATGATGGTGAAGGCGCTCGAGGAGCAGGAGGGCTCGGACAGCCCCCGAAGCGCGTCGTCTTCGAGCCGAAGCTGGCTTTGGTGAACGGCAACACCCTCGCGGATTTCTTCACCCAGTCATCGAGGCTCTTGTTCCACGTGCTAGGCATTAACGGCGCCTTCCTGTCCTCCGACCCAGCGGAGTGGCCCAGTGATCCAACATATGCCGCCGCCGCGCGGAGGGTGGCGAGTCTCCGCGTCACTAACGACTTCTCCGAGCGCGGCTTTGCTATGATACAGGACTACAACCTGGCACTGACAAAAGACGAGGACCAGCGTCAGTTCCTCCTCCAGATCGTCGAGGCACACCAGCAGCGCTACCCTGACGCCCGCAAGTCCACCTTGACTTCTGCAAACTAGGCAACAATGAGTGGGAGACTGGCGCCCATGAGACCTCCCACATTGAGGGGCTAATACTCGAGTAGAGGGGGACCTAGTATCCCGTAGTGTAAAACTTTACGGTACAAACGAGTTCGTCTCCGACGAATTGCATTCTAATATTGAACCCAAAATTCCTTAGTTCTGACATCAGAGAGTGTGCAATCTTTCATACGCGGAGTAACCCCATGTAATCCGCAGTAACCCCTTGTAATCCGCAGTAATCCCAGTAATCTCAACCTAAATCATTAGATGCGAGATGCATATGAAAATATGCTCATCGCATGAATTCTTCGATCTCCCCTCGTCTCCATTATTGTCAGCATCACGCGATGCAAGGCAAGCGTCTATAGACACATCAGTCTTTTAACTTTTTATTATTAAATTTTGCTAAAATCTTGTGCCATTCCCATAGATAAAGCATAATTGTGTCAACCTATAGACTACCCGACTTCCCTTAGCTTAACCTACTTCCATACCAAATTTCAGCTGTCTCTGATCCCTATTTCTCTTTTCCGAAAAAATCACGCAAATTGGTTATCTCGAACATGAGATTCATTTGCGCTCTATAACTTCCTTCCAAATCGATTCCCTTTTGTACGGATTCGACCTTACTTTCACGCCGCCCCCTGGCGCCTCTTGATCCTACAATTATGTTTTATTATCAAAAGAAAAATGTAAACTCCGCGGAAACTATTTCGATCATGATTGGTTCACCCCCGGAACTCTCCCGAAGTACAATTTTCCAATCGTAGCTGTCAATTGAATTCACCTCCGCCTAAATTTGAATATCGAGAACTATTGTAGGCGCTTGCTGTTAAACTCCGCCCGTAAGATGGTGACCCTTAGTTTACCTCGTCTCCGCCTACCCCGAGGTTTTAAAAACCCCGAGAGAGTCGGTAACGAGGTTCTTTGCCTTCTGATTATTCTCCTACCACGCAGGCTCTGTGATTTAATTCTGTGACTAATTGTGCAGTGGCACTACCCCTACCTGATCAAATTAACTTCCATTTAATAATCGAATTTAAATCCAATTTATAAACTTTGCTGCAGATTGCTTTTAAGGGAGAATCAGCAGCATAAATTGTACATTGTGCTTTACTTAATTTTATCGATTTATTTTGTATTGAATCTCACCTTGAGAGGTATATAATCTTCATTTTTTACTTAGCCAAATGTAATTGTACTACCAAAAGAATTATGTAATCGAAGTGAATTTAATAAAAAGACTCTGTTAAATTAAGTTTCGTCGTTTCCATTCACCGCGTAAATTCAGTTCAACCACAGTATTTTCTCCAGTGATTTCGTGAAACGGAATCAGGAAGCACTTGAAGGTAACCTTCCGAAACTTTACAACAAATTGAGGTAAGAGTGGTCAGTGGAACCACACACATTTTTTACAAGGCGTGAGCGCCTGGGGCGCCCACTGGTGTCGACGTGAGACGCGATACCTCCAAGGAGTTTTTTTGGAGTTCTCGTAACCCGAGAGTGACGTTGTCCATCATCCTTCGGATACAATTCCGACTCAAACCAAGGGGACCGCCTACGGAATTCATAGTCCATCGTCGTCTTCTACATTCGAGCGGCCCATTTGGGACTCCGCTCGACATTGGAGGTCCCACCGAGACGCCGAGGACCCAGAACCCCCAGGAACCGGAATTTGGGTGAACGAAGTCTTGCCCATTTCGCCCCGGGCTTCCCTTCACTCCTCTCGGACGACGCCACGGTTATACATGACGTCACCGCCCCTCCCTTGTCTCCTCCACTAAATGCCTCTGCGAGCGACCTTCAAATCGAGAGAGACGCCAGCGATGCCACGCAGCCCACTCAGTTTCCTCTTTCGATCCACCTCACGCAAACGTTTTTGACGTTTGAGTGATAGAGTTACGTAATTATTAAGTATCACTGATTTACCCTTAACCTAATTATAAAAATTAAATTGTGATGTTTGTGGAATATTGATAAATTGTGTATACAGTATATACACTAATCATTAATAATACTCTTTCCATAGTAATAATTCACGATTCACGGTGAATGGTGACTAAAAAAAACTTTTACTTTTAGCAATTTTTATTTTCTCTCTTCGAGTAAGTGGGATCAGTGAAGTGATTTTAACCACTTAATAATTTTCTTAGTTATCATACTTAAATTAACGAGTAATTTTAATTAATTACTGGATAGTGTAATACGCTATTAATATGACCTTGCAGTCATTTATTCATATTTAATATTCATAACCGTCTTTAAAATTTTTTTTGACGATTTTTTAATAATTTTAATTGTTTTAAATTCTTTTTAATTATTGAATTACCGTGTGTAATATTTTAGTACTTTAAATTTTTTTTAATTGAATAGGTTAGGTAGGGTTAGGAATTTTATTTTTGGTAGTTTTATTTTTTTACTTTGTGCTACGGGAATTACGCTTGTGACGTAATTGCAGGCCACATACGTGAATACGATTGGGGCACGACTAGTGGTACTTCCTTGCGGACTAAGGCTGAGGGCGGAATCCACCATCATTGGAACTCCACGTTTCTCCAGTTTAGAATTAAGGATACGGAAAGGGACTTTGTGTGGGACTCTTCATCCATTGGAGACCAACGATTCGACCATCGGATTTACAAGTAACCTTTTGCTATCCGAACCTTCATTTTTCTCATATTCTTTTTTATTACTCCTATATCACCAATTTTATTAGAGCGATAGAACAATGCTGGCATAATTTTTTTTTTTTAGGAATCCCGTCGTTCCTGAAATACGATATTTTTTTTTACTTCATTGTTGAGGGTTCCTCGATTGCTTTACGTTTGATTAAGTTAACCAAATTTTTAAACTTCTATTTTTTTTAATTGAATAATTAGTAGTTTACTTAATTTGGATCCCCCCCCCCCCCAAAAAAAATATATATACACACTACTTAATTACCTTAATTACAGTGACAAATTTTCTTCACCCTTTGCAACATTTATTTTTCAGATTGTTTTGTTTTGTGTTTCGAATTTTATTTTGATTTTTTTTTATATATATATATTTTGTTTTGTGTACACACGCCGATACTGTACATGCTAGAACACACACATAGCCCTATACTAGAGCAAAGTTCCGGCCCCGTACCCACACTCCACCCCGTCCCTAAACCCTCACGTGAAACACATTCCCATCACAAGACACCTACACAAAGTCCCTCCCTACCACCGAAAACACCCCTACTGCCATCGACTCGGCCTGCTCCAACTTCGCGAATACCCGAGTCACTAGCCACTGCTTCGACGACGCATCCACCTCACCCTCTTCGTCCCCCGGACCGACCTTCGGTCAAATCCAAGGTGAGACCTAAATTCCTTTCCTGGAAGACTTCTCGGAAGTAACCGCTAACACACCAAAATTATTAACAATGTTAACTTCGTCTAGTATGCATACCCTTGTCTTCCTTCTATTTCCTTTACCTAGTAGTACCTACCACATCGTCCCTGGTGCTGTGGTCGAAACATTATCGGATAGCCATTTTTTAAAAGGCCACCTGAATGTGATTTTCGACCTACGAGCCCCACACGTTATTTTCCGTACCCTCAACGCCTGCGAACGAAAATTACTCTCCCACGCTATAGCAATTGCGAAGGCACCTATCCACTCCCCATACTCTGATCCGACTAGATCATTCACAACGTATAAACAAATACTCTCCTCCACCTATGCCCACACTTTAGAAAACATACACGCTACCCAATACAAACTCAACGATACGCTGGCCATACCTTGGATTCAGCAGTATCGTCCAAACAACTCCTCGAATCGTACTAAACGCGGCTTCTTCGATCTCGGCGGGCAGTTGCTGAAAACCATCTTCGGAGTCGCTATCTCGGCAGATGTGCGTAGCGTGCGACGCGAAATCCAAATGCTAGCGAGCGACAATATCGTCAAAGGCGATGTTTTCGCAGCAAAACGGAATTTTCACTTTCTACGCAATCTCACTACACACCTTCACGAGCTGGATTCCTTAATTGCTTTGCAGCGTCGAAGTTACAATCAAATTGAATATGTCCACTTTATAAACCTCCAAATTACTGTCGTTGATAAGTATCTCGATCAAGTTCACGAGACACATCAAATCGTCATGGCCGCGCTTAACGCTGCCATGTTAAAACAAACACCCCATTCACTAATTCCCTTTAAGACCCTAAATACATTAATAACTGAAGCCAGTAAGGAACTAGCTCTAACCCCAATTATCCGTTACACCCATCCAACGCCCACCATTTTCTCGACCTCACCTGGACTTACTTGGCAGCTCTCCATCTCCATTATTACTGTCATACCTTTTTTCGATGCTCAAGTCTACAACGCCTATCTATTTCACCCCTTTCCCACGGTCTACTCTATAGGGAAAACGTGACACCGTTTCATCTTACACACTGAACGACCATACTTTTTCTCTCCAAAACCTACCAACATACACTCTGTTTACTACACTCGCGACATTACTCATTGCAGGACACCTCTGTCAACTAAATTCCTAATTTGCCCTCCAATCCAACCCTTTGTTTCCAATACATTTTCGGAAACCATGTTATTTAATGCTGTTACAAAATTCGTCCGTTCAAATTGCACGTTCCGGCCATTCGACCCTTCAACCCCCGTTCAACTACAAGTAATTTCGATCTCCTCCTGTCCATTCCCAAAAAACGTGAAGCAACTCTGGATTGCCCGAACAACCGTAGTATGATACAATTGGATCCAGTTAGTAGAATTCCCCCCGGTTGTTCTATCATTACCTCCAGTTTTATCATCAAACCGAATACTCACTATTAACAACACGCCTCATCTTTACACCCTATGGCTCGCCTCCCACCAATTCCTATCTTCAACCTTCCTCTTGCCTCTGTAACTCTTGTACCTTCCTTCAATATCCCCCTTGGGATCAGCAATTGGATCGTATCAACGAAACCCTCCAAGAAAGGTCTCATGTCTTATCCACGTTCAGCCCCTCACCTACGTCAACGCCTTCACTGTCATACTAATCCTAATATCATCTTCCTTGCTTGCCGCCGTGTCGACGACTGAAGTGGTATGCCCCTACTTCGGAGCCCTCACCTTCGGAGAAGCCCGGACGGTCTGCCCTAATCTTCGGCCCCCGTTAGCTGTCGTATACCGAGAAACCAAATTTTAATTAGTTAGCTAGCTCGTAATATTTTTTGTTTGTGCTTAAAGCTGTTAATCTATATTATTATTTTTTTTTACTTGTCACTTCTGCAGAAGGGGAGGTAGTGTCCCGTAGTGTAAACTTACGGTACAAACGAGTTCGTGTCCGACGAATTGCGTCTAATTGAACCCAAAATTCCTTCGTTCTGACATCACAGAGTGTGCATCTTTCATACGCGGAGTAACCCCATGTAATCCGCAGTAACCCCATGTAATCCGCAGTAATCCCAGTAATCTCAACCTAAATCATTAGATGCGAGATGCATATGAAAATATGCTCATCGCATGAATTCTTCGATCCCCCTTCGTCTCCATTATTGTCAGCATCACGCGATGCAAGGCAAGCGTCTATAGACACATCAGTCTTTTAACTTTTTATTATTAAATTTTGCTAAAATCTTGTGCCATTCTCATAGATAAAGCATAATTGTGTCAACCTATAGACTACCCGACTTCCCTTAGCTTAACCAACTTCGACCAAATTTCAGCTGTCTCTGATCCCTATTTCTCTTTTCCGAAAAAATCACGCAAATTGGTTATCTCGAACATGAGATTCATTTGCGCTCTATAACTTCCTTCCAAATCGATTCCCTTTTGTACGGGTTCGACCTTACTTTCACGCCGCCCCCTGGCGCCTCTTGATCCTACAATTATGCTTTATTATCAAAAGAAAAATGTAAACTCGGCGGAAACTATTTCGATCATGGTTGGTTCACACCCGGAACTCTCCCGAAGTACAATTTTCCAATCGTAGCTGTCAACTGAATTCAACTCCACCTAAATTTGAATATCGAGAACTATTATAGGCGCTTGCTGTTAAACTCCGCCCGTAAGATGGTGACCCTTAGTTTACCTCGTCTCCGCCTACCCCGAGGTTTTAAAAACCCCGAGAGCGTCGCTAACGAGGTTCTTTGCCTTCTGATTATTCTTCTACCACGCAGGCTCTGTGATTTAATTCTGTGATTAATTGTGCAGTGGCACTACCCCCACCTGATCAAATTAACTTCCATTTAATAATCAAATTTAAATCCAATTTATAAACTTGGCTGCAGATTGCTTTTAAGGAAGAATCAGCAGCATAAATTGTACATTGTGCTTTACTTAATTTTATCGATTTATTTTGTATTAAATCTCACCTTGAGAGTTATATAACCTTCATTTTTTTACTTAGCCAAATTTAATTGTACTACCAAAAGAATTATGTAATCGAAGTGAATTTAATAAAAAGACTGTTAAATTAAGTTTCGTCTTTTCCATTCACCGCGTAAATTCAGTTCAACCACAGTATTTTCTCAAGTGATTTCGTGAAACGGAATCAGGAAGCACTTGAAGGTAACCTTCCGAAACTTTACAACAAATTGAGGTAAGAGTGGTCAGTGGAACCCACACACATTTTTTACAAGGCGTGAGCGCCTGGGGCGCCCACTGGTGTCGACGTGAGACGCGACACCTCCAAGGAGTTTTTTTGGAGTTCTCGTAACCCGAGAGTGATGTTGTCCATCATCCTTCGGATACAATTCCGACTCAAACCAAGGGGACCGCCTCCGGAATTCATAGTCCATCGTCGTCTTCTACATTCGAGCGCCCATTTGGGACACCGCTCGACACCTAGTATACAATTCAACTACAAAATACTGACATGCCGAAGATATCAATTCCATCCAACCCCATTCCGCAACGACAATTTTCAAAAAACGTAAACACTATCCTATAATTCACCCGCGGGAGAATACAAAAGTACCCGGGGGAAGTAGTAAAAATTATCCGATCGCTCTCAAACTTTACAGGATTAGTTTTTTATAGCTATTCGCACAATATGCGAGGGTGCCCAAATAAGAACAACCCTATATATATATATATATATATATATATATATATATATATACACACACACACACACATACACATATATATATATATAAAATTGTAACTATATTGTGTAAAATATAAGATGTCTCCAATAACGATAGTCTTGTGCTCTGTAGCCTATTTATTAGATGCTAATTTTCTAACTAGTTTAAGCTGAATTGTACTAATTTATAAAGCATGATTTCTATCACTTAATAAATTGATGAAAATACACTGTGTCTTGTTCTTAACGAAAAGAAAAAAGCTTACATTACTTCTCCGACGACCTGGCAATCGTTGGACTTGATGTGAGTCAATACTTCGACCTCCGTATTTAGGTCACTGGGTTGACTGCGCTGTAAAACCTCCAAATCGTCGTCGACTATTCGCTTGTCTTCAAAGCTGTAACGAAAAGTAGCTATAACACGATCGAGGATGTTGTGAGAGACTTAAACGGAAGTTTAAAAAGCTCAATCTTAAGGCTGACTTAGTAAACAAAGAGATCGTAAACAAAGAAACCCCTGCACATGCTCTGACCATAAAATCACAGGATAATAGAAATATTAAAGACAAAGGCTTGTTCAAAATTATAACCGAGGACCGATATGGAGCACAACATGAATTGTCCAGCTTAAAGTATCAGTTGATATTGGAGAAATTGGGTGTTGGCTATTCATACCCAGACATGTGCTATATTTAGAGCAATATCGTACAGCATCAATTTGTTGGGGATACCCAGGAGAAAAGATACGGTTGTAGACAAAATTACTTTGACAGCTCATACATTTTCCTAATACTGATCATATTGGATGACTAAGCACCGTCACAGGGTGTCGACCACGTGGCAGGTATTAAACGACTCATCCACTTTGAATCTTTTTTAATTAAAATCTAATTGTTCCGTGTGTATATATATATATATGTACATATATATGTGTATATATATGTATATATATATATATATATATATATATATATATGTGTGTGTGTGTGTGTGTGTGTATATGAAATTGAGGATACATGCTATTTTAATGAAACATTTCACAACTAATTTTAAATAAATGTTAACACGTAATTATTTGAAAAACAAAATTCACTCTCTAAATAATTAATGGAATACATTAATTACAGAAAGCCTAACACAGTAACCTGTGGAGTTACAGTAAGATAAAGTGATGATTAGGGCTCCTGGATCAAATAATAAATAGCAAGCAGCTGGCCTAAACGGGTTGTTAACATATACTTCCATAAACATATATAGGTTGTTCCAGAAGTCATCACCCCATCTGAAGTAGCTGTAACCTTAATTTAACTATTGGTTTTTTACATTTTTTTTTCCAGATTGTAGCTCAACCCCAATAATTTGAAGATGGAACACTACACACCACATAGTTTTAACATAATTCTAAATAAAATAAATTATTTCCACTTTCTAGAGTATTTGTTGTTTTATTGGTTCAAAAGTTATAAGCAAAACAAATGGGGTGACCTTTGGAAAACCCTTTATATATATATATATATATATAATATATATATATATATATATATATATATATTTAGGAAGAGAGAGATACAAGAAGTACAATAAGAGAAAATGCAGAATAGGGTACCCGGATCAAATAATAAGCACAAAGCAACTAGCCTAACTGGGCTCAAAAGGAAGATTAGCCGGATGTACTACGCATCATCTGTCAGCACCGGGTAACGAACCCGGGAACGCAGCAATTCCATACCTTTAAAGTTTTTGTAATTCTAAAAACCAACATGTAGAACTTACTATAAATTTTTAAGTTAACATGAACAGGAAAACAAGCGCGTAATAAAATTTCACTTTCAAACGATACCTCATCGCATAATAAAATTCAGTCTAAATGACATGCTCAGGCAGATATTAAACGATTCATCCACATTGAATCTTTTATAATTAGAATCCATTTGCCTCAATTATATATATATATATTATACCTGGGGGTTACCCGGTGAGTTTTAATCCCACAAGTACAATAGAGGTACTCTTCCTACGAATCGGACTGGACCTACAGAGTGCGCTGACCAATTGGACACTTCCGGAGTCCGGAGCTTTCTTAGCCCCCGTTTCACACTCGTCGGAGTTACGTTTCTTATGATGGGATTGAATTAGTCTAATTAAATTTCATGCACTTTAATTAAATTGAGGTAAGCGGATTACAGGGGATAGCTTACAATGCTCGTTTAAGTATTTATTTCAAAAGGTTATTTAAGTTCACCGGGTTAAAATTTAGTTATTCTTAGTCTAAGGGTGACAATTAAGGTCACCAGGAAATAAATGAATTTAAGCTTGCTGGCGTTTCCTCCAGTCAGATCCTGAATTCCTATATTCCGATATAAGCCTTAATCCCTAATTGACGTGAAATTTACCCTTCACCCTGGGTATCCCGTTACGTTACTTTAACCAAAAAACCCGACGGTCCACTTCTCGAAGCAACTACCCTCGTGCCCTTTCTAGGTCCGTCAAAGCAAGGACTAATCCGTAGTCACAAAAGCTTAGCTATTCATACGGAGTAACTCGCACCTCGTTACTCGCGGAGACCTAGACCTGAATCCCCACTCTCGAAGTTGAAATCTACAATCTGTCTTCCAATGACTGGACCCCTTCTTTTATACGAAGCAATCCACTCTCACATACGTCAGAGGCGAGCGTCACTATGAGACTAAGAGCATTTGTAATTCTCACGAGTCAAAGTTCCTATATCGCAGCTCTGGCCGGATGTGAGATGTTAGCTGGGAAAGTACATGGGCCAACAGCCAGCGAAAGATGTCATAAGAGTGCTTCAGGGCGTTCTTAATATGGAAAAATATTGCATTTTTAATTAACGGGCGCTAGTTTGAGGGCTTAGTAGAGATTTGCGCAAATTTGAGTGACAGTCTGGAGATAAAACAAGCGTCTGCTCTTGTCGAGAAGGTGGGCGTGCTTGTGTACAGTGGTCAATTTCTCGCAAGAGACGCGTCCCGCGTATAACAGTTTCGTCCCTCTTTTAAAAAAACAAAGAAAAAAACTTACGGCATCGCTTTTCATCGGAATATGGGTATTATGGAAAATCGTGAGAAAAAACGCGAACCCTCAACAGAAGTACTGAGGTCACTCCAAAGTTTCAAAGAAATTTATTTGTAGGAGTGAAGCTCCACAGATCGAAATCGTTTGTTAGGGCGCGAATAGCGCACCTACCTTCGTTGTTATTGCTTCAAGAAGCTTATTTAATGATTTGGGAGAGAAGGTAGATTGAAGATTTTCCTTAAGGAAAACAATCCTGGTTCAAAACGAATTCACTCATTGAATTATTGGTTAATTTTCATTAAAGGAGATTGAAGTTGAAATGATCTCAGCTTACACCGGATGTCATATTACGTCATATCTTCGTTATGAATCACAGCAGCAGATGATAATAGTGGAAATCATTTAACAAGTGATAAATAAGTATTTATCTATGTTATTAAGGTGAACTGCAAAATAATTGAAGATAAAGGTAAATGTTCTAGAAATAAAAGTGCAGTACATGCAATAAATTAAAATTTGTTAAGCTTACAAATGAATTAATTGTGAATACAATGAGGATCGTTAATTAATCTAAAAGCAACTTTATTTTAAAACTAAATTTTCATGGTAAATTGGAATAAATGCTAGTCAAAATCAATGAATACAGTAACTTGAAATAAGTTAAATTTCCAAATAAATCGAGTGGGACTATGACCTAGGTCTTCATATAATTTAACTTTAAATATATTTTCTCAAAGCAAATCTCATTAGATGAAACGTGAACAGTTAAAATTAATCACTCAGTACATCGGATAACCTAAAAATTAAACTTACTCTAAAATCTAAAAACTGCAAATACATTTAAACAGTAATATTACCAAACACTGGTGGCGTAATGGGAGCTTGTCTACACAAAATTTGTGTAGACATGCGACTTGTAAGTCAACGTCAAAATTTAAAGATGTATATTTCAGATATCCGAACTTTGTAGAGAAAAATATATAAATAGCACGGAGTTCGAATCCCGAAACGTTACTTAGATTCGGAAATTTAAAATTATTCATGGGCGTTTAGCCCGGAAAAAATATCATGCAAAATTGCGTGACTGTTCGTGTGACATCGTAGATTTTTTTCATATGCCATTTCTTTATTGATCAACTACAGTATTATTGAAATTACACAAAAGAAACTAGGTATTGGGAACAGAAAGAAGGAATTGTTTTAATTAGGGGTAGTGCGAATAACACTAGTATGCATATGATATTTTTTTGTCTGCTGTGAGGGTTTTTTCAACTCATATTATATAATTCGACCATGCTGAATTCGAAAATGACATTGGTTTTCCTCAATCAGGTCAGGTTTTTTCTCTATTGGCCATTTATTATAAGTCCAATTTTATCCCCAAATTTATTGATTTTTTTAGCTTAAACACTGTAGATACGAGTAATATTATAAGAACACTCGTGAAAAATGAAAACATTGTGTGAATAAATACTTTTATTCATACAATGAATATGGAAAAAAGTTTATTGAGGAAGGAATCAAGTTTTTTTGGCTTTCCGTCTGTGTTTTTCTTCGGGCACGTCTCGCTTCAAACACCAGCAATAGTCCGCCAGCATATTGATATCCCAGTTTCCCTGGTACCTCTCTTCCATTATTTTGATATCTTGGTGAAATCGTTCACCCTGTTCCTCATTATCATCCCCGCAATTTTCAGGAAAATAGTCCAAGTGGGACCACAAAAAGTGCATTTTTATGGACATGCGCGACCCATGAGCTTTGAAAGCTTCCATCAAGTTTTCGACAACGGACTCGTATTCTGGACTTCTACGCTTGCCAAGAAAATCAGTGACAACTGATTTGAATGCCTGCCAGGCATTCTTCTCAGTTGGAGTCATTGCGTTTTCGAACTGAGTATCCTTGATCAAACTTCGAATTTGAGGACCATCATAAACCCCAGCATTTAGTTTAGCATCAGATATATGAGGAAATTTACTCTCGAGATATCGGAATGCTGAACCCTCCTTATTCATTGATTTGATGAAATTTTTCATGAAGCCCAGCTTAATATGAAGTGGTGGGAGCAAAATTTTTGTTGGTGGTACAAGGGGCACTGAAACGACATTATGCGACCCAGGTTCAAAATTCTCTCTGGATGCCCATTCATGCTGTGCATAGTGCTTCTCATCCGCTCGGCTATCCCATTTGCAGAGGAAACATGGGTATTTCGTGTATCCCCCTTGCATTTCCAATACAAATGCCACAATCTGAAAAAAAATGAAAATATTTAAAGAATTTAGAGAATTTGTTCTATCAGATAAAAAAATCTATGCATTGGACTGTATCACTTCTGTGGGGAAGTTAAGTGTTCTTATACGCTCTCAAATAACCTTTGGAAAAACAACATAGTCAATAGCAATAGTTTACTTATGATATTAGTATTACCTTCAAATCTCCACAGATCCTCCAGTTATGTTGGTCGTATACGAGAGCATCCAGTAAAATTTTCATGTTATCGTAGCTCTCAGTAAGTTGTACGGAATATGCTACGGGGACTGATGCAACCCTATTCCCAATGTTGAGAATTACTGCTTTCAAACTTCGTTTAGACGAGTCTATAAATAGCCTCCATTCTGATGCGTTATATGGCAGGCCCAAGGATTCGATTAGCCCCTCAACATTGCAGCAGTACACTAAGGAAGAGGTATTTTCGTGCACTGCAAAAACTTGCGGAATTCTTCCTCTCGTTTCCTATACCAGGAGAATGTTGTTCCCGGAGCCAGCAAGTTGTCCTCTCGAAGTCGTGAGCCCAAGATCTCGGCAGCTAATTTGGAAAGTCCTAAATCCCTGGTAAGATCATTAAGTTTGGCCTGGTTGAGAGGCCTCGGCTCATTTGAAGCGGTATTTTGAGGTATATACGACTGGGACTGGTCATTGGCATTGGTCATTGATTCATCATCAGAATCATCGAAGTCCAGGGTTTGAGGTGGGTCGGGTATTGGAATTCCAGGACATGGGGTACAGGTCTCATAGCAGAAGGAATGTCAGGGTATACAACAATGTGTTTATTCTTCTTGTTAACTCCTGAAAATAGAAACACAGAAACATGGATATAAAACTTGCATATGAAATAGAAGAAGCATTCAGACAGTGGCGGCTCGTGAGGGAAGGCTGCGGTCTGTAAGATATGAAATAGGTCGATGGAGTCTGTATATTTTCTTTCTTTTTCATTCATATTGTCCCCGAAAGGACAATATGAATGAAAAAGAAAGAAAATATACAATCATTGTATATGTAAATGTAACTTGTATAACAATATGTATGTGTAAATGTATTTTCTATAACAATATGTATATGTAAATGTATGATTACCATTATGGTGAATATTATGCTATATATGGTGAATATTACATTATGGTGAATATTATGTCAAGTTTCATACGAGGATTTCAAAATATTTAAGAAAAATAAATTTATAAGCCCACCTTGGAGGTTTGTCATGCAGACATAGCAATCTGTCACGTGATCCTTTCCTTCTCTCCAAATCATGGGAATTCCAAAAGGCAAAGATTTCGCTCTGCCTTTGCTCCATTCTCAAATTTTCAATGCACGTCTTGCAGCACATATGAGGGGCGAAATTTTTGTCCTGGTCCCCTAGCTTAATTCCAAAGTATGCTCTATACATTGTCTTCACAAATTTAGTGATTTGGGACTGGTTATTTGGCATGGTAACCGTCCCACATATGTAGCAGAATCTGTTGGGATCATTTTTACACGCTCTATTCATTATGAAATATTTTATCTATATGCCTGAAAAGTAAAAAAAGATATTATACAAGTGAAACAAGTGATGATAGATGTTACTGTTCCAATTCCGCTTTGACAAAATCACGAAAAATTCTATTTTACTTATGAGGCCATAGCCGGATAACCTGAGGGGATTGAGAAAAACGGATTGCAGATTCGAAATTAGCAGGAAAACCTCTATAAGAATCACATACAAAACCCTTGACAGCAAAATTGATGCATACCACTGTAATCAAATAAGAAATGGAAATCAGTAAACTTAGTTTCTAAGAGGAGTAACTAAAATAGGTTTCTGGGGGAAAGGCTTCTATTTAACATTTCGCATTCTCCCGTTAGACATTTTCTCGGATACCATATTGGTAATAAAATATGCCGTAAACCTTAGAAATTAACAATAGGGGCACAGTTGGTCTTTCTGGGCTAACGCTCGTAACAGGAAATATATACGAAAACATTTAGAGAAATGAAATTAAAGAAAGATAATCTAAACTCTCTTGGACACGTTAGTAAGTACCCTTTCTTACTTGCAAGAGGAACATTTGGTCTGTCATTTTTTCGGGTTTCTATGGAGAGATTTTCGGAACCCGCCGGTTCTTTAAAAAATTTGTATCGCATCATTGCATGATCAAATACAAGGTCAATATCATTGCCAATTGGTGGGTGAGAGATAAGGTTACAATATAATATAAATAAGTTTAGCTGTGATTTGTATGAGGAATTGAAAGCTAAGCAGGTTCCTAATGTTTTAAAGTATAACTTCGCCTGACTTATAACTTGGGAAAGGGAAATTTAAGTTCTCGTTTTGTTTCGGCGTAATTATGATTTCAAGATTTGTTTTGAGTTAGTCTAGTAAAAGATATGAGTAACTAAAACATTTCCGTTCTAGTTCAGAGAAAACAGTTTACAGGGCTTACTGTCCTAAAGAGAGATTAAATATCGTGACATTTTAAAATTCAGAGAGATCAAAACCATTTTAAAAGAAGGATAGAGGGAAAGGAAATTCATAGTGGTAGGGTCAATTACACTGAGGTGCAAAAAGGACGTAAAGAGGACAATTTACTGTTCGGTAAGATGTTTACTGTCTTGTTAGGATTCTTAAATCCTTTTAAAATTTACAGCAGGCTAAGAGCTACTCGTAGGTTTGTTAAATAGCTATTTGCATTGCATCTCTAGCAGTGATTTTATCTATGTATAATAAATAACAACGAACGATACTGAATAATAAGGGAAGACAGGTCCGTAAAGGATGTCTTTGTCCCACCGTGGTTCGATAACAAAAAGGGAAAAATTCACTTCTATTTAGGGTTGGTTAACTGAATTAATTTAAGGTTGGGGAAGTTATTATGAGGTTGACTCGTTTATAGGGGGAATTAATAAACGAAAATGGTGTCCTGCTTGCACGCATAGGAAAGCAAAAGTTAGAATATGAGCACATAGTTACGGTAAGATATTGTACAATTACCTCTTTCAATTAACTGTCTTTCATTTTTTCGTCGAAGTATTGAGATGTTTTAGCCGTTAGAGGGAGCATTAAAAGTTTTGTAATACTAGTTTGTTGTTTACACTGTAACATAAGACACAATTTCATAGGCATATATAAATTTCATAAGGAAGAATAGCTGAAGAAAAGAAATTCAAAGAATAAGATTAATACGGTTACTCGTAATGGAATGTTCTCCTCTGAGGATCTTTACAATGAGACCCTGTCTAAAATAAAGTTAACAACAGTCCAAACGCGGTGTTATTCGGGTGCCAATTTTCGTTTCCTAAACCCAAAAGGGTCTTAGCAAATTTCTAATTTTCACTTTCGAATTATTAATTAAAGGTATTTATTAATTCAATTTATGCTGGCTTTCTCAGTAATAATTTCACTCCTAATTATGAGAGCTAATACCCGTTTTTGGCAACTACAATTTTATCACCTTTTTAACTACTTCTGCGCAACTACTTCTGCGCAACTCATTGTTTTAAGTGAGCCTATATTAAACGTTTGGCGTATTGTTTTTCGCCGACTAATTTTATACTAATTATCTTTTGGTAGGAGAACATTTCATTATGGTTTCGGTTAATGAGGTGCATCCTCTCGGGAATTCCCTATTTGATAAAGACAAACCCTGAATGTTTAGTCATTTGGAAGAATTTACATTGTAAACAGAATTTAATTTGAGACATCTATTATCGGCTTGTCATAACGTCATAGCCTCTCTGTCTTACAGAAAATTGATATTTTACAAGGGATAACTAATAAAGAAAAGAAAAAGCTAGATTTGAAGATAAGAACACAGCGAGAGTGTAATCCTAAATTTCTCACGTTTGGATGATTTTAAATTTCTCCCTCCGCAGCATAAGTATTATCTATTCTTAGATTATCATAATATACATCAATTTGGATATTATCCTTGTGTTGATAATGGCCCGAAACATACTCAACACTTCCGATCATTTTGGTCGTGGCAACTTTCTCAATGAAATTATTTTCTAAAATAGATAATACCCCCCTTCAAAGGACTAAATGTGACGAAACCACTCTCTGCAAATGGCCAAGGGCAAATATTGCTGTTATTAATTTCATGGTAGGATTATACCCTACAAAGATAACATTATCCAGTATTAAGACCTTCAACTTTTCCACTCTATGTAAACTGAGTAAAAATGCCGAGGATATTACGACATTTAACAATTTTATTTCCCTTAAGTAAGGGAAACTATCTAAAAGATTGAAATGAATCTTCTCAGATACGCACACCAATTTCACCTTGTCCAAATGCAGGGAGATCATTGATCGGAACCGCTGGAGGGCCCTTAACTCCTACTCCTCAAGGATGCGACGACCAACGTGTACAGATATCTCCAAAGATTCAACATTTAAGCTTAAAGGAAGGTAACTTTTTATTATAAACAAAAGTTGCTCATTTGGGAGCTCCCTGAAGGCAAGATGTTTACTTTCTAATGTAGGTAATAATATTTCTTTCCATCTGATAAAAACAAACCTGGAGACAAACTTATGGTCCTGTAAATATTGAAAAAGATGGAATAACATATCCGTAGGAAGGTCGTTTATATTCATGGTCTCGGTGGATTAGGATTCTAGTCTGAAAGAACATCTCACCATTATTTGATATCCACTAAGGTATAGCAGTTTGGTTACCTTCACTCCTTATTAATTTATCATAATTTACTTATTTATTACTAAGTTTCTTCACCACAATTTAACGGATTTTCTTCACTATTTTATTTCATTATAAATTTACTGTTTTCTAGCCTTAATTCATAGAGGGCAACTAAAAAATCTTTAGAAACTAAACACTTAGAGGGGGACATGAAGTTAAATTTGGGTATTAAACTAGGGGTATGGTTGATTCTTTTCTTCAGGAGAGACCTCCCGGGGGTTGTTCGTAAATCATCTCTAAGTATTCGGGTTCACGCTCGGGTTCGACGGGGCAGTGAAATCGGACGGATCGTGTCGGCATCCTGCTTGGCTCCGGAATGGCAGGGGTTCTCAACCGTGGTGGCTCTCGTATCACCGGGCGGTGGTTTGAAGGAGGCGGTGCAGGTGCTCCTGTTTCCGTCGATGTTGTAGCACGGTGGACGGGGACTGCACCACGTCGGGTTCTACGATATTTTCATATTATCATCATCCCCAACCAAATGGCTCCAAGCACTATACACTGGGCCAGCGTAGAGAAGCTTATTATTCGAGATTTCCCGTCCTGGTGTTTCTTCAGAATGACTCGTTTTAAGTGTCGGGTCATTTCCTGCAAGTTTACTCCCTTCGGGAGTAACGCATGGAAATAGTGGATGGCTTCGGATATCAGGGCGGACTTCGGGATGTACGTGACTTCCTAATCGTTCAATAGAGAGGGTAATTCGGTCAGCAGGGAGAAATTTCGAGGGTCCGAGAAAAGGGAAACTGACGAAATTATTACTTTATGGTCCGTCAAAATCTCGCAGCCTTCCGGCAATGGAAATTTGCCGGTCCTTTCGCTCTTCAATTGATGTTTGGTTCCTTTCTCCAACCCACAGCGAAGGAGCAAAGTCAAAGGACTTGCTACGCTGTAGTACACTTCTTGATGTTGTCGTAAAAATATGGGGGAGAAATTTCTCTTGATTACTCGCTGACACGTTGTTAAATTTATTGAGGGTCCCGCTTGGAAGAGGCGGACTACAGAATTCTCGGATCCTTTGGTCAGAATGTAAGTTGGCACTGGGCAATGGAGCTTATTTTGTATGTGCACACAATCGCCCAGAGTGTCTATCAACAAATAATTTAGGCGGTCTTGACTTACGCCTAGGTAGCGATTCTTTGGGAAATCTCGGTATATAGGTCTTCTTCTATAGGTCTTCTTTCTCTATCCAAACTGGCAGGTGATGAATTTTAAACAGAGTTGTTGGGGATTCTATGGCCTTAAGCGGGATGAAGACGATGATCCTAAGCTCCTCATTCGAAACCCTTTGCAGACGGGTTCTTCCTAGTCTGAAGTAAAGAGGGATTGTTACCATATTTAGGATGTAAGGCAACAATCTCCCAACCTTGGGCTCAATTCCTTTCAATACTTGAAGGCAGAAGTTAGGTTCAAATAGGAATGAATCCAACCTCCCTTGGTTGGCATTAAAGCTGTTGTCAGTCGGTTTAATCTCAAATGAAGACTTTCCGTATAGGTGGAGAGACTTTGAGCAACAAGGGTTAAAAAGACCATGTGTTGCTCTCTTTTAATTTCCGCCTTTATGTTCGCAAGATAAAAGGATACACTCTCCTGGAAGGAGTGGATCTTATCAGAAAGTAAACCCATGTATTTTCTGAGATTGCTGACATCGTAAACGGTAGCGTTTAGTACTGTTATGTAAGAGTATAGACTATCGGCTAAACCTTCTTCGTTTGTTTCAATTTCTTGTACTCGTTCGGTGATTCCTTCCACTGAGGACTGCCGGGCGGTGCCAAACGCAAAATTCATGAACACGCCTAACGCATCAACCAGTCCACTCCGCTGTCTTGAGAGGCTTCCTAGGGGTTGTTCTTGATGTAAAGTGGTGATGAACGTCGTCAGCTCCTTCGTGTCTATTATTTGTTCGCGAACTCCGTGCAGAGTGATTATTAAAATATTTAAATCCTTCCGCATAATCTCCTCAGGGCCTTTTACTTCACTTATCCGCCCCTTTTCTGTATCGCATTGAATTATTAGTTCCTTCATTTTGTCGTTTAACGCTTACAAATGTCGATAATAAGGTCCCAGATGGAGTCGCACACTAAACGTGTAAACTGAGCCATGGGGTATCAAGGGGCCTAAAGGTTCGAATAGGACTCCCTGGTTCTCAAGGGTTTGCTCCCCTGAGTGGCTTGCAACCGATAATAAAAGAAGGGCAACCATCTCCCTCCGCAGGGCACCTTTGGGGCTTATCATTATTAATTTCAGTAAGAAATTTGGTAAATTAGAATGGAAAATGAATTTAGCAATGTTCTTTTCTAAAAGAAATTAAAGTATTAAATTATTTTTAGCATTAAGTGTTGAATTAAATTACGAAAGTATTATTATTATCAAAGTATTAAATAGGTTTATGAAAGTATTCCTTCTCACTGTTTCTCTTGTATTCCTCTCCACGGTTCAAAGCGAACTAATTCATTAACTCTTTGCCAGAGTGACAATAAGTGAAGAAATATGAATCGGTTTAACCCTTTACCGCCGTAGTGTCCGTTATCGGACACCAAAATAAAAATGGAAATATATCCAAAATTGTTGCGTTTTTGTCGGGTACGCCGTGATGGCTGTTTTCGGCCAACTCTGTGGAGTTACCAAGCAACGCTTTTCCGCGAAATTTAAAATTGTTAGAATTTAGCGCCATTATAGGTAACGCTGCAGCAGATGTTGGTGATGCAGTCCACGGACCTAACTTTACCAGACCATGGAATCATTACCAGGTAAGATATAGTTCTATAATAATTTGTAGCTCTCAAATATATATTTTAGACTATATTTAGAGTAAAATTTAGAGTATAAAATTACTTGTACTATCATTAGATGATCTAGAACATGGTGCTCGAAAACGATCAGCACGGGTTTAGAAGAGTTTCCCTGCAACACATGCTTTTTTATAAAAATGAATTTTAGGGGGGAACTAATTCATTTGATTTAATTATTTCATGGAGAGTTTGAAATAAATGCATAAATAAATTAATATATAAATTAATATATATATATAAATGTGTGTGTGTGTGTGTGATAAAGAGCAGATGGCAATTCATAAGTTGTAGTAATTTTTTTTCCAATTTGCTTCTAGGAACAAGTGAATCTTCTGGACATGCATCAATTTCTATAGCAATTGGTAACTTTTATGCTGGAAACTGTAAAAAGAAGTCACGCTATTGTACAGTTGCTGCAACAAGTGATGAAGAGACCATATTAGAAGGAGATGAAAGAGAAAATTTAGAAGAGTTCAGATCTAACGAGTCAAGTAAGCTTTTCATATTTTTTTCAAAAGTAGATAGCTACAGAATTAATATAAATGAATAATAAATACTGAATACAGAAGAGTATAGTCAATTAAATCTCTATAATACAAACACTCTTACATCCCCTCTGTAGTAAAATATTGGATGAAAAAGTATATTTCTAACTTGAACTTCTTTTTTTTTCTATAAAGGTACAGCTTCAGAATGTGAATCAGAGGGCGATATTTTGTCTTCTAGCACAGTTGTCTTATGCGTCGAAAACCATTCACCCTTGTCTGTATCTAACGAGAAAAGGCGAAAGCAGACTTCGCAGAAGCGTACCCCTATCTGGAAAAAAGTTACCAGTCGACAGCCTATTCCACCTGAACCAGACTTTGAAAATGACTCTCGCGTATCAGAAAATATCGAGGATGACTTAGTGAGCCCATTTCAGTTTTTTTCGAAATTTATTGATAAAGATATTCTTGATATTATTGTTAGTCAAAGTAATTTATATTCTGTGCAGAAAAATGTAAATCGTCCTCTAAAATTGACTAGGGAAGAATTTGAGCAGTGGCTGGGACTGTCTATTTAGTTTAGCCTCTGTAAAATAAGTAATACTCGTGAGCACTGGAATGATGGTATGAAAGATGAGCGTTACACAAGCTTGATGACTCGTGATAGGTGGGAAGAGATAAAAAGTAATATTCATTTTGTAGATAATTCTCAGCTGTCTGGTGATGATAAAATAGCTAAAGTACGCCCCTTCGTGGAACATTTGAGAGCTAAATTTAAAGAAATTCCAATGATCAGAGATATATGCATAGATGAGTCTATCATTCCATTCAAAGGCCATTCTGCACTAAAACAATATATCCCAAAGAAACCGCACAAATGGGGTTTCAAATTTTTTGTGTTAGCTGACAAAGAGGGAATGGTGTACGATTTTATTCCATACACTGGAAAGATTCAACCAGTTGATGACCCTACAGTTCCTGATCTTGGGGCTAGTTCAAATATAGTTTTGCATTTAGCTCAAAGCATTCCAAATGGCAAAGGATACAGACTGTTTTATGATAATTGGTTTACATCTTTGCCATTGCAAGTTTGCTTAGCAAAACGTAAAATATGGTCTTGTGGCACTGTTCAGTCAAGAAGGTTGCCAGGTCTCACATTTTCTTCAGATAAAGAAATGCAGGCTAAAGGTAGAGGTACTTTTGAGGAATGGGATGCAAATGTGGATGGGGAAAGAGTAACAGCAATCAAGTGGTTTGACAGCAGGGCTGTTCATGTGTTATCAACTTTTGCCACAGCGTATCCTGTTGTTCAAAAGGAAAGGTTTGATCGTAAGACAAAGGAGAATGTAACAATAACTTGTCCAAATACTGTACATGAGTACAACAAAGCAATGGGTTGGGTAGACTTACATGACCAGATGGTTTCTCTCTATAGATTCTCATTCAAATCAAAAAAATATTACCACAGAATTATTTGGCATTTGTTTGATATGGCATTAGTCAATGCTTGGCTAATGTACAAGAGGTCGTGCAATGCTATGGATATTCCTCCTAGAAAGCAAAATAAGTTATCATATTTTAAAGTTAGGGTAGCTAAGGCTTTGATGTTTGCTGGGAAAGTGACACAAACAAGCAAAAGAAAGAGACCATCTATCGAACAACCCCCCAAAAAAGTTGGGAATCAGGGCTTACCTCTACCTGATATTGATGTACGATATGATGGTCTCCATCATTTGCCTGATGTTGGTTCTGTTAGGCATGTGTAAAATGGTTGGTTGCAAGAGACGAATTGTAACATTCTGCCAAAAATGTAATGTTTATTTGTGCATTGCACAAATAAACAAATGTTTCACAGAATTTCATATTAGGAAAAAATAAATTCCATATCCTGATTCAATTGTAATAGTATATATAAATGTAATATGCAATTCCAAACCCATTAAATATGTTTGATGTAATAGTTTATAATATGTTAATAAAATTTTTGAGTTGAATTCAATGTTTTATTCTCCGTAGAGTTTCACATATTTTTAGCTCCATGTGCCGTGGTGCCCGATTTCATCCACCTTCATTAAAAATATAAATAAAAGAAGAAGTATAAATTTTAATGCCTACACTGCTTCTTTGCATCTCATTTACCACAATTATTAATATATTTTTAAAAAATAATGGAAATAAATAGACCTCGGCGGTTAAGGGTTAAATGAAAATACATTTAAAAACAATAATAGAAATGACTATACTTCAGCTATGATTCCACGTTTCTTGCTCAACATCCGGTCCCTCGTTGAGCGCTCTTATCAGGGTTCTCGTTGTGTCGAACACGAGTCTCATACAAAACTCATTCGGGAATATTTTGATTGGGCTTCTTTCTGCTTATATCTCTCTCAAATGCCTACCTTGTGCCTACACTTTACCTGCCTATTTTTTAAATTTGCCGCGTTTTTAGTGTTTATAGTGCTATTCTAAATACGTATTTAGCTCCTTCTTTATCTATTGACTTATATAATCATGGAAGCAAGTAAAAGCATCTTTTATTTATCGGAATTTTATATTTGTGTAATTAGTTTTAATGCCAAACAGAAAAGCGAAAGACTTTTATTTAGCGAGTCTTTCATTTTTGTTAAGCGATTTAAAGCAATTTATATCTTTTCATGCTACGTGCAATAATAATCATGCACGTACAGACGTCGTTTTTGACGAAATCAGTCGGGAGGCCCTGTATGTCGCCATAAACACTGCGTGTCATTAAATCTTTTTCTGTATTTTTCCGGTTCATTTCTCAACTTCTTGGATCTAATTTGTGTACAGAATTTTCTTTCATTATCTTCCATTCGGATGGTGTTTATAATCCCTTAAATGCTGGTTACCCAGGGTCTCTACATCATCTAATGTTTTTTCCGATTTTTCTTCGTTTATAACTCATTTTTGGTTGTCCAGGGTCTCTGCATCATCTAATGTCTTTTTCGATTTATCTTCGTTCAGACAAATCTCTGGTAAGACGATTCGTGGAGGAGAGGTTAATTTCTCTTCCTCCACCCACGCACTATTTGCGTGAAACGTCCCAACGACAAATTCGTTTTCATTCATTTCGATGGTCTTTTCGTTTGAATTTTCCTCATTTATTTCCTGAAAGACCGGGTCGTGAATTATTCGCGTATAGCGGGTCACTTGAGGAGAGAGTTGCTCCTCGATCAGGAAATCTGTATTTACTTTCAAAAGGAGATATTCCTGTTTGCGTTTTTCCCCCTCACTACAGGGTTTTTTCATGCTTACTTTCCTTACTTGGTTTTTTCCCTTATCTGGGTGCTTATCACTTTGAGCTCGCGCGTCGTGATTCACGCATACGACGTTATTTCCGACTTTGGCATTTTTTGAGATTCATTTGTTTTTCCGGTCTCACGCACAGTGCATGCGTCATTCTTTGCATTAGTTGTTTCCCATGCATTCATATTGTATACGCTATTCACTCGATAAGTTTTCGTTAGTACACTATCCATACTCTTTTCCACACTTCCGTTCCTACATACTGCACGCGAATCCTTTTCTAGTCCCTTTTCGCACGCGCCTAATTCATAAACATCACTCACACACGCATTCTCCTCAGATTCATTTTCCCAGGCATTTGCTTTGTAACTATTACTCACGACACTTATTCCTTTTGAACTCGTTTTCACGGGCATCCAATTGATAAACCTCGATCACACTCTATTTTCCTTAAATTCACTTTTACTTGCGTTTGAATTATAAAAATAATTTACACAATTTCGCTTCACTTGGACTTTATTTTTATTTTCATTTATTTCTTCCTCGCACACTCGGATCACGTATTCATTATCTGACCTTGAATTACTCTCGTTCGTTAATTTTTCTCTCTCGGTATTTATAAAAACATTCTCGCTTGCCGGCTCATCAACCTCAGAGTCTAATCTCACACTCAAGGTCGCGCTACTTCCGCTCGGTTCAGTTTCACTTTCATTGATAATTGAGTCACACAAATTTATCTCGCTTACACTCTGGTTTTCCTTGTTCATTCTCTCAGGTTCATTTACTGCATTTTCCTCTTCCTTGAATCCCTCCTTCTTTGGTGGAATTTTTCTTGCTATTTAGAATATCTAGTCATGATTTATTTTCCAAATCTTCTTTTCTTTGAAAGAAACTTTTCGGGGAACTTCGTCTCTATTTGGCGGAGGGTCGCTCCTTCTAGGCCAAGGCGAGCCGTTTCAGCGTCCTTCCCAAGCTCCCGCTGGGGACCTTCCACGTCATGTTCCCGATTTTGATAGCCTCCGTTGGGGGCGTCCCGCGTGGGATAGCTTCTCTGGTTGGCGTATGGTGAACGGGATCGGTTCCTTGGATCGTAACGTTGGTACCCCTGTCTACTCCCGTTTTCCCTTCGGCGTTCGTAAGGTGAAGGGGACCTTCCACTTTGGTTTTCTCTCTAACGAAAGTAGTCGTCTCGTCTTTCTCTTCTCGTCTCGGCTAATAGGGGGACGCCGACCGGTTTTCTCTATAACGAAAATGGTCGTCTCGTCTCTCTCCTCCTCTCGGCTCGTAGTGGGACGACGGCCTCTCATTTCGGTCTTCCCTGTAATGAAAATAATCGCCTCTTTTTCGTTCTCTTCGGGGCTCATACGGTGACGGAGACCGCCCATTTCGTTTCTCCCTGTAGTGAGAGAAACTTTCTCTCTTCCATCCTCGGTCATCGAGATAATCGTACCTGCTATGGTCATAATAATGGCCATTTCGGTAGCTTTGCATCTCCCTCCGTTCCCTCAGCCACCTATCTTCTTCTCTTCCCCGGTTTTCATTTAGTCGATAAGGTGACGGGTACTGCCGTCGGTCCTCGTAATTTTTTTCCCTTCCTCGGTAGCTATTCTGTCGGGACGGAGACGCGTATTGTCGCTCTTCTTCCCGAAGGTACTCTCGAGCCTTATCTTGGTCTATCTCTAAGAATTTCATTCTTTCAACCATTGAACAAGACTTTACCTTATGTTCGGCACTCCCGCATATATAGTATTTGGGCTTATATGCTTGAGCCGGCACTTGCGTTTGTACGACATTCACACTCGGTACATTGTTTTGCATAGAGGAACCCGGATTGATTGATAAATCGTACGACGCTGTACTACCATAGGGAACTTGCCTTGCGGGGATATTGAAAGGAATGGCTTGGGAATGAGGATTTTGTCCCACGTAAGGGGACGTGTTTAGATACGGGGAATAATGAGGGTGATTTAATAAATAATTTTGGTTTAGATAATTTGGAACTTCGGGGGACGGTATGGACCCCATTTTTTGATTGGAATAAGGTACTGGATAGAAAGGGGTGACCGGTTCGGAGACGATTCGATCGTTGCACGGGATACGTTTGATTTTTTCATGTATTTCTTCATCCTGGTCTTACTTATGCCAGAGTTTGCGAAGTATGGAATTTAAAATTACTTTATTTAATACAAACGGCACGTCTATATGCTGCAACATATTTCCCGTGTCCCTTTTTAACCCTTTGACCTCTCTTTGGATTCTATATGCAAACGATGTAAATGACTCGTCAGGTCTCCTGCTCTCTCGTTCTATGTTCATTAGTCTATTCGTGATCTCGTCCCTCCCATTTTGGCAATAGAGATTGAAACAAATATCTAAGAATTCTTTCCATGTTTTTACTTTCTCTTCAAATTCTACGAGCACCAGTCTACTCGGGGGTACCGAGCATCTAATTGCCAAAGCGATCCGCATCTTCTCGGAATTTCGCCTTCGCTCGGGAATTAACCGGGCGACCTCAAAGACGAAATCCTGAAAGGATACGTAACTTCGCAGCACTCCTTGAGCGGCAGCAATTTGTACTCGGCATACGTCCCACAAAATATGGGACAGATTTCAGCCGCATGACGCAGCTTTTTCTCCTCTTCGGGAGAGAAATCGCTTTCCTCCCCAAACGAATGTGGTTGGAATGATCGGGTAGTTGGTGTTCTAGGGGGACGAATAGGAGGAGAGTTTAGGGGTGACGGGCTGCGCCTTCCAGCCGCTTCTCGGCTTCCTAAGCTAACCTGCCTACTATACTGACTAAAAGACATTTCTTCACCGTCTAATGAGAGAGGCCAAAATTCTAAGAAGTCTTGGCTCAAATCTGCTAGCAAAGGTGTATTTCCCTTATTAAGTTCGCCTTCAATTTTTTTCAGGAGGAACCCAAGAGGGGATATGAGGTATTCTATTTATGTCAATGTTTGGGGGGAAAATTTTTAATTCTAAAGGGGATTGTTTAGGTGTGCTACCTGCTACAGGAAACTTGTCTTCCTGTCTCCCAAGACCAGTCACAATACAAACAGGTTTGTTTACCTTTGGTTTTCCTTCGTCTTCGGAGAGCTGGATTTTCTCGGACTCGCCTGTTGCTTGGATTCTCGTTGCCGCTTCCACTCGTGCCTGAATAGCTGCTCTTGACCTTGTGAGTCTGGGTGGAACTGCCGTTTTTCTCTTCTCCGTGTAGATGGTCCTCATACACGCTTCAGTCGGCTTCTGGTGATTCGACGAGTGTCTAGGAAAGGGGGCAGGAAATACTCACCTACCCCACACCTGACACCACTCTATTATACCCGGGGGGGTTACCCGGTGAGTTTTAATCCCTAAGTACAATAGAGGTACTCTTCCTACGGTTCGTACTGGACCTACAGAGTGCGCTGACCAATTGGTCACTTTCGAAGTCCGGAGCTTTCTTAGACCCCCGTTTCACACTCGTCGGAGTTACGTTTATTATGATGGGATTGAATTAGAGTCTATTTTAATTTCAGGGACTTTAATTAAATTGAGGTAAGCGGATTACAGGGGATAGCTTACAATGTTCGTTTAAGTCTTTATTTCACAAGGTCATTTAAGTTCACCGGGTTAAAATTTAGTTATTCTTAGTCTAAGGGTGACAATTAAGGTCACCAGGAAATAATGAATTTAAGCTTGCTGGCGTTTCCTCCAGTCAGATCCTGAATTCCTATATTCCGATATAAGCCTTAATCCCTAATTGACGTGAAATTTACCCTTCACCCTGGGTATCCCATTACGTTACTTTAACCAAAAAACCCGACGGCCCTCTTCTCGAAGCAATTTCCCTCGTGCCCTTTCTAGGTCCGTCAAAGCAACGACTAATCTGTAGTCACAAAAGCTTAGCTATTCATACGGAGTAACTCGCGCCTCGTTACTCGCGGCGACCTAGACCTGAATCTCCACTCTCGAAGTTGAAATCTACAATCTGTCTTCCAACAGCTGGACCCCTTCTTATATGCGATGCAATCCACTCTCACATACTTCAGTGGCGAGCGTCTCCATGAGACGAAGAGCATTTGTAATTCTCACGAGTCAAAGTTCCTATATCGCAGCTCTGGCCGGATGTGAGATGTTAGCTGGGAAAGTACATGGGCCAACAGCCAGCGAAAGATGTCATAAGAGTGCTTCAGGGAGTTCTTAAATAGGAGGAATAATGCATTTTTAATTTGCGGGCGCTAGTTTGGGGGCTTAAGAGAGATTTGCACAAATTTGAGTGACAGTCTGGAGATAAAACAAGTGTATGCTCTCGTCAAGAAGGTGGGCGTGCTTGTGTACAGTGGTTAATTTCTCGCAAGAGAATTGTCCCGCGTATAACATATATATATATATATATATAAAATTGAGGATACATGCTATTTTAATGAAACATTTCACAAACTAATTTTAAATAAATGTTAACACGTAATTATTTGATAAACACTTAATAGAATACATTAATTACAGAAAGCCTAGCACAGTAATCTGTAGTAAACATGCATTTATATGTCAGGACACCGCGATGTATATATGGGAGGAGAGAGTTACAATGAGTTACAATAAGATAAAATGCCGATTATGGCTCCCGGATCAAATAATAAACAGCAAGCAGCTGGCCTAATGGGGTTGTAACATATACTTCCATAAACATATATATATATATATATAATATATATATATATATATAGGAAGAGAGAGTTACAAGGAGTTACAATAAGAGAAAATGCAGGATAGGGCACCCGGATCAAATAATAAACACAAAACAATTATCCCAACTTGGCTCAAAAGGAAGATTAGCTGGATGTGCTACGCTTCATCTGTCAGCACTGGGTAACGAACCCGAGAACGCAGCAATTCCCTACCTTTAAAGTTTTAGTAATTCTAAAAACCTGTAGAACATACTATAAATTTTTAAGTTAACCCGTACAGAGAACCAAGTGCGTAATAAAATTTTTCTTTCAAAGGATGCCTTCATCGCATAATAAAATTCACTGTCTAAATTACATTCTCAGGAAGGAAAATTAGTTGGACTATTAAGCCCCGTCGCAGAGTCTCGAAACCCTGGGCGGATATCCTTTTACTTCGTTTATTATGGCGTTTTATAAATTAACTAACACCTGCAAGGGTTAGGCACTGAATGATACGATGTATATAGCCCGAGAATATAACCTTTTCATCCGCTGATTCTTTCTCACCGTCAAAAATTTCTATAATGGATTGCGTTGAAAGTAGGCCGTTCCGGTCGGCCGCTGCGAAAAGATGGAGCGTAGCCTCTGCAGAGAGGTCGCCGTCTTCAAACAATTGCGGGGAGCAGTAAAGCTGATGTGTCAGACTGGAAGTGTCCATGCATGATAAAAGAATGTGTCGTTAGACGTTGATAAAATCACTGTTGTGGATCGAGATGAAAAATGTTCCCTTTTATATACGCGACCCTGACTGGTCCCATCCCCAATATTCGATTCGCAAGTTTCTTCTTGGCAGTCAGAGAATTTTGGTGTGGCTGTAACATGTGGTTTTCCGCCAACCAGAGATCCTTGATTCGTTCTCATGCTCCACCCATTGGGTTGCAATTGGACGAACCGCGAATTCTCGGGGGCGTGTCTTTACCAAATATGCCTTATTCATTCCATAGATTTCTTTGCTCTAACAGGTGCTGGATTTGCGTCTGTCTCGAAGGGAAGTAATCTTTAGATATTGTAGATCAGATGGAGAAAGCTTAGAGGGCCTCCCTGATCTAGGACGATCAGCTGGGTCCCATTTGATCTGTGACGAGCCAAAATTTTTTGTACACCAGTTTTTGGAAACGCCTGTAGATTCACTTATTTTTCTTTGACTTAGTCCGTCACCATGCAAATGTATTATTTTATATCTAATCTCATCAGAAATTGTACTTTTTGTCATTTCTTAAGCGTGTGAAAGAAAAAAAAAGCATGAATTAGGATTATAATAAGAAACGTTTTGGATAAATTTGTTTTGCAGAATTTAAGTGAATATGTCAATACTTTTAATTGTAAATATTGATATAACAATAGCTTGGGAGCATTTACTGCAGATCCATCACTAATATTTCGCTAGATCTTTAAACACATGCGTTAAAAGTAATATAATGAATCAACCCTCAAGTCCAATTTATACAGACTAGAGGGTCATCCAGCTTATACAACTTTATACACTTAAGTAATAACTTAGTTATACGATAATATGAACAGAATCGTAAAGAGAGAGAGAGAGAGAGAGAGAGAGAGAGAGAGAGAGAGAGAGAGAACTTATTTATCTGGATGGATTTCAACATAAAAATTGAATATTATTCATCAATTGTTTTGTTATATATATATATTAGAAGTTGTTTATTGACAACCGATCGGGATTTACCTTTCGTGACAGGTATTATCGGCTCAAATGGTCAACACGTGTTATAAAAGTATAAATTGGAGTAAAATGTTTTATTATCTTACCTGTGATAATATATATATATATATATATATATTATATATATGAAGTTGTTTAGTGACAACCGATTTTACAATCACCTAAAACTGAAAAATAATTTTAAAAAATTCAAAACGATAATTATCAGAAATGATGGAGGGAGAACGACGGATTAGCCATCAAATTTATTAAAATGTTTATTACCTTACCTGCATCTCCGACAGATTATTCAGAAAAGGAAGTTTGAAGGTCTTTAGCAGCAGAATTTCAAGCAGGTGCGAGATAATCCAACACTGGATAGTGGATCAGAACATCCACCCGGGTGATAGGACGGCAGATAAAACAATTGTTTATCCCTAAAATTATGAATTTTAATGGAGCATTTACAGAGAATTGAAAAGAGATATTTATTCCAAAACTCCAGAAAGGTGTCATTAACAGATTTTCAGGAACGGATTAGCTTCCCTGAAAGGTATTAACGTCTAAAACTGAAAATTATTTTTAAAAAGCTAAACGTGAAATCAAAGTTTTTGAGAGAGAGAAGATCTGAGTGTATTTATTATTATTATTATTATTATTATTATTATTATTCAAAACAGCGTTGATGGGACTTTTGTAGCCTCTGTAAATTTAATTTTCTTAAATCTATACATTTTTATACAAACGAATGTGTGTGTGTATGTGTGTGTGTGTGTGTGTGTGTTGTAGATCTATGAACGTGTAGATAGTGTAAACGGGTGCCAACTGGCTGATAATGCCTGGAGGCACTGGCTTCGACGCTAACTGGCTGAAAAACACTTCTAGGCCCGGTGCTGAAGCCGAGAGCATTATTATGCATCTGGATGTTCAGGTGAAAGGATGGTCTGTCTTCCGCTCGCTCTCACTCTCTCTCTCTCTCTTAGGTTAGGTATACCCCTTTGGGGGGGTGAGGCCGTCCCCACTTCTCCTCCAAAGATGTTAGGTGGACACCCCAGCTTGCTGGGGGATACCACCCCTCTTTTGGGCACCCTAGAGGGGTGGCATTGGGGAAGGGGGTTGGCACCTTGCAACAAGGGGGTTGGGTGGTACTGGCACTCATTTGATCAACATTGCAATTGCTCTGCACTCTCTCCTTTTGCGGCCATTCGACTGATGTGTGCATCAAATTTTGCGTTTAGCTGGGCAAGACTGCTTCTAAAACCTATGCCATGCTGAACACAGCATTTGGCAATGACGCGTTAAGTCAGACAACCACATTAGAGTGGCACAAGCGCTTTAAGGAAGGTCGACCGTCGACGGAGGACGATGCAAGGGTTTGGCGACCTTACACTTCAAGAACTGATGACACTGTTGCTTGTGTTCATGAAATGATTCGGGGGAACCGTAGACTGACACTCAGGGAAGTCACAGACGAAATGGACATTTCAATAGGATCATGCCACACGATACTCGGAGAGAATTTGGTATTGCGTTTTCTGTCAACCAAATTTGTGCCACGACTCTTGACTGCCGAGCAGAAAGAGCAACGTCTTGTTGTGTCTCAAGACCTCTTTCAACTTGCCAATCTTGATGAAAATTTTCTCAGAAACATCGTTACGGGTGACGAGACGTGGATGTACACTGTACAGGTATGACGTTAAAGCAAAACAGCAGTCATTGCAATGGAAGTGCTCGACATCACCGAGACCGAAAAAAGAACGGCAAGCCAGATCGAATGTGAAGGCAATGCTGGTCGTTTTTTTTAGCCAACAGTTTTATTTGGAAATACTGAAGCGCGTGTGAGACGCAGTAAGGCGAAAACGGCCTGAAAGTTGGGGCGCAGGAATGTGGATGTTGCACCATGACAATGCGCCCGCCCGCACACACAGTATTGTCAATTCAGCAGTACCTGGCGAAGCACAACGTCGTAGTCGTTCCCCAGCCCCCGTATTCTTCAGAATTCTTCAGATTTGTCCCAGGCAGACTTTTTTTCTTTTCCCGAAACTTAAATTTGCATTGAAAGGTCGAAGATTTCAAAGTGTGGAAGAAATTATTCAAAATGCAACAAACCAACTGAAGGCGGTCAGGAATACGGCTTACCACGAATGCTTTCAAAAGTGTAAACGCCGTTGGGAGTGAGGTATAGCTGCACAAGGAGACTACTTTGAAGGGAAAAACATCAATTACATCGTAAGTGTTACCAGAAGTTTTTGTGGGATCAGTCCGGGCACTTTTTGACACACCTCATATACACACACACACACACATATATTATATATATATATATATTATATATATTATATATATATATATATACATTCAACTGCAAAGAACACGCAGTATAAATAACGTTATTTATACTGCGTGTTCTTTGCAGTTGAATGTATATAATGTTACGGCATGCGGGAGGTGCCCCCTTGGGGCATTGGTTTCTGCGAGTATGTAGAAGAATTACGGCATTTGGAAGAGTGAGGCCCATAGTGTAATGGTATCGCGTCTGACCGGCAATCGGAAGATCCCGGGTTCGATTCCCAGGTGGTTACCTCATTTTTTCATTTGTTCCGTTCTCTCTCTCTCGTCTTGCGCGGAATATCTCCTATACAAGCGTCGTTCTTTACGATATATATATATATGTATACAGTATGTATATATATATAGTGTGTGTGTATACACACTTCTAATAATAATTCTTGATAAAATAACTGCAATTACTATTTTGACTCATTGTAGAAATTCATTTTTCGTATGTTTATTTTTAAAGCGTCTTTTAAAATATTCAAAAATATTATCTATTGAAATGGTAATTTATTTCATTTTAACAAACAATATCAATTTTTATGAAAAGAACCGCGTCTGTCTAATATGTAAAACTTTAATTTTAATATTTATAAATGTAGCTTCATCAATATTCAACACAGTAAAATAGATGTACTTCGCTCTCCGCATATTAAACCGCACCGTAGAATAATATATCTACAATTTATGTTTGTGCATGACATTTTCTGGAAAGAGTTGATACATGGAGTTATTTATTACTGCTCGGACAGGGAGAAAATTCATGTAGTATTGAAAAAGGAAAAAGAAAAGTTAGCCAAAACTGCATGCATTATCACGAATGAAAATGGTGAAAATAACTGATTTTTGATGGTGTAAATCTTTAACTTAAAATCAAGAATATTTATCGCGAGTTATGAAAGAATAATGGCAACATTTAGTACATTAAAATGATGTATGTTCATATTACAGTCCACATAATTTCTGCTTTGTTTTCCTTGTCATAAAAATACTCTCATTGCTCGTACGCTATAGCTTCCAGTGCACGGATATGCATCTTTAACTAAAAAAAATCAAGTACGGAGTTTTGCATAACTTTTGTTGGAGGGTACAAACTTTACTGGACTAGCAAATTAGATGTGTTGTACAGTTGCCTGCAATAGTTCCGCTCCAACCTCTGCAAGATGTGACAACAACGCAGTTCCTCTTAAACCCCAGTCTCCTACACTCATTCCCTCCCTCTCCTCCTCCCCCTCTCAAGTGTTGTTATAGCAACACTTTTATTTTTTGGAAACTAATGACAATAAATATATTGTTCTCTGTAGTTTTGGTGGTAATGCTAGGACGACTATGTATGTTATTCATGCATTATTCCTAAATTTAGAGAATAGAGTAGGTAAGTTATTTCACAAACGTGGTATACTTTAAAAATTTTCAAATATCGGATTTTGATGTGGCCATGTTATAGTTAAAGTGTAGGATAAGCTGCAGTATCGACTTTTCATCCAGGCAATAACATTTCATTTTAAAGTCCATGCATCATCAACAAGTGATTATCCAGTAAAAGGTCTATCCATGGGGAGATAATGATACATAGTTCAAATTTTTATTACAAAAATAAACATGAATTAAGTAAATTTAGGGATATTCTTAAGAACATACAAAACATAATGTTCAAATTATAAAAAAATGACAATTGTTCGAGTAAATAAATATATATTTACTACATTACAACCATGACATTATTATACAGAATTACTCGATACTTGGTCAGTCCGTCATTATTATTAATGACATCTCGTAGCCTATTTGGAAGAGATGCCACGTAATTGTAGATGACTTCTATGTTCTTACGGAAAAGTTCCCAATCTGCCATGATGTGTTCCAGTCAGATGCCGAGATGTACGCTCCTGACCAGCTCCAAAGCGTTAACCACATTTGCCCACACATTTTCAATGGGATTTAGGTCACACCCCCTTGGTGGGCCAGTTCAACAGCTCGACATCTCGTTGTTCCTAAAACCACCGTCTGATGATCCTGGCAGTATGAACAGGGCAGTTGTCCTGTAATATATAAATTAACCCTCCGTCTATGGCCTTGGGTGGTTCGAGGTTGACTGGGGTTCTGGTTAGGTGGAAGCAACGGATTTTCTCACACTGGGGTAGCTGGTGCCGCGTAGGGAATCGAAGTATTTTATTTTATACTACACTCCGATTTCTTCTTGTAGTGGATCGGAGGATTTTGTGAAAACTTACTAAATTATTTGACGGTTCCCCGATTCTTCTTGTAGCGTAACGCGTATCAAAAATTATTATTCTATTTTAAAATTAAGTTTTCTGGAGAAAGCATGGCTCAAAGAAGAAGACAAAGAGATCCTCTGACTGAATTTTACTGCTTCTAAAATAGTAAGGATAGTAAGGATAGTAACGTAATAGAAGTCCCTGATTTTCGTAGGGCTAATTTTGATAGTTTTGCGGATAGGATGAGAGTAGTGGACTGGGATAAGTTATTTATGGGTAATGACACAAATTTGCGTTGGGTGCGTTTAAAGAAAGTTTTAGGAATATTGAAAGGGAGTTTATTCCTCGTAGGCCCAAGCGCGCTAGAAATCATGGTAGGCCCAAGTGGTGGACTAGGGAAATAGGAGAGTTCATAAACGAGTGTAATAGAGCGTATAGACTTAATAAGCGCAATGGCAAGGCAGCTAACTTTAATAGATATATCGAGCTTAGACGTCAGGTTAAAAGATCAGTTAGGAATGCCAAGCGTAATTTAGAGATACTTATAGCTGCGGATAGTAAACATAATCCAAAAAGGTTTTTTGAATACGTCAATAATCGTAAGCCGATAAAAGATAACATAGGCCCTCTAGTGGATGTTAACGGCGCTTTGGCTTCTGACGCTCAGGCGATGGCGGGTATTTTCAATAACTTTTTTGCGACAGTTTTTACTGTAGAAGACGTAAATAATGTCCCCGACGTGGATGATATCGTTCCATTTAGTAGCGAAACTATTTTGGATGAAATAACTGTTTACGGGGGTGAGATTGCGCATTATATCGATAGGCTAAAAGTTACAAGGCTTCAGGCCCTGACGCTTTTTATCCCAGACATTTGAAAGATTTGAAAGACGTTATCGTAGGCCCCTTAACGAAGATTTTTAATCAGTCACTCGAAACGGGGATTATTCCTGAAGACTTCAAATTTGCTAACGTCACACCTATTTTTAAAAAAGGCGACCGCGCAGTAGCTAGCAATTATAGGCCCATTAGCTTAACGTCAATTGTCGGTAAACTTTTGGAATCCGTAGTTAGGGATCGTATCATCGATCACTTAGAAAGTAGAGATTTGATTAATAGTAGTCAGCATGGGTTTCGACGCCATAGGTCTTGTTTAACTAATTTGTTAGAATTTTACAACGAAATAGTGCGCGAATACGATAGGCATAGAGCAGCCGGCGTTATTTATTTAGATTTAAAAAGGCGTTCGATACAATTCTGCATAGGAGACTAATTGCGAAGGTCAAAGCGCACGGTATACGCGGTCAGATAGCTAACTGGTTAGAAGAATGGCTTCGTGCTAGGAGACACAGGGTCGTAGTTAATGGTAGTGAATCGGGGTGGTTAGATGTAGGTAGCGGTGTCCCACAGGGTTCAGTGTTAGGCCCATTGCTATTCGTAATTCACATTAACGACATAGATGTAGGATTGACTAGTAACGTGTCAAAATTGGCGGACGATACTAAAATAGGCGGTAAGGTTGTTAACGAGGACGATAGTAATAGGCTCCAAGACGATGTAAATAGGGAGTTAGCGATGGATGATAGGGATGGATGATATGATGATAGCGATGGATGATAAGGAGTTAGCGAGCGTTGACGAGGAAGTAGATTTAGGCGTACCCGTATCTAAGGATTTAAAGGTTAAGAACCAGTGCCTGGAGTCTTGCGCAAAAGCTGATAGGATGTTAGGCTTCATAGCGCGTAATTTCGAATTTAAATCGAAGGATATTATATTGCCCCTTTACAAGTCCCTAGTCAGGCCTCATTTAGAATATGCCGTTCAGTTTTGGTGCCCGTACTTGCGTGAGGATATTGATAGGTTAGAAAGGGTTCAGCGTCGTGCCACGAAACTTATTCCGTCATTGCGCAACAAGCCTTATGAAGACAGGATTAAAGAGCTAGACCTGTATTCACTCGAAACTAGGAGATTAAGGGGGGAGCTTATTGAAGTTTTCAAAATCGTTAATAACATCGATAATGTAAATTTTGACAAATTGTTCACGTTCAATAATAGTAATACTCGTAATAACGGATTTAAGTTGCGTGGCAGATGTTTCATTACTAATATCGCTAAAAACTTCTTTACGTTTAAAGTAATTGATAAATGGAATAATCTTCCCGCGTTAGTCGTTCACTCTACCAGCGTTAATATGTTTAAGAACCGTCTTGACAGACATTTTAAAAATATTAACGTTATTTAAAATAAAACAATTAGTAACAGGAGCTCTGGGGGTGGTGGTCGAGGATGAGTCTGTTGACGATTAATGCCAGCTTGTGACATGCCAGCGTGTGATGCCAGCAATAAAAAAAAAAATTAGACTAACATGAACGTAGATGTAGCTCGTAGCGTAAACTAACCCACTTTTTGTTTAACTTTACCTACTTTTTTTTTTCCTTATCCTCTCTTTACTTTGCATGTCTGTAACTCTCTTTTCTTGCATGTTTGTAGTTTGCATGGTTTGTAAGCGTTCTTATTTTACTTCTTTTCATCTTTCACCCCTCTCCTGTTTTCTCCGACTATTTTTCTGACTTGTAGGCAGTGGCCGGCGGATGATGATGATGAGTCTTTTTTCTCTTTTTCTGAATGAATGTTAACCCACGAGTGATAGGTGTTCCTCCTTACTTAACCCCTTATTCTCTTCTCTTCTCTTCTCTTAACCCCTACTCTTTCCTTTCTCTCGGGCTAACCTTAGAGTGGGCCTTAGGGTCTTTGTTTGCCTTAGCTTCTGTAGATCCTAAACTCTCGCCTACTTCTAAACTATCGACTATATTTTCGCCGTTCGTCATCACCAAATCTAAAATATTGTCACGACGGTTGGTTCGTTAATTATCACCGGTCTGCACGAAAATCGATTCCTTTATTTTGAGTTGTGATTCTGAAGCAGTTCGCTGCGCTGAATTAAAAAATGCTACCAGTTTTTTTCTATCACCCACAGTTTTAAAGTTATTAGCAAAACAATTTTGGGGCGTTTTGTAATTTTTTACCTTTTTTATCTTTAATTAATTTCGTTTTTTCATATTTTTCAGATAGATAATTCTAACATTACGACTTTAAAATTTTAATAATGGCTTCTAGAGGATGTACCCATAGTCCAGACATTTTGTTTTATTTGTGGTTGGTATGTTGTTGTAAAACAAAGGACAAATTTAACGACCTTCATTAAGAGAGCTTATCATGCTTATTTTGGAATTAAATTAGGAGATCAAGACAAAAGTTGGGCTCCACACAAGGTTTGTCTTACGTGTGTTGCGGCACTAAGGAATTGGAGCAAAGGTAAAAAGAAAAGTTTGCCATTTGGGATCCCTATGGTATGGCGCGAGCCTAGAAACCATACCGACGACTGCTACTTCTGTTCTTGCAATGTCAAAGGTTATAATGCAAAGAATAAAGATAGCTTTCAATACCCAAGTCTTCCATCTGCAATAAGGCCGGTACCCCATGGTCCAGAAGTTCCTATTCCCCGCCCACCCGAGAGTCTGGATCAATACAATTCAGATTCTGATTCAGCTCCAAATCCAGACAATGATGATGTTTATGAACAGCCAACAGCTGACCGAGACCCTAAACCATTAACCCAAGCCGAACTAAATGACTTAGTCAGGGATTTGATTCTGCCTAAGAACTCTGCAGAACTTTTGGGGTCTAGATTGCAGGAGAACAATTTATTGGCATCCGACACATACTTATGTCTTTGGAATAAGTCCTGGAATGTTTGCAAGTAAAGAAGGTAAATATATTTTGTTTCTTTCAGTTATTTTTTTATTCTTTCATAAACAAGCAATATACTTGTCCAAGAGCTAGGAGCTATTTAATTCTGCTTTAATTAGGTTTTACTCTATCACCTAAAGATTTCGTGCTACAAGGGGTGTTGTAATACCTCATCTGTCCCCAAATGTTAACCACCCATTGATGGGAGGGGAGAGAGTATTTTTCTGGGAACGGGACTGGTTGTTATATATATTTACCCTACATTATTAAGTAAGCGTTACTGTAGTCTATAACAACAAAATTTATGGTTTAGCATGTGCAATCCAATGTTGGTCTCGATAAGATGGTTCACATTTTGAGATAAATGGGGGATTTATGACACACCCTGTAGTAAGAAAACCATACGTGATAGGGAAAAACTAACTATATTTTTGAGATCAGCGCACTCAAATTGTATAGAATCACCAACTAGTTTGAAAAAATCGATCGACAAGTTTTCAAATGTGTACTTGTGTTATCTGTCATAAAAATTATCCTCCATGAACTCAATCAATTTCAAACCCTCCTCATTACCAGTAAAAGTCTCGTAATTAACATTAAGGCAGTTAAAGTCTCCGACAATTATACTTCCGATTGTCAATAAAGTTACCAAGAAGTGACTAAAATCTGGTATCGGTGTCGAAGGGTTCAACGGGAGGTCTGTAAACAACAACAAAATTAAAACTAATACTACGCACCCTAACTTCAACGCATATCGCATTAATTGCTGCCGGAAAATCTATCTTTACCTCGATAGCCCTAAGGGAATTACGAATGTACAGCAAAACGCCGCCACCAAACCTATGTAACCTATCATTAGTAAAGAGTTTAAAACCCGGTATATCAAGTTCCCCAACAAGTCCCGAGTCACGGTATTTAACCACGTTTCAGTGACAGCAACTATATCGTAGTTGCCGGAATAAATTATCGCCTTAAATTCGTTTAATTTATTTCTAATACTACGCGCGTTACAATAAAAGACGTTTAAGTTATTTTTTACCAAGGGCCGGCTTTTGAAACTATTTTTCACGCCGGGCCCGCGTTCCCCGGACCCACAACGTTTAAAGAAGGCTTCGACCTATACAGCTTTCGCACGTTTTCGTCTATTACCCTACCTAGCCTAGCATTACCTATTTCATTAAAATCAAAGAAATCAAAGAAGGCACTTCATGGGATGGTGCATATTATCAGCAGACATTCTTATAGAAAATGCCATTCCATTTCTTTCGGACCCACAAAATGTAATAGACGCCTCGGAAGCGGTTTATTTTCATGATAGTATCCCATGCCACCGTACAAATGTCATCCAACAATCGAAGAGACTGTGATTGATTTCTTTGATCAGACTCACTGGTTAGGAAACTCCCCGATCTGAACATAGCAGAGCAATTTGGAGCAATTTTCAAGGACAAAGAGGAAGATATGATGCTGCAGGAAATTGGTCCCAACCGATATTCTCAAGAAGTCCTCCTTCAGCACATTCAGACTATCCTCCAAGTACTTAAACATGACAGAGATTTGTTGGAAAGTTTCCTGAAATCACACCCTGAATGTCTGATAGCTGTGCATGAGGCAAGCACACGAGATACTGATACGTTTTTGTATTCAGTTTGAATAAATCTTTGAAATGGTATACTAATTTTTTTTGTAACTTTGTTTACTTTGGTTTGCACCCCTTAGAAAAGGTTATGTACACCCCTGTGTATATTGGGAAGAGTAAACAAACAAATTATCAGTACGACTGCGTTTTAATTCCAATACCCGCATTTAAATAAGCTGGAAATAAAAAGCGCATTAAAGTGGGAACTCGGAACTGATTCTGAAATCACTTCACGCGAGTTTAAGTCACACTAGCTCCAAGTTTCCCACTGTATTGCCTCGTGTTTAGGTTTGATGCAATGGAATTTTGAACCTTTGTTGAATAAATTTATATCATATTAAAAGAAGGAAAGTTAGTTGTCGTTTTAATTAACTGTCGATATCTCGAAAGTGTATTTGTAGAGTATTTAATCCTTTCTGGTCGACTGCTACGAAATGTGGTCTCAAATAAGGATATCCATAACATGACCCAAAAAACATTGGACCTTTTCCAGTTTGTGTACCGTTTTTCATATAATTTATTTTTGAGAATATTTTTGCTAAAACTAACGAAAATATCACGACTTAACCTAACCAATTATCAAGGGCGTACAGTTGATCTATTATTAATTATAACATTGTTTGTTTCTGGAATAGTATTTACTATTTACTAATAGATCAACTGTACGCTCTTGATAATTGGTTAGGTTAAGTCGTGATATTTTCGTTAGTTTTAAAAAAAATATTCTCAAAAATAAATTATATGAAAAACGGTACACAAACTGGAAAAGGTCCAAAACATTGTCTATAGAGGGTTAAAGACACTCTTTTCTCGCTGTAATTTATATAATGCGTACGTGTGTGTACAGAACCATATTTATATAAACTACGTGGCTAAAATTATTAAAAATAGTTTACTGATATTAAATTACAAAAATAGTAGTTAAACTATTTCACTTTTATTGAATGAAATGAAAGAGACATTGCATTAATAGGGCTGGGCATCCGGGACCCCGGGATATTATTTCAACCCATACTCAAGCGAAAACGGTTATCAAAGTTTAAAAAACAGGTGAACGAAAACTTCAATCGTGAAAAGCCTTTGCATGAAATAAATATACCTCATAATAAAACTGTTTAAAAGTCTCCCCTGGAAATAGAATACGGGTAAATCTCGTGATCGAAATCCTGGGAAATGAGCTGTCTACTTTACTTCCTCCGGGATCCCAGATGCCCAGCCTTAATTGCATATGTTTCAATTTCGCCAAAATAATATATAATTTTGCTGAAAAACTTTTTCATACTACACATAACAATCAGTAGGAAAAGAGAGAACACATTATTTCAATCAAAACACTGATAACGTGTGAGAAAATAATTAAAAAATTAAAAAATAAATGTGAGCTAAATTTAATAAAATATGAAACTAAACTTAATTTTGCGAAATGGAATGTTAATTTCATGAATAAAATGCATAATTCAAAACCTCACCGTATATAATGCTTGTTCTGCGTATCGCATATTAGGCTAACATTTAAAATTTACATGCCGCTTCTACCTCGATTTTTTTCTGCTCTGAATTTTTGAAATACTGATATATTATTCAGACTTCAAAGATTCAGACTTAGTGGTGTATGTGTGTAGCTAATTGTATATTTTATGTACTCGTATATCCTGCGCGCATAAAACACGTAATTATATACATCATATATGCAGTACACTTTATTATTAATATGGTTACGCTGTACTTTTACTGTATACGTGTATCTATAATAGAGATAGGAAGTTTTTAATAACTCAAATTTATTTTCTTATATTAGAATAAAGTTATTTTATATTAATGCGTGCGAAAAAATTAAAGTTCCTAGATTAAGTTAAAAATAATTTCAATTAGCTATATTGCGATGAAACACACACACACACCCACACATCTCCGTTCAAGCGAGGAACGATTTTTTTCATTGCATATATTTAAAAAACTAATTATTCTAAGCTATTCTTAGTGCCATCGAACCGAGAACCGTAATAAGTATCCCGAACACGATTGCCAGATCGAAGGGTATTTTCTGTTAAATTCCTAAATAGTGCCATGCTAACTTAACTTCCTTATCCAAACTTAAAATACAGTAACCTAAGTTAACGTAAACTAGCATAACCTAATCTATTTAACAGATTTTTTTTGTGACATTGAAAATGCATGAAGATTTTTATATAAATTTCTGATGTTCTGAGGTTCCAAAAGTGTTACCTCACGAAAAAGTATTTCCTCACTTTTGCCCATTTGCCTCCGCCCACGCGCAATGTTCGCTCACCCAATGTTTCGAGCTTCCCTAAGGTAGCAAGTAGTGCTCAATACAGTCTAATTCGAAGAATTAAAAAAATTCAGACAATCCAGTAGTATATCCGCAAAAATGTCAAATGCAAATCACTTCCATGCAACATGATCAATAATTGCAACATTTCACGCAACAAGGTATGGGTTAGATCCTGCAAGGTGGAGGGGGATATGCAACAAGGGACTAGAGTGGGTTTAGACCCTCCAAGGAGGAGAGGGAGGTATGCAAAAGGGAAGTGGGTAACATAACCTAACAAGGGTAATAAAACACAAGAAGGAAAGAGAGGAGAAAAAGAAGATCCTTTCGTTAGCATATCGCTGTGCATAATGGAGTCTTCACAAGCCTTCCTGGGGCTTTAGAATCATAGCCATTTGGTATAGAAACCAGCCAATCGTATGGCGTAATCGGCTGTCAGGCAGTTTCTTTACAGGGTGAGCAGCCAGTCGCCTTAGTTTAGTGACTTATATATATATATATATATATATATATGCACTAGAATCACAAAATAACACGTGACCTTATTAATAAGCAAACAACCACAAGGAAAAGGAAACACAAAGTCCGAGCGCTTTCGTGATATATTCACATTATGTTATCAATTTGGGGAAAAAAATCTTTAGAGGGCTTTAAGGCCTTTAATTTGAGGTGCCAATTGTGAATTTTTTGCTTGTCTATTTAACTCAAATACTTTGTAATCTCCGTCTATTTTCTGTTCTTCCTTGATAATGTGAATATATCACGAAAGCGCTCGGACTTTGTGTTCCTTTTCCTTGTGGTTGTTTGCTTATATATAATATATATATATATATATAGGCTAACTGGAGCGGCACGTCCTCTCACAACAAATTCTTAAAGTAAAATGTGGCCATCCTGGTCAGTTCCCGAACCCCCACCAGTCGCCCACACACACACACACACACATACACCCACACACCCACACACACTGTATCGTTTAAATATATATACAGGGTGAGTCAAAAGTCTCCATACATAGGCAAAATGGTCACTTTATTATGCAATCACTTGTAAGTCACAAAATATGCTCTATGTGGGCACCATTACACTGAATGCACATACGGATGCGTTCCTCCCAGTCATGGCAAAACTTCCAGTCTTCCTGAACTTCTCAATGGGTTTGGCAACAGTGTCGTGTGTGATGTGCGTGCCGGGGGCGTGTCTCCTGTTAATATCCTCGGCAACCTTGCGACAGCTTCCTGATCCTGCCAGAAGAATGATCTCTATACGCTCTTCTTGGGACAAAGGCATCTCAGCACATCACCTGCAAAAAAATTAAAAATAAATAATTTATTTATCATGACCATTTTGCCTATGTATGGAGATTTTTGACTCACCCTGTATATATATATATACATATATATATATACACCTGTGTGTGTGTGTGTGTATATATATATATACACACTAGGGCGGCTCGTTTTTACACTTTTTTCGATATTTGATTGGGGGTAGTGCGGAAAAGTTGCGATTTGGAGAGAAAATAAAGTGTGTAAAATTTTTTTGATCTACGTCAATACCTTCCGGTGGCAGCGAGTCCTTAAAAATCGAAAAATAGGTCTAAAAACACAAAAACACGATATTTGAAAAAAATATTCATAATTATATTTGTGAGTATTTTTGAACGGGGTAGATTGGAAAATGGTTTTAAAGACTTACAAAATAAACAATAAAAATTTCAGCACAATCTGTTAATAACTTCAGGTGGCGTCTTAGCCGTTAAAATATCCAAAATATTGATTTAAAGCAAGTTTTAACAAGATGTTATATAAATGTTAATTCCGGTATATTTCTGTGCAAACAACCCTGAGAACACTATTATAGGCTTGAATAAATTAATAGCAGTCATTGAACAATGAACATTATATAAAATGCACACTGGTCATTGCACACTGCTACATCCCCCGTTCCCTACCCTATATAAGCTGGGAAAGGAAGCGACGTTGTCAGTTGTTGTGTGTCACGTGTGGCGAGAGGTTGTGTTATAACTTGTTCATCAACCGTGGTATATCACCATTTACCCGCAGTTAGTTGGTAAATATCGTAAATAGATTTATAATGTCTGAAAAGAAACCTTCAAAAGTAACCAGAACGTTAGCAAAATGCCATAGCATCGGTCAACCAGCAGATTTTGTTAATAATGTTCTACCTACTTATGGAGATGTGCTAAGAGCTTATCTCTGGCACCGGAACAACAGAAAAACGACAGGCCAAGATCCTCCATTCCAGATTATTGCCAATGGCATCATTTCCAAACTTCAAGAGATATGGCTCACAGCTTCAATCCCAACTTTATCAAAGAAAAGAATACATGATATGCTCAAAAACTATCATAATAAGTACAAGACCTTACTTAAAACAGGTAAACTAAAAAGGAATTCTGAAAGTTACAAAAGTAAATTGAAGTCATTTCAGGAACATTCGGAACAACTATTTGATATTGCTTCTTGTAAATGTGGTAATTGGAATTCTTGTTTTTGCTGTAAAGAAAAAAAATGCCCCCAAATGAAAGAACATTTTTAGAAGATCAGCGTACAATGTACGCTGATCTTCTAAAAATGTTCTTTCATTTGGGGGCACTTTTTTTTCTTTACAGCAAAAACAAGAATTCCAATTACCACATTTACAAGAAGCAATATCAAATAGTTGTTCCGAATGTTCCTGAAATGACTTCAATTTACTTTTGTAACTTTCAGAATTCCTTTTTAGTTTACCTGTTTTAAGTAAGGTCTTGTACTTATTATGATAGTTTTTGAGCATATCATGTATTCTTTTCCTTGATAAAGTTGGGATTGAAGCTGTGAGCCATATATCTCTTGAAGTTTGGAAATGATGTCATTGGCAATAATCTGGAATGGAGGATCTTGGCCTGTCGTTTTTCTGTTGTTCCGGTGCCAGAGATAAGCTCTTAGCACATCTCCATAAGTAGGTAGAACATTATTAACAAAATCTGCTGGTTGACCGATGCTATGGCATTTTGCTAACGTTCTGGTTACTTTTGAAGGTTTCTTTTCAGACATTATAAATCTATTTACGATATTTACCAACTAACTGCGGGTAAATGGTGATATACCACGGTTGATGAACAAGTTATAACACAACCTCTCGCCACACGTGACACACAACAACTGACAACGTCGCTTCCTTTCCCAGCTTATATAGGGTAGGGAACGGGGGATGTAGCAGTGTGCAATGACCAGTGTGCATTTTATATAATGTTCATTGTTCAATGACTGCTATTAATTTATTCAAGCCTATAATAGTGTTCTCAGGGTTGTTTGCACAGAAATATACCGGAATTAACATTTGTATAACATCTTGTTAAAACTTGCTTTAAATCAATATTTCAATATTTTAACGGCTAAGACGCCACCGGAAGTTATTAACAGATTGTGCTGAAATTTTTATTGTTTTTTTGTAAGTCTTTAAAACCATTTTCCAATCTACCCCGTTCAAAAATACTCACAAATATAATTATGAATATTTTTTTCAAATATCGTATTTTTATGTGTTTTTAGACCTATATTTCGATTTTTAAGGACTCGCTGCCACCGGAAGGTATTGACGTAGATCAAAAAAATTTTACACACTTTATTTTCTCTCCAAATCGCAACTTTTCCGCACTACCCCCAATCAAATATCGAAAAAAGTGTGAAAACGAGCCGCCCTAATATACACCCTTCATTTCCATTAATAGAGATATTTGTTTACATGGTGGAAAGGAGAAATAAAACACAACTACATCGTTCTGTCTATTTAATATATATTATTCATGAAATACAGGGGTCGGTCAGAAAATAAGTTTACATGGCGTATAATTTCGTAACTAAAGGACCTACATTGATTACGTTTGTATCAGATGTATTCGTTAACCATCGAGTCTGTGGCCAGTTTACGTGCACGCTGCATAACCGTCGGCAGCCAATTTTTTTTTTTACAACTGTATTTTGTACAGTAAACATATGAGCCAAGACTATTGCTATAAAGCTGCAATAGCAATCGAGATTTTATGGTTTCTGAATATTTGATAACTGTCAAAGTTAAGTGTATAAGGTGTGGCCATATGTCCCGCAAGACGGAAAATGTGGTCTATATCTATCGTGAAGTTACACTATAGCACTTGCCAGGGTTCTTAACAATTTGGTCCCGGTCAAGTTGTATCCCTTCACGGTCACGGTAACGCTGAATATAAGCCGATTTTTCACCCTCGCTCTCAACCCCTCGCGGGTAGCCTGATGCTTCCACCTTATCCTTCAAAACAGTATTCATATACGACGTAAAAGGTTAGGTAGATTCTGAAACCTCCACACCTCATATATCTTCAATATTCTGTAACCATGGCAGAAGGCTAGGGAAAGCTCAGGACTTGTATATACACCTCTGATCTTCAGTTGGTTGGTTGTGTGATTACATGACCCCATTATTCACCTCTGCGCACTTCACGCACAGGAGAAACATGAGTTTGTGATCTATAACGACAGGTAAGATCGGCATCTATAAATCGGGAGGGGGGAGCACGTCGACGAAAGAAAAACCGAAATAGTACTTGTTCAGAATTGTTGAGAACGCCTCGATAGTGGGAAGGTCAAGTCCCACCAGTTTTTCAGGTATACCTACGGGGTACGGATTGTTCTACATCACATAGCTATATATAGAACAGAAGTCGTAGTAATGGAGATTCACGCCCTCCGTAGGCGGAAAGTATAGCTTGAATGAGTTTGTATGCCCTCTGAGCAAGCTATCACCGCATTTAAGAGGATGCAACAACATTGAACGCTTGATGGTGTTTATTTCTTCACGGTACTGTCCATCTGTTTCCATCCGTGAATCATACTCAGTCTCCCACAAGAACTTGTGAGTGAACTGGGAGCCTATAAGCTGATTGCGGGTGCGGGTCCACACATGATTATCGGCAGGAGATCTACCGTGGATATTTCCTACGATTCCACACGCAGGACGTGGGCATCTATGCCACCAGCAACCGTTAGAGGAGTACACAACCTTCTCACCAGTGGCACGGTCTTCGCTTAGACCATCAACCCAAAAAACACGACCATTGACCTTAATGGGTACTTCTCCCGTGTTGCGGGCGTGTTTTATGTATACTACGGTCTGCTGCTGTATGCGTATGAGACAGTAAATAGCCTTGCGCTCATAACTGCGAGGGTTGTTTCTGTGAATGACTGCATCCATAAATCGCGATGGGGCAGCACGTCTATGAAAGAAAAACCGAAATAGTACTTGTTCAAATTTGTTAAGAATGCCTCGATAGTGCGAAGGTCAGGTCCCACTAGTTTTTCAGGTGTACTTACTGGGTATGGATTGTTTACATCACATGGCGATATAAAGAACAGAAGTCGTAGTAATGGAGGTTCACGCCCTCCATAGGCGGGAAGTATAGCTTGAATGGGTTTGTACGCCCTCAGAACAAGCTATCACCGCATTTGAGAGGGTCCAGCACCATTTCTTCACCGTACTGTCCATCTGTTTCCATCCATGCATCATTCTCATGCTCCCACAAGATCTTGTGAGTGAACTGAGTACCTATAAGCTGATCGCGGGTGCAGGTCCATGCAAGGCTGTCGGCAGGAGATCTACCGTGGATATCTCCTACGATTCCACACTCAGGACATCGGCATCCATGCCACCAGCAACCGTCTTTTCACCACTGGCACGGTCTTCGCTTAAACCATCAACCCAAAAACACGACCATTGACCTTAATGGGTACTTCTCCCGTGTTGCGGGCGTGTTTTATATATACTACGGTCTGCTGCTGTATGTGTATGAGCCAGTAAATAACCTTGTGTCCATAACTGCGAGGGTTGTTTCTGTGAATGACTGCTAAGGTGTCTTTAGGCATGAAATTGTTCTTCAACACAGTAAAGCACAATTAGGCGATTGTGGTTGCGACTTGCAGCGGATCGCAGTTGAAACGGCTTATGTACATCCTTCTAAAGACCTGGAAACACTCTAAGCACGCGCACATCATTCACGCAATAACGCTCACATTCATCAGCTATATTGTATGGATTAGTTTCATTAAAACTGTTGTAGTAGCTGTCAAAATCTTCACGCTCACTATCACTCATGTTGGTGTTGTTCAAGTATTGTTTGGGGAGAGGTAGTCCTACGTAATTTAAAGTGTCGCTTGTGAGGAAAGTGTAAGGGAAATACATATTTGAAACTTCGGCGGCTACACCCATCACCTTGGGTAGCTTGGCCAATTTACAAGGTGTGAATAATAAAGTATATTTAAACTGAACATTACCTCTTATCTTCATTTGTATAAGTTTGTTTCCCCTTTTCAAGGATTCGCCTGTAAATATCTCCGATGACTCTTGTTCAAGCAGTTCCTTATAAAGGAACTGTGTGTCAAATTTTATCCCGTCATTTTTTTGAACTTGTCCGCTAACTTGACAATATAGGACACAAAGAGTTTTACAGGATTGTCGTGTGCGGTCGTTTTCAAAACGTTTGTCCGTTTACCACATTTGTGACACTCATCACACTCAGCCTCCATGCACTCATCGCAGATAGTCTGGCTTACAAGTAGATGAGGGATAACCTCTTTGGTTTCAGGGATGCGGTAAGTCTCTATATCGTAGTGCACGGTTATACTGGGTTTATTTTTAGACTTAGCATCTTTTATATAACATACATACTTTACATCATCCACCTTATATTTTTCATGACATGTAGAACAGTGAATTTCATTGCATTTATGCTCAAACTTACCCCAATTATCCATCAAATGAAACATACCACATTCACAGATTCTCATTTTCCTGCAAATGCCAATTCACTTGTGGAACTCAAAGCATTTATTATTGAAAATGTACGTCTACACACATCACATTCCCTCTTTTCAGCTTCAACTACACGACTTTCACATTTGAAGCTTTTACACTGCTCAAAAACCATGTGACATTCCATACAATGTTTCACTATATCATCCACAAACTCGACACATCCCTTACACAAATCATGATGCCGTTCTTATTTTCGACTTTTACCATAACTCGCTTAAAGGACCCTTATACTGCGGATGGGGAGATATGTTGTTCCTAATAATCCTAAAATAAGTAGAGGTCTTGTACGATCTCTCACACAGCTTTTAAAAACATACACAGTCCTACGACGATCATCCATTCCAAATATAACTATACGTACATACATTTCCTGCTCTATCCTTCTCAGCTCTTCAGGACCCATATTACACTCAAACTCAAGCTTACAATCTGAAGCCAATTTACGAGCACGCTGCACAGCCGTAGGCAACCAAATATTTTTGAACCGGGCATTTAGTAGAGTAAACATATTGGCTAAGACTACTGCTATTAAACCGCAACCACCCTCGGCGTTTATGTGCTCTCTGTAAATACCTAGAGAAATTAAGTTATGAGTATAAGGCGTGGCACTATGACTCGCAACCCTGTATACTCTGTCAATATCTACCGTGAAGTTGTCCATATTGAAGGCTGTACTTCTTTGAGAGTCCTGCATTATACACCCCAAGATATATTCTGTATCTACATCGGCCAAGCGTCTGAATGGTATTACTACCCAAAAATCTTCTACTTCCCCGTCAACTGACCCGAACCCGAAGGACAACCTCGTCCGGACTTCACGTTCGTCGCGGTTCTGAAGGGCAAACTCCACAATACGCTTAACTACGCGCCGCAGTCCGTGTTCAACGCTGTTGCTATACAAGGTTCCAGGGTCAACCCTGACTATACACCGATTTCTAATCAGGGCCGGGGTGGAGTTAGCGGTGCGCACCAGTTCGAATGTTATACCTTCTCCTAGAGCACGAGAAACTGCTGGTGTGGAGGATGTACCCGGAATTGATGAGGAATAAGGAGGTACAAATTTAATTGAGGAGGAAGCTAGTGTGCAGTTTGTGTCGTAAGAGGTAGAGAGCTGGGGCTCTATTACTGAAGGTCTAGCAACCGCTGCACTCCTGGCACGTTTTATACCTGACGTGGTAGGTTCATCATCATCGTGCCTCCACTTTGAACTGCCACGTGGTGGAGGTGAGGGTCGTCTGTAATATCGACGATGGGGTCTGTACCTCATCGTCAATCACGGTTCTGTGGAAGAAGAGGAAAAACAAGAATATTAGGAGCAACACTTAAATGTTTATTATATTTTGTAAATGTTCCACTTAGGGGTGTGACGTGTTAGAGATGGAATCTACAGAAAAATTCAGGTTCACGAGTCCGTCCACGTGTATTATATCTCGCCCTACAGGATGTGTTTATTTTTAAAATCCATTAAGATAAGTAAACTACCCAATTAACAGAGTACAGATCAAACTTTACACAGTGCCCGCAGGGTTCGCCACGAAGCAGAGAGAAAACGTGGCCCTGAGGTCTACCTAAAAGGCTATTAATTGGAATGCTAGATCACGCTTCGGCGAATGGAAAGTATAAAAAGAACGCGTTCGGGGGTCTATGGATACGGACTACTCATCAGACGCTGTGTTAAAGCTTTGGCGCGAGCTTATAGTAATCTGGTCCATATCGCAGATGCTTGTGATGAGCTCGGGATTGGGGTAATGCAGAAAGAATTCATTGATCAACTTAACCGTTACCCGTTTGATATCACACCCGACTTATCTGCTAGTGTAAATAAACACTTAATTTCACAACAGAATGGAAAAATCTCAGTCAGGTTGGAATTCGCCAACCCGATAGACGCCCCTATTAGTGTACTGGTATGCCTCGAGTCACAAGCCCTAATTGAGATTGACCGCTTGAAAAACGTATTCACTGACTTTTAAAATGGATGCGAATTTGCATCAGAGAGTAATGAATAGTGACCGAATCACACGCCCCAAATTTATCGGTGTGTTTGTGAAGAATGAAACATTGAAATTACCAACTACGAGAAAATGCTGTTGGTGGCGAAGGGATTCATTGTTTTTCAATACACTTTAAAAATAGGGAAAGAATGTTCTATTTTAATTCACTGAGAATTCATCACGGAGTGACCCTGTTATTGTAAAATTTCTCGAACAGTTGCATATTCCTGAAATTGTATGGAATTCCCACCGATTACAAGGATATTTTAGTAATACTTGCGGCATGTACTGCCTTTCATTTCTCTTGTACATGGCACGTGGAAAGGGATTTATAATTTTTTTTAAATTATTCGATTTGTGCGACACTGTGCTGAATGATGAAATGGTGTGCATGCAGATAAATAAAGGTTCCCATTTGTGCGCACTTGATGTATTGTGTAAAGTTTAACGCGTGTATATATATATATATATAGATAATTGTAACTATATTGTCTAAAATATAAGATGTCCCCAATAGTGTTAGTCTTGTGCTCTGTAGCTTATTTAATGGATGCTAATTCTGTAACTAATTTAAACTGAATTGTACTAATTTATAAAACATGATTTCTATCATTTAATAAATTAATGAAAATACACTGTGTCTTGTTCTTAACCAAAAGAAAAAAAGCTTACATTACTTCCCCGACGACCTGGCAATCGTTGGACCGAATGTGAGCCAATACTTCGACTTCCGTATTCACTTCACTTCACTCGGTTGACTGCGCTGCAAAACCTCCAAATCGCCGTCGACTATTTGCTTTTCTTTAAAGCTGTCACGAAAAGTAACTATAACACGATCGAGTTCCGCATCGGGCCTATAAGGAGAAAGGATATGGTTGTAGACAGAAAATTATTTTGACAGCTGATACATTTTTCTAATAATGATCATATTGGAAGACTAAGCACAGTATCTAACACCGGGCAGATATTAAACGATTCATCCACAATTAATATTTTTTAATTAAAATCCATTTGTTCCACGTATATATATATATATATATATATATATATGTATATATGTATATACACTATATGATCAGAAGTATTCGGACACCCCGGAAAATCAGCATTTCTGCAAATATCACCTTCGCCGAAAGGTATGCTGGGAAAAAGCGTGGCGAAACTATAATGCTGAGGTGTTCTGTTAAGTTATCAGTAACTGTTGTGAAGCCATGCCGCGCGGACGTGAACTCTCCGAGTTCCAACGTGGACTCGTCATCGGATGTTATTTAAGTAACGTTTCTATACGAAACATTGCAGCCAAACAGGATATACCAAAGTCGACTGTAGCGGATGTTATCATGAGATGGAAGCTCGACGGTGCAACTAACGCGAAAAAACGTTCCGGACGACCACGCAAACTGACGGAACGTGATAGAAGAAGTCTGGTACGACATGTCAAGAAGTCCCGCACGTCCTCTGCCGCTTCCATCGCTGAGGAGGTAGGAAGAGCATCCGGTACCTCCGTTAGTACTGTAACTATCCGCAGAGAGATGCACAGACTCGGTTATTATGGTAGAGCAGCTGTACACAAGCCACTGACTACAAAAGTTAATGCCACGCGTCGTTTAGCCTGGTGTGTCTCCCGTCGTTCCTGGACCGTGGAGGACTGGAAAACTGTTCTTTGGAGCGACGAGTCGCGGTATTCACTCTTCCAGTCTGATGGGCGTGTTTGGGTGTGGCGACAGCCCGGAGAACGGCTTCTTCCTGACTGTGTACGTTCAACGGTGAAGTTCGGTGGAGGGTCCATCATGGTATGGGGTTGTTTTTCCTGGCTAGGGCTCGGCCCGTTGATTGTTATACCCACTACCATGAACGCTGACGTTTATCTCGACGTTCTGGACAATTCGGCCCTCCCTACACTGTGGCAATACTACCGAGATGGCCATTGTTTGTTTCAACAGGATCGAGCTCCCTGCCATACTGCAAGGCGTGTGCAGGACTGGTTTCGTGAAAATAAGGTGGATTTGTTAGACTGGCCTGCTCAGAGCCCCGATCTCAACCCAATCGAGCACATGTGGGACGAACTGGAGCGACGGATACGAAACCGCACACCACGCCCGGCTTCACTTGCATCTCTTGCATCAGCTCTGCAAGAGGAATGGCGAGCCATTCCTGCACAGACTTACCGAAAACTTGTGGAAAGTATGCCTCGACGTGTTGACGCTGTAATAAAAGCAAAGGGTGGACCTACTGGTTACTAAATGCTATAATAAAACCATTTTTCACAAAACCATGCGGTGTCCGAATACTTTTGATCATATAGTGTATATATATATATATATATATATATATATATATATATATATATATATATATAAATTGAGGATACATGCTATTTTAATGAAACATTTCACAAACTTATTTTAAATAGGTGTTAACACGCAATTATTTGATAAACAAAATTCACTCTTTAAATACTTAATAGAATAATGGATCAAATAATAAACACAAAGCAACTAGCCTAACTGGGCTCAAATGGAAGATTAGCTGGATGTGCTACGCATCATCTGCCAGCACCGGGTCACGAACCCGGGACCACAGCAATTCCCTACCTTTAAATTTTAGTAATTCTAAAAACCAACCTGCAGAACTTACTATAAATTTTTAAGTTAACACGTACAGGGAAACAAGCGTGTAATAAAATTTCTCAGATAATTTTAAATTAACTTCATTAATTCATACATTTTTCTAATAATAGCCATATTGTGTCGAAGGATGACTAAGCACCGTCACAGAGTATCGAACCCATGGCAGATATTAAACAATTATCCTATTCGATTCATCCATATTGAATTTTTAATTAAATTCCATTTGTTTTTAACAACATATACACAGAGGAACATATATATATATATATATATATATATATACACACATATATATATATATATATATATATATATACATATATAATATGAAGAGAGTTACAAGTACACTAAATTACAGCGCCGGAAATACGTTTATCCTAGCTATGCATATTATAGGGTACCGAATCAAATAATAAACACAAAGCAACTATGCAATTGGGCTCAAAAGGAGATTAGCTGGGTGTACTACGCATCGTCTGTCAACACCGGGTCTCAAACCCCTGGGCAGATATCCTTTGACGTCATTTATTATGGCTTTTTATAAATTAACTAACACTTGCAAGGCATAAGCACTGAATGATACAATGTATATAGCCCGAGAATGAATCACTAAATTATTACGTAATTACTCACATTTCAAATGATTTTTCCGCTGGTTCTTTCTCGCCGTCACATATTTCTGCAATGGATTGCGTTGACAGTAGGGCGTTCCGGTCGGCCGCTGCGAAAAGATGGAGCGTAGCCCCTGTAGAGAAGTTCCCGTCTTCAAACAATTGCGGGGAGCAGTAAAGCTCATGTGTTTTTGAAAATGAAATTCTGTTACACTTTCATTTTTAGTTTTCTCTATCACCTGAATGAAGAGGGTCGCCTCCCTCGAAAAGCTTTGCGGTTTTTAGAAATTTTTTACTTTATCGTGTAAATTTTGGGGATTTTAACTATTTTATTACCTTTTACATGTTTATTTTGTTGTTTGACGTTATACCGTATGTCCCACAAAAAAGTACACCCAACTTTAGATTGTACTAATTCCTCCAAAAATTGAGATATTTTGGATCTGTTTGTTTGATTTAATATGGCAAATTATTCTTTGTTAACGTTCAAATTTATTCATGTTTAAACGATTTCGTGTTTAAGCATCTGCTTTTAACTGAAGGGTACAGCAAAATGAGTTGCGCGGAATGATCATTTCTCCCAGCCAGATAGCTCCTCTTGCTTTAACCAATGTGCTACTTTTTACGTCGAAGGATATTGCAAATATTTTTTTTAAATACGTATTACTTATGGAAACCGATTTAATCGTATTTGGTGGGTGCAAGACGGAGCTCCTGCTCACAGGAGAGTTATTGTGAAGGAACGCTTGCAGGAAGTCTTCCACCAAAGAGTAATTGCTACAGGCCATGACATTGAATGGCCTTCCAGAAGCCCTGACTTGACCCCGTGTGATTACTTTTTATGGGATCATTTGAAAAATAGAGTATTTGCATCACAACCTATCAATTTAGATGATTTGAGGACTCGCATCACAGCTGAAATCAACTTGTTAAAAGACAATCCAGATCTTATCAAAAGAGTGATGGGGAAGATGAGCTCGACTCCAGATTTGTATCGCTAGGAATGGGGTTCATGTTGAAAGAAAACGAAACTAAGCATAACTTTTGCAATAAGGAATAAAGAAAAATCTGCTTTGTATCTTATTAAAATTATGTTAAGGTATCTATTATTATGTATTTGTCTTTTCATTACATCGATAGCACACACATTATTTTTTCATTGACCAATTTTGCGCAATCCATTTTGTTGTACCCTTCAGTTAAAAGCAGATGCTTAAACACTAAATCGTTTAAACATAAATAAATTTGAACGTTAACAAAGAATAATTTGCTATATTAAATCAAACAAACAGATCCAAAATATCTCAATTTTTGGAGGAGTTAGTACAATCTAAAGTTGGGTGTACTTTTTTGTGGGACATACGGTGTGTATATATTATATATATATATATATATAATATATATATATATATATATAAATAAAACCACGAAGGGAAAAGAAACACAAAGTGGTGCTCAAGCGCTTTCGTCTAATGACATCCTCAGGAACACTGGAGTGAAAGGAGAGTTCGAGACAATATATAGGTTACAAAAATAGACATATATATATATATATATAGTAAGTATAGAAATAAAAAATTGTGGGAAGAGCAAACACATTTGTACGGAAAAATGACAATTTTAGCACTTTGCCCGAAATTCAACATAAATTCAAATGGCTTGTTTCCAGCCAATTTTTTATAGTTATTGTCTGAATGGTAAACAGGTCACAAAAGAATAAAGAAATAAAAGTAAATATAAATTGAAAAAAATTACAAAATAATGCCTTAGTGATATATACGTCACAACCGAAATAAACATAAAGAAATAAACTAACAGATAAAAAAAAAAAATTGTAAGTGGAGTCTACAAATTCAAGCTCAAAAGGAAAGTTTACAATGAATTTAATAGATGATGCCAAAATGATATATATGTCACAAAGAAATAAAATGAAGAAATAAACACCCCCAAAAATAATAAATTGAAAAATAAATTGTAAGAGAGGCACCCAAATTTATAAGGGAAAAAATTACCAAAGGTTTTTTAGTTATTGTCTGAATCATGCATACTATGGTCACAAACGAATAAAAAGTACGAGTAAATACTATAAATTGGAAAACAAAATGATGCCTAGATGATATATAAAGAACTATAAAAATATATACGACATATATAAGGTATATATACGAAATATAAACGCAATATATAAGGAATATATATATAATACATAAGGGAAAAATTACCAAAGGTTTCCCTTATGTATATATATATATTCCTTATATATTGCGTTTATATTTCGTATATATTTCGTTTATAGTTCGTATTTCTTATCACAATAAACAGAAATTTTTTCAAATTTTGTTACCCAGTGTTATTTAAAGTGCTCTAACAAGTTTGTTTTTCATTTCTCCCAATAAAAGAAAGCTATTTTTCAAATCAGTGACCAAGGCTACATTGGTACACCGATTTTCATTAAAATTCGCTGTTAGCCAGCAAACGGAAAAGACCCACTTTTTGCAACCAGAAGTTACTTCTCGGTTAGTGCCATGGTGTCAGTTGGCATATCAAACTTAGGAAAAACATCCATTCATTTTATTGAGCCTGGTGTAAAAGTCAATGCTGAGTACAATCGAAATATCTGCTGCGAAACATGCTTCCCAAAATGCAAAATCTGGCCAACGGTGATTATCAGCAATAGCAACTGTGAAATACTTAAAAAATAATGTCCCAGAATTACTTAAACCCCAAAATTTGTTACTTAACAGTCCTGACTTGAACCATGTTGACTATGGAATCAGAGAAAATTTGGCAGAGAGTTTACAGGAGCAGGTTGAGAAATGTTGATCACTTGCGTCAGCTTCTTGTGCAGAAGTGGGAAGAGATACCACAGGAGCAGATCGGTAGAACCATTGATGAATTTCGTCCAAGATTGAAGAAAATTGTTTAAACAGAAGGGAAATACATTGAACAATTTTTCAATTTTTTTAATAGAATTCCAAAAGAGTAAAATGTTAATTTGATTTCTTTTGTAAACTTAGGATTTAAGTTCTGTTTCGAAATTCAAAATCCTTTTTTTAGTTTCATGGTTTTTTAATGGAGGCATTTCCTATATTTTATAAATCTTATGTATTTTATAACTAAAATGAGAATAAAAATTTTATTACCAAAGTTTTACCGCCTTTGTGAACTCCCATCCCAGAATTCAAAACTGGAGCGATGGATGCTCACCAACAAAATTTGTTGAACATAAACAATCCTCATTAAATCATTAATTTTGAATATAATAATCTGAAAATTGGTGTACCTATATACTGTTTACATAGTTTTCCTCTGTATGAGTTTCATTAAGATTGGTTAAGAAAGACTGATTTCATGGCTGTTTTAGAGTGAACCCTTTTTTTTGGCAGACGATGTAGAAGTTAATGCAGTTGCAATGTTTTTGTGAGTGTAGGAACCTGATAGATATTTGGTGGCTAAAACATACTGCTTTTGCTCACATTTACTATTAATTCTCTGTACTGTCAAACTGATAAAGGGTTAAATTTTTTACGTTGACACCTAATAACCCAAATAAAACTAATATGTGGTATTCGGCCGAATAGTTTTGCACCGAATATTCGGTATGCAGTATTCGGTAAATTTTAGTATTCGGTGCATCCCTAACACACACACACACACACACACACACATATATATATTAAAAACAGCTAACTAAAACAAAAACAACAATGACCGAGCGCTTTCGTGCGTATTTACCAACACATTTTCCAGGGCTGAAGAAAAACAGAAAATATGTACTGTAAATATACTGGAAATAAAGAGTTACAATGAAAAACAGTTACACGAACAAACATGCAAAGCAAGGAGAAAAGCAAAAAGAAATTTTAAATAAAAAATGGTAACATATATATATATATATATATATATATATATATATATATATATATATATATATCTACCATTTTTTTTATTGTTTAATTCATCAAAACTATATGTATTTTTTGTGATGGAACAACGTTCGCAACTATTCCATAAATTTATTTAGGTTTTATGTATAAACAAACAATGTAAAAAACTTCGATGCAAAATGAATTCTCAGAACTGAAATAATGTAATAGCAACAATGTTAACATCATTCCCATTTCATTTTTCAATTTTAACTTGAACTTTTTCGTGAACGAAAATTGTTTTAAATATTTGAAATGGGATAATGTTTAATTCAAGAAAAATTTAAATAGGTTATGTAAACTTCAAAGTAAAACTACAAACATGATAACTACTTTTGCTGTCTCAGGTTTTCCTTTAACTTTAATAAAGTGGAAATGAAGTTGCAGCAACGTTCCTTTAATGTCGCTTTTTGTATGCAGTCGAATTTAATCGTAGTTTATACATGTATAGTGTCAATAGTAATGATGAAAAATGCGGTTATTGCGTTTAAAACGTATTTAATGACAATAATAATGTTTTTGGTTGTTTAACCTTTTTAGTCATGGCAAATATCAGGTCACGGAGGGGACCTGCAGCTTTACGTGGGATTCGAACCATGGGTCATGACATCATCTAAACGCAGAGGACGTCACTTAACATAGCTGATCTAACTGGAAGCGGTATTCCTCAATAGAAAGAAGTTGATTCTGAAGAATTTTCGATTAAGTTCGCAGAGATAATTTTTTTATGCAAGAAAGAGGGGCCAAAGGCGAATTCCTGCAAAAGCATCCCCCCACCATCCCACCATCCCCCTCCCACCCAGTAGAATAAAAACAAAGCTAAAATCAAGGTCTGGGGTTTTCAAGATGCCTGGACACTCAGCGTTTGAAAGACTGGAGATCAAAGACATGGGGAAAGATGGATTGAGGAAGATTGTTTCAGAGTTAACCGGTTGAGTAGATGAAAGATTGAAAATACCGATTAACCCTTGCGTTAGAGAGTTGGACAGAAAAAGAATATGAATGCATCGAAAGTCTGGTGCTGCGTGCTCTCCATAAAGGAGGAGGCATGCAATTTGAGAGTTCAGAAGAGCAGTAACCGTTATAATGCGATAGTAAAGAAAGAGTGAGTCAACATTGTGGCGAAGAGAGAGAGAGGGAGAGTGATTGAGGACAGTCAGTAGAGGCGCGGAATTGATGAGACGAAAAGACATTGATTCCACCCAGTCAAGTTCAGCCATCCCACACATGAGAAGCGTATTCCACACAGGGGCAGACAACACCCCTGTACAGAGAGAGCAACCGAGCGGGAGTGAAGAAACTGCGGAGGAACCTCTTAGAAGCTGTTTTGGAAAGAGAGTATATGTAATCTTTCCAGGAAAGATCACGGGAAAAGGAAACGCCAAGAATGTTAAGAGAAGAGGAAGGATTGAGTTGTGTATTGTTGAAGTTAAGGGGATAGTCGTGTGGAAGATTGTGACAAGCAGACAGATGGAGGAACTGAGTTTTTCAGGCATTGAAAGCCACAAGGTTTTCTTTGCCCCAATCAGAGATGGCAGAAAGATCCGAGGTCAGGTGTACCATAGCCGTCCAACGCGAAGCATGGTGTGGCTGTTGAGAGGGACGCTTTGGGAAGCGGGTGGAGAAGTGAAGAGTGGAATCATCGGCATAGGAGTGGATAGGATAGGAAGTACAACTTAATGCATCATTGATAAATAAAAGGAAAAGAGTGGGTGAGGACAGAATCTGAGGAACATCACTGTTAATAGCTTCAGGAGGAGAACAGTGGCCATCTACATCCGCATCTATAGATCGGCCAGAAAGGAAATTAGAAAGGAAGACAAAGATAGGAGGATAGAAAACGAACGAGGGCAGTTTAGAAATTAAAGATTTGTGACAGACTCCATTAAAAGCTTTAGATATGTCTAGCGCAATAGCAAAAGTTTCAGCGAAATCCCGAAAGGAGGGTGACCAAGAGACAGAGAGATACGCAAGAAAATTGTCAGTAGAGCGTCCCTTGCGGAATCCATACTGAGGATATGAAAGAAGATTGTGAGAAGAGAGGTGTTTAAGAATCTTCTTCTTAAGGACAGATTAAAAAATGAGAAAGGGAAGAAATCAAGGCAATTGGACGATAGTTGGAGGGTTGAGAGTGGTCACTCTTCTTGGGACAGGCTGAATGAAAGCAAACTTCCAGCAGTAAGGAAAAGTACCAGATGAAAGACAAAGACGAAAGAGTTTGCCTAAGCAGGGTGTCAGCACGAAAGCACAGTTCTTGAGAACAACAACAGGAACACCATCATGACCGTACACCTTCCTAGAGGTGACCAGATAGGGTAGAAAAATCATCTTTAGAAGAGATTCTAATTTCAGATATAATACAGTCAGAAGGAGGAGGAGATGGAGGAACAGCATCGGAATCGTCCAGGGTTGAATTGGAAGCGAAAGTTTGAGCGAAGGGTTCAGCTTTGTGACAGGAAGAGACGGCAACTGAGCCATTGGAATGGAAAAGAGGAGGGAAAGAAGAGGAAGTAAAGTTGTTGAAGAGGTTCTTAGCTAGAGGCCAGAAAGAGCAAGAAGAATTAGAATTGGATAGGTTTTCACATTTTTGTCTGATGAATGAATTTTTGGTGAGTTGAAGAACAGATTTTTCACGATTCCGATCGGAGAACATCATCTCCGTGATGCGCTGAGCACAATCAGAAGGGACCGGCCACGGAAGTATTAATCATTCCATGGAAAATCAGAGAAGTACTGCCTAAGAACCTCCCAATCAGCGGCGTCAAAGTGCCAAAGGTGCCTCCTCTTGGAAGAACCCAAAGGTCGAGTTGGAGCGATAGGACAGGAAACAGATATAAGATTGTGATTGGAGGAGCCCAACGGAGAAAAGAGTTCGACAAAGTAAGAAGGATGAGAGGTGAAAAATAAATCCAGAATGTTGGTCCTATCTCCAAGGCGATCGGGGATACGATTAGGGTGCTGTACAATTTAGGCCCGGTCGAAAAATTAAATTTGTGAATTTCCACATGCCTGTGTCCAAGAAATTTGTAGATGCATTATAAATGCTCAACAATGATTAAAAAAACTAAATTGATCAAGTTTTAGATGTTCCATAAGTCCTCTGAAGATTGCAAGTAAAATGTAAAACATTACAAAAAACTTTTAAACTTTTAAAACTTTATTTAAATACGTAAACTTTATTAATTATTTGGCAATTATGATTTTTTATTAAGATTTTCTTGTATTTTTTGTATTCTTGTTGCTATTAAGTTTTTCTTGACTGTGTTTCGTCCAGAATATATATAATTTATATATACAATTTTCTCTTTTCTGAATTGATTATTTGAATAGTTAAATACGCGTTGTTACACTAACAGAGTGACTTTCCCAAATTATCCGAAATGGCTGAGGCCGTAAAAGTGAAAGCAACTGTTGAAAAAATCATGAGTCCAGCTGCTCCCCTTTTTGAGAAAGCTGAGCTCAGTAGAAATCAACTTCCCCTCTTACTTATAGCTAGTGAGGGGCTAATGATGTGGCAAGAATAGTTGCATCAAAGGTAAAAGAGATCTGGAAAAGTGCATCAATTCCAACAATATCAGAACAGCAAATATTAGCCAGAGTAAAGGATTGTCATGAAAAATCTAGAAATATGATGAAGACTGGTAGATAAAGGAAAGATTTTGAATCTAAACTGACTGCGTTCAAATCCATAAATCAAAGGGTTTTTGATTTTGCTGCCTGCAAATGCCATGATCTGTTTTCTTGCACTTGTGAAACAGAGCTAAAATTTCCTGCCATGGAACGTTCTTTCCTAATTAACCAAAGAGGTGCACGAAAAATGGCAATAGGCAGTATTGATCTACAGACAACGAAGAAACTGCAAATAAGATCTGAGCGTAAAGAACAAGAAAGAGCACGATTTTCTAAAAACTTTGAAGATGGAGATATCAATAACCCATCCACTTCCAGGGAAGAGCCAATGGACTGGGATAACTTTCATACAATTCTTGATTCTGACACATAAACAGATACAGATAGAGAGCGTGATGATGATGATCACATTGAGGAAGGTATAAAGAAATCAGGTGAAGCACATAAGCTCACTCGCAAATTGCCTTCATTAGCAAAAACTTGTGACCGATTCGGAATATCAGACAGAGCTGGTGCAGCCGTTGCCTCTGCTGTTCTGGAAGATTTTGGTCTCATTACCTCTGAAGATTATCACAATGTTGTGGATAAGAATAAGGGGAGACGGCAGAGAAAGAAGATCAGAGAGGAGTTGAGTAAATCAAGTGAAGAAAGTATAGAAACATTGTATTTTGATGGAAGAAAGGACTTAACAAAAGCAAATATCTGTATGGATGGGAGGTACTACAGTACAACAATTACTGTGGAACACATCACGCTTATAGCTGAACCAGAATCAAAATATCTTGGGCACTTCACTCCTGTGACTGGAAATTCAACTAACATTTCTAAGGGAGTGATAAAGTTTCTTAACAGTAACACTGGCATACATAATGGAGTTATCAGGCAACTAGAGATACATTACAATACTCCTTTTCATTGGTTCGTGTGTTTGCTGCATACCAATGAGCTACCTCTCAGACATTTGTTTAATTATTTGGATGGTAAAACCAAAGGACCAAAAACCCTTGCTGGAAATGTTGGCAAAAGTCTTACTGCTTGCGAAAAGATGCCAGTTGTCAAGTTTGAAGCAATCAAATCAAGTAATATGCCTTCTAATCCGGGGGATCTCGAGACCCGACGGCAGCCGGCGCGCAGCAAAACCCAGCTGTTCATCCTTCCACACAATAAAGAAAGTGGTTGGTAGATAAATGGGTACCCTAGGTGGCCTAGTGGTTAAGACGCTGGGCTGCTGATGGGGCGTGGTTCGGATTCCGCGTTAAACTGTAGGTCTAAGGTGGAGTGAAAAACTTGACCTTCGTCAGAATGAACAATTCGGGCGGAAGTTAACCAAAGGTTAACCAGAGGTTATATATATATATATATATACACAACATACTATTTTTTAGTATTCTGAAAATATTTAAAAATTATGTTTTAGATTTTAAAAGCGAAATAAAAATGTCGGATAATAACTTTATGCTTCATCCTTTATACAACAGGACAGGTTGTCTTCAGAACTATAAATCGTTCGAGTCCTCAAATCATTTATTCATATTTTAAAAAACTACAAAATGTGAAAATTACACTCAATGTCATTAAAAAGTGGATTCCTAAAATTCTGAGCCTTAAATTGTTTCAGAAAATTTTCAATACCTTTCTGAACGAATGGATATGAATTTGAGGACACTTTTTTTTCCCACAAGATGGAGTAAGGCCAGTCACCCACGGCAACAATCGATTTACTGACCGTTATCCGTGTTGTGGATGATTTTGGCCCATATATTATCCTGACCTAAGGTCATGCGATTTCTTTCTATTCTTCCTGTTAGGATTCCTCAAGGATAACAGAGATAACCTGAAAACAATACATGAATTGAAGGCTGAAATCCCATCCGTCGTGAAGAGCATTACTTAACATCCGTGAAAATGATGATGTATTGGAGAATTTTATATCAAATACTGGTAAAAGTGAATAATAGTGAGCAATGTTTTTGTTTTATTTAAAAAAATAAAATTATCAGTAAATTCCAAATAGCTTATGATGCCATGAATAAGTGGTTCTGGTAAATAGAAATTGTAAATAAATGTATAAATAGCACTGTTCAACAAAGTTTGTCTCCTTTTCATATATGTGGGTGATTCTTATGGTCTTTTTTACGCTGATTACGAAAACAAGAACAGATTTCTATCACCCACAGTTTTTGAGAGATTTTCAATTTCAAACCTTTTGAGATCGAGATAGCATTCTTCAGTTTGTATCATAATACTTACGCGGGTTCAACGATGTCGATTTTAGAAGCATGTTTAGTTTAAATGATAACCCAACTCGCAACAATGGTTGGAAGTTGGATTTGAAACGGTTTATCACTAGTGTGTGTGGAAATTACTTTACCTATAAAATCTGTGACACGTGGAACAGGTTACCTTCAGAAGTTGTGAACAGTACCTCTGTGGATCAGTTCAAGAAAAGGTCAGACCGAATCTTGCACACTATTTGAGGGTGACAGAATTTTTCCCTGGCACCCGTTGCCATTAGTACCTCCGCGGTATGGGCCGCAAGGCCTTTTGAGGTTCTTCTTTTCCTTGTAACTCCTTGTCACTCTCTCTCTCTCTCTCTCTCTCTCGCAGGGGGGTATAAAGGTTATGCACATTCTTCTGGGTGTTGTAAACTTTATACTTGGGGTGTGACAGTCCTCTGGTCCCGAGTCATGGGATTCTAAAGAAATTGTCTGCCAGTTTCTTTAGGTTCTTTCTCTCTTTCCGGAGGGCAGGTGAAGTCTGTTGTACAATCCTGTCCCGTGGGTTAGTAGGACCCCATCGCATCCCTACTCTGTCCTTTTAGCTTAGGTTAACGGTGCTCTCCTCTGACTGACTGAAAAAAAAACACTTCTCTTTTAGTATTAAGTCTTTTTCTCTACTTTTACTATAAGAATCCTACTACTACCTCATGCGTGGGAAGAGAGGCTTTGGAACCTCTATAAATAACACCATTTAACGCTCGTAGGTCGTGAGAGACTGGGATGGAGGGGTCCCAGGCGTAGGGGCGCGATGAATGGAGTGTGGCAAGTGCCCCGGTAAGCCCATTCCTAACGCGTAATGGGCTGACCAGCCCTCTGCGACCGTTCTTTGGTGACCAATTGATGGTGCTTGGCTGTACTGCTCTTAGGAAAAAGAGCTTTACTGCCCAGCTGGCTGCCAGGCCAGCGGAAAGTCTCGGGCGTAGCTACTGGGTCTGGTGGGATATCCCTTGAACACTGGATTTTAAGAGTCTGGCCGTTTGTGAGTGACTAGTAAGAGTTAGTAAGAAGCTGCATCTCGCTATCGCTCCTGGCGGGAAATCCTTGACGCCTGCGTCGCGAGTGTTTTTCAGCTGGTAGCTGCGACACGTTTGGGACTGTCCGGCCCTTGGGAGACCTTTGGTCGGTACGGCAGCAGTGAGAGATATAGTCTTCTGGATGGGATGAACGTCAATTGCAGGTAGGCGGATGCGGCTTGCGCGGGAAGAATTCCCCCCCCCCCCTCATACTGATCAGAACGTTTTCGATAGTTTTCATTGCAAGAACGCTTCATCTTTTTCATTGTATTTGGAATTAGAAAAAAAAAAGTTACAGACTGGACCGGAGAAACTGAAGGCTGAGTGTGCGCGGTGTGGAGTAAACCACTGGGTGACGAACTTCAAAGAACCTTACTTCGAGAAGATCAACAACTCCAGCATGTGCCGTTTTTGCGAACTCATGCAGTTGTACGAGAAGCTAGAGGAGAGGGTCCGGCGGCTCGAGTCGTCTAGATCGGCTGTTGGAGGCACGGCGGTCGTTGACGCGGCTGCGCCCTCCACCCCGGAGCTTATTGATAGGAAAGCTGCCCTGGAAAGGCAGTCCAGCGGTGGACAGGACAGAGCTCGGGACCGCGAAGAAAGGGTAGAGGTGCAAAATCAGTGTCAGGAATCGCCAGCGACCCACGTTGAAAGCTAGGAACCGCGACGCATGGTGGAGGGAAGGGAGGGCGCAAAGAAGGGGCCAATATAGAAGGGTAGGAAGGGTCCGATAAAGAAAAAAGGTGGGAGGGGGCCTACTGATGGTCCAAAGAAACCGAAGGATGTAGCCGCCGGTCGGGGTGGGTCGGGTGCTGTAAGTGCGGCTGAGTCTACGGGTGGCTACAGGTATCGAAAGGTATCGGGCAAGAAGGCTGCGAAGCCGAAGCCTGAGACCCCGGTTGCTGCTGTCAGGACCTCTAACCGCTTTAGTCTCCTGTGCGCGAAGGAGGAAGACACCGTTTTGATTGGGGACTCACAGATCAGGGACCAGGAGAAGTACTTTGCTTCTGCAAACCGGGACAGGAGGAAGGTAAGGTGCTTACCCGGACGGGGAACGGCGCAGTTAAGGAAGGTGTAAGAGAAGCTGCGCGTGGCTAGTCGGAGGACTGCGGTCGTTGTCCACGCTGGTGGCAACGACCTGTCCCTCAAAGGCGGTAGGTTAGGTTCGACGGAAGGGATCATCATCGAGATCATGTCTCTTGCGGATGATCTAAAACTTAAGACAGACAGGGGAATGTTGCTGGGTACTTTACAGGGGATGAATGCCAGTGTTACGTAATATTGCAAGACTGGCACCCCCACCCCCATTTTTTACAAGTGTGGCACCCCCACTCCCCTTTGTTGCCAACGCCTTAATGGGATTGCAAGGGGTATGCAACTTGGAGGCGGAGTTCTCCCCAAAGCTGAACCCCACAAATGGGCATGCCTATCCTAAGGGCGCCTCTTTGGGGAGGAAGGGGTTACCTCACCCCCCCAAAGGAGCGGAAAGAGATAGCAAGAGAGGAAGAGGAGAACCTTCATCCGACAGCAGTCGGACGAATATGACTCTGTCGTCCAACACCCGGCCTCTTATAGTGCCCCTAAACAGCCATTTGGCTTAGGCTGCCAGTTGGCTTAGGCAGTCAGTGCCAGCCACTGCTTCAGCGCGTCATCGACTTAGAACATCATCAGCTAAGTGCCATAGTAAGCTAAATGGATCGGGCACGCACCCCAGTCTAGGTAAGCCCTGTTGCTGGGTCGTACACCTCAGACAAGCGCCAGTGCTACCCGGCTGAACCATACAATTATCCAACCAAATAAAATATATTATTGTGTACAAGGAATCAATAAAACGCCGTTACAGCAATTTGATTTAAAACACGAAAAATTATTCAATTAAACGCCGTTACATCAATCTGATTTTAAAGGGAAGTTTTAGCCTTGCACTCTGGCGCTTTTGCTAACTATGCTTTATATATATATATATATATTAAAAAATATATCGCTGTGTTTTGTCTTTTATTATAACTTATTTAAATCCATTATTTCTTTATCTTCGTATTTTAGAAATTCGGTTATTGGCGTGAAACGAAAAATTATTGCATTGTTTTCTCCTCATTTAACCTTTCATAAATTTTGAAAATGTACAGGTAAAGGCGTGTTTTATGACGTATCTTTCGGTTCAGTATACGAGGCAGGAAGTTAATATTATATTTGGGGTACATCTACAGATTAAATTATCGCTGTCCTTGATGACAAAAGCTACCTCTATCTGCTTAACAAAAGAATATTTCAGGTAAAGGGTTTCACTTTATGCACAAGCTTTCAGTATATATATATATACATGAGTTCTCAACAGAATATAAATTGGTATTTATTCTATTTTTAAAATCAATTTAGCCTATCACACAATACGCGGGATGTTTTGGGGCTTTTCAGGTCGAAGATCACGAACCTTCAACCACAATTGAATCGTATGGCTGATAGCGTCGCGACATGCACACAATACAACACAGAAAATAGAGAAAAATATTCCAAAATGAATTATACCAGAAGGGTACAGAACAATAAAAAATTCTGGAAACTTGAAAACACATTTCCTCCCCGAAAATAATCGGAGTTGGGGCACAATAGAACCGTATATCTCGACACTACCCAAACAACACACACACACACACACGCATATATATATATATATATATATATATATATATATATATATATATATATACACACGGTTTAATTGTTAACATTTGTAGAAAAGCTTTTGCCAACTGGGAAAAGGCACGTTTTATATCGACAAATGCGGACAAGGCTTTGTTCTACCCGGCAAAAGGTCACAGGTCCACCTTTCGCCAAATATGATTGTAGTAATGAGAGACAAAGCATCATTCTCTCACAATATGCAGGTGTCTCTCAAGCAAACCTAAATAAAAAAAACTTTTTGAAATTCAACAATACGAGAACGAACGGGTTTTTCCAACAAAAGGGTATGATGCTCCACCCAGATTTGATGACGGTCTGCCAATCTCTGCGCGGGATACCTGAATGATCTCGTTTTTGAACATGCATATGCCTAAACTACGCCTACCTTTCGTGGAAAAACCAATGATTGTCTTTGAAAAGGATGCACGCTCTCGGCTGGTCGAAAATGCCCGCCACAAGTCCTAAACAACACCCCTATTCCAGCAGTGGTCCAATAGGAAACAAGGTTCTCCGTTTGTAGGCAGGGGGCGTACCCCTTATAAATGGGGCACTTCTTCGCTTAGAGCCAGTTTCTCCAGCTATAGAATCCCGCAACAATGGCGAATCTCTATAACTCTCCCGATCTGTTTTTTGAAGGAGATCACGGCAGTCATGCGGAAATGTACCTTTTCAGTGTGTTAGAATGCAGCGAGCTCTTCTCTTCAGAGCTTGATACAGAAATGTGCGAAACAGTGGATCACATCAACACCCTCATTCAAGAATCCGCTGAAATGTAAGTATTTTGTATTTTCACAATAAGTGTTTTGAAAAATCAAGTTTAATTAATGTCTGTGCCCCATATATTCAGTATATATATATATATATAGATATATATATATATATATATATATATATATATATATATCAGTATATATATTATATATATAATATATATATATATATATATATATATATATATATATATTCAGTGTATATATATATATATATACCTAACAGCTCTCGGCAGTTTTTAATTTTTAAGCCAAAGTTCATTGTACGTGCTTCTCGTCAAATTAAAGATGAAATTTTCTCACACAACTACCGAGAAATATTTTCAATTATAATCTAACTCCCTTATCACTATAACGGTTTTCAATATGTAGAATTTTAAAATCTTAGCGCTGTTCATTGTAATGTTTACGCTTTCAGAATATCCTTAACCTAACCTATCAATGTTTTAATTTATAAAGCGCAGTGATAATGCGAAGTACTGTAGTGTCACAATAAGTGTTTTGAAAAATCATGTTTAATTAATGTCTGTGTCCCATATATATATATATATATATATATATACAGTAGAATCCGCATAGTATAATCACTTTGGGACGCAGCTATATTGATAATAATAACAGAATGATAACATAAAGCGGTGTATGTTAAAACAGAAAAGTTAAAATAGTTAAAAGGCAGTAACAAAACAATTTAAAAAATTCATACCTTTAATATTTACTGTCGAAATTCATCTAGTGTTGTTTGCCTGCGGTTTGTTTGCAGTAAGTCATTAATAAAGCGCTCATAATCATAATGCTTTTGAAATTCAGCAGATCGGTGTTGCACGCCGCGACGAAGTATTTGCAGAGCTTCTCGCATCTGAGCGTTTGTTGGAGGGTCTTCCGGACTATCTTCTTGTTTAGTGTCTTCATTCTCTTCCCTTTCTTCGGCCAATTCAGAGCCTGCTTCAGTAACATCTTGGCATATTTCTGATGATGTCATGGTAGCTGCCACTTGAATTTCCTCATCATTGGCCAACCAGCTTGTAAAATCTTCTTTTGACATACCATCTGGGGGTTTCTCCATGATTTCCTCTTCAATAGCATCGGGTTCTTCATTTGGAGATGTTTCCGTGCCCTTCTTAAAGAAGCCACCCTTTGTGAAACAGTTTTCAATGGTTCTCTCAGTCACTTGTTTCCATGACATTGTTATAAGATGTAGGGCATCAAGGAGGGAAATTCTTTTAGCAATATCATTTGCATCAGTTTTTTCTTGAGTCTCATCTAATTCTCCTAAAGTTCTGCTACGCATTTCTCTTCTGTAGTAAGCCTTTAGAGTCCGTATGATTCCTTGGTCACATGGTTGAATCAGTGATGTCGTGTTTGCAGGCAAGAAGATTATTTTAATGTTTTTTAATGACACATTACATGTATGTGCTGTGCAGTTGTCTACCAATAAAACAATTTTTCGTTTCAGGTTTGTATCCAATTTAACTAACCAGTTGTTAAAAATGACACTTGTCATCCACGCATTTGAACTTGCGCAATAATCCACTGGTAAACTTTTAACACCCTTAAAACACCGAGGATTTTTACTTTTTCCAATCACTAACAGTTTTTGTTTCTTACCGGTCATATTAGTGCAGCAAAGAATTGTAACGCGTTCTTTTGAGGTTTTAAATCCTTTGGAGCTTTCATGTTTAAACAAATAAGTATGTTCGGGCATTGCACGAAAATAAAGTCCTGTTTCGTCTGCATTGTAAACGTTTTCAGGTGAATATTCAGCAATAATTTTTGGCCACTCTGTCTTAATCCACATCTCAGCTGCTGAAAAATCAGCAATTTTTTCCTCGCCATGAGTGCTTCTGTACACTATATTTTATGAGTTATTTTAAGATTCTGATAACTATAACCGAAACTCTGATTACTATAAGCGGAGGTTTTATAATGTAATTTAACCTCGATGCTTTGGGACTGTTAATTCTGATAACATTAGGCGATTGATAACAATATCGGTGATTACAATAATCGGATTCTACTGTATATATATATATATATATATATATATATATATATATATATATATATAAACAGCTCTCGACAGTTTTTAATTTTTAAACCAAAGTTCATTGTAGGTGCTTCTCGACAAATTAAAGATTAAAATTACGTTTCCCCATAGCAAATTAGAGACGCTCACACACATATATATATATATATATATATATATATATATATATACGGTAGCCATCACTTTTAATTGCCTCAATTTCATGACAATTATTTTAATTACAGGACCGCCACGGAGTTAGACCGTGTTATAAACACTTTCGGCGAAAGGAGAGCGAGTGCTTCGCCGAACAGCCCACCCAGCAGTGCAGAGGTTTAAAGTATTGAATCACAGTCAGCCAAGCGAGCCCGAATTTGCAGACGAGTTAATTTAAGTGTTTTGACCCCGTATAGTATTTTTAAAGTAAGTTGATTTTTCTACAAGATAAATTATACTCATTGATTTAACCGGCTCTTTTCTCGTTTATAATATAACCTGGCAGATACTCACTATTAATTAGATTTATAAGACCCATTACAAACACGTTTTGAAAATAGCTTAGGCCTTATTCTCGACCTATATATATATATATATATATATATATAACGTTTCAATTGGTGTTATCTTATAAAGAAGCCATAATTGCAAAGCATTTTCAGTTATTCTCTACATCTTCCATCGTTATTTCCGTATATATATATATATATATATCAAATGGTATGCTTATATTTCTTTTACAGCTAGGTTTTTAGAAATATTAAACTTTTAAGAAGTGCATTCGTTTTTAAAAATAATTTTCTTTTTATTTTACAGGAGCGAAACGGAGTTAGAAGAGATTATAAAAACCCTTGGAGAAAGGGTGGCAAATGAAGTGGTAGCCACACCACGCTGCGAATCAGATGTCATGGTATTGGCACACAACCGCTCAACCGAATTCGCTGTCGTCGCAGAGATTATGTAAGTATTTTTGTAGGATATTAACAAAACACAACATTATTTTAATTTATTAAACATGTACAAAAAGGGGCAGCGCCCAATTCTTAATTGTTACAAATGTATATACAGATTTACACAATATAAAGCTTACAAATTAGAGGGGGGTGCAACATGGGGGATTTTTTTTTATCTGTCTGCATGCATATTTATCGTTCATATTTGTGTCACACAAATCGAATAATTTTTAAAAATTCATAAATCCCTTCCCGCGCGACTTGTGTATGAGAAACAAGATACAATATAGCCCACATGTTTCGGTGTAAAAGCTTTGAAGTTGATATGGGGCCAAAATTATCTCAGGCATACGTAATTGCGCGATAAAATTTACGATTGTCGAGTCATGCCATGGGGGGAATCCGAGTGAATCGAAATAATACATTATTTCCTTAGTTTTAAAATAAATCGCAAACCAATGAATTCCTTCGCCACCCACAATGTCGGTGTTAACGATTGCCCGTGCCAGTTTCTCGTGCTAGGCGGCTTCATTATTTCATTCTTTGCAAAAAACCCGATAAATTTGGAACGTGCGAAACAGTCACTTTTCATCGCTCTCTGGAGTGTATTTGCATCCATTTTAAAAATCAGTGCTTATGTTCCTAAATCTGTCTATTTCTATTAGGGTTTGTGTTTCTAGATACATTAGTACATTAATAGGCGCCTCTGTAGGCCTGGCGAAATGCAAACGCACAGAAATCGCACCTGTCTGCTGCGGGTTTAAATGGGTGCTTACGCCGGCAGTCAAGTCAGGCGTAACGACAAATGAGTAAATATTAAACTGTTCCACAAATTCTTTCTGTGTTAGGCCGATTCCAAGCACACACACACCTGTGTTATGGGCTAAACTGCTGTATGCTCTCGCGTAGAGCGGGAACACAGCATCTGACGAGTAGTCCATATTCATTGTCCAACCCAATGCGACGCCATTGATATATAAATTAATATTTTTAAGCCCAAAATTTTCAAAATTCAAGGCACTCTTTTTATAATCCCCATTCGTCGAAGCATGGTCTTGCATTCCAATTAAAATCCTTTTAGGCAGTACTCCAAGAGCGATGTTTTCTATCTGTTTCGATGCCAATCCTGTGGGAATCGTATACAGTTTGATCTGTACCCTGTTAATTGGGTATTTCACTGTGGTGTGTACCAGTTCTTTCTCAATTTCTATATGTTTCGCGGAACTTCGTTTCACTCGGCGTATACGCAAATATGCGTCCATGATGTGGATCACAACAGGTTTCGCGCCTTCTTCTTGGTCAGCGCCCAGATTTATACAGATCTCAGGGCTCGTGCGGGTAAGCTTCAATTTCATATCTACCCCGTTCATAAGGAACTTCTCCTGGAATGTAAAGTCCATGTGCAGGCATCCAAAACATTCATATATCTTTTTTTTAGAATTTTTAAATTTATCCTTTATACTACCCTCATCTTTAGTGTGGTAATACCCCTCTGCAGATAAAAAGGTATCTTTCGCTTCTTTTGAAAAGTTGAGGACATTTTCCAGATATGCTCGTAGGTGGTAGTACCCCGTGCCTGCTGAGATGTTAGTCTGATTTAAATATATGTCACACTTGCTGAATATGGTGTGCAGAAAGTTTGTTTCGGGATTTGCAACATAATCCGTTCCATCAGAATGAGCTATGCGTAGTTTAGCAAACATGTCCATACCGCCCGGATCACAAAAGTAAGGGCCTGAACTGGGTATCACGAATTCTATAGGGGCACTGGGTGAACTAATTGTGTTTAAAGGGCAGTGGCGGCTCGTCGGTAGACACTGCGGACTGCAGCACCCTTACATTTTTTATTTACAATTGAAATAATCAAGAACAATATAAGGATGAGCTCACTGAATAACTTTTTCAATAACTTTTATTCATTGCTCAAAGCTCATCCTTTTATTTTAGTAATTATTTCAACCCATTCTTAGAGACAGCACCCCTAGAATTTTTAGTCACGAGCCGCCACTGTTAAAGGGTCAATTGTAATAAAGTCACTGTGCTCAATAGAAACTTGAGTTGGAGGCATCTCAATGAGGGATAGCTCCGATTTACAGCACTGTGAACTGCAACGATGAATGAAACTTGCCATGGTGAGTTAGAAACAGTGCCACCTTCCCCGACGAGTATCAGTCAATCTATGAATCGTGAGAGTAGCGTCCTCGGTTTATATCAGTTAAAAAAAATGATCGGTCATAGTTCTCATACGCTTAGAACACTTCTTTTTTGGCGCCCTTTTACGTTTAATACCACGGTGCCCCTTCTTCTTCCTAACATTTCTCTTCTTTACTCTACTTGTTGGCACCCCCTTCTTCTTCCTATCAATTCTCTTCTTTCCTCCGCCACGCATTTTTCTCTTCGCATCTTTGATGATTTCATCCCGTGTACGTTTTAAATGTTTTTTTTAGAGCTTCTTTAGGTTTAGTTCTCGCGAGCATTTCCTCTGCCGCGTTAAAACCTGTTTGTAACGCCTTCCTCCCAAGGTACCTGGCCTCCCTCTTCAGCAGTGGTACAGCTGTGCGCAGTATGGATGAAAAAATGGACCCAAGTCCACTACCACGCTGGTATCTCACCCCTCGGTATACCATGAATGGTTTTCTGGACATTATAACTCAGTGCGTCGAAAGTGTAGCTTCACTGTTAAGCTCCCGTCACCGAATGGGAAATTTTTACCCCCTACCGTTCTTATATATATTGAGATATTAGTTATTAGATTAGTTGAGACAATCACATAATGGGGTCTGTCATATGTAATACTCAACTCCGGCCTCTATGGTTGGGGGATGTGCAATGCACAGCAAGCGGGCCTGGGTGTCCCCAACAAATTGGTGCTCCACAATATTGCTATAAATATAGCACATGTCTGGAGCCTGAGAGCTTACATCCAATTTCTCCATCTTCAGCTGATACACTAAGTTGGACAAGTCATCCGGTGCCTCGTGAAAGGTGTCTCTTTGGAAGGCTGCTCGATAACGCCCCTCGGTTATAATTTTGAACACTCTTCCGTCTTTAAGATTTCTGTTAACCTTTGATTTTAGCATTAGAGTATGTGCAGTGCTTCCTCTATTTACGAATTCGTATATTAAATCATACGTAAGGCGTGAGTTTTTTAAACATATGTTTAAGTCTCTCACAACATCCTCAAACGAACCATAGCGGCCCGGTCCTAGTGTCACAGTTGTACTGAAAAACTGTGCGATCTTAGTCCGGGCGATACGTATAGTTTCATCCCGAGTTACCCCGGCTTTTGCACACTCATCACACCTGAAAATTGTAAAAACGGCATCTGCATGATCAATAATTAAAAAGACGGTATCCAGCCGAATTTCACATATCCCCACCTCATACGAATCGCGGCCCATTTCAATGGGACCATGGAGTTCTGTTACAAAATTGACTAGTGTGTTGTTAGGGTGTAGAGACAGGGACGATGAGGACGGAAGCGTGACGTAGAAATGGTTTGGAGCCATGCTGCATACTATTTAAGCTTCATGACTGCATCAGCTTTTATATAGGTATTGAAGCTTTTTGGGTAACCTAGCCACTTCACCAGGTACATTTTGCTCTTTCCAGTACCTTTGGTTGCTAAAATTTTCTCAATTTTAAACACATTTTTTCCTAAATTAAATGCCACTTTCTGAAGTTCCTCGCGGTAAAACCCCCCGAGATTTCTTCCTCATTCAAATCTTCAACGTAATACAGCATTATCTCGCCTTTAGGCCTCATAGCCCTAACTTTAAAAATCTCGCGTGTCCATCCATGCTCAAAACCCTTCGCGAATTTATTTCCCGAACGTGACAGCCTTACAAAATCATTGATTTTGAAACGCACAGATTGTGGTGGTGGTGGTGGCACTGCATCACTTCTCGGACGCTTGCCTCTTTCTAAAACATCGTTAGGCGTTGTACCGATCGTGCGGTGGTGTGAGCGGTTGTAGGATGAAGCCAGTGAATCGAGAACATTCACATATCTGAGAGTGCATTTATGTGTAAAATAACGGTGCATGAGTTCCTTTATTGTACGTTGAACTCTTTCAGCTAAAGATCTACAGATCTACAGAAGCTAAGGCGAACAAAGACACTAAGATCCACTCTAAGGTTAGCCCGAGAGAAAGGAAAGAGTAGGGGGTTAAGAGAAGAGAAGAGAAGAGAATAAGGGGTTAAGTAAGGAGGAACACCTATCACTCGTGGGTTAACATTCATTCAGAAAAAGAGAAAAAAGCCTCACCAACATTATCCGCAGGCCACTGCCGACAAGTCGGAAAAATAGTCACAGAGAATAGAAAAGGGGTGAAAGATGAAAAGAAGTAAAATAAGAACGCTTACAAACCATGCAAACACATTCTTAACTCACTGTCATACCATGCAAACTACAGACATGAAAGAAAAAAGAGTTACAGACATGTAAAGGAAGAAGAGGATAAGAAAAAAGGAAAAAAAAAAAGTAGGTAAAGTTAAACAAAGAGTGGGTTAGTTTACGATACGAGCTACATCTACGTTCATGTTAGTCTAATTTTTTGTTTTTTTTAATTGTATTGCTGGCATCACACGCTGGCATGTCACAAGCTGGCATTAATCGTCAACAGACTCATCCTCGACCACCACCCCCAGAGCTCCTGTTACTAATTGTTTTTATTTTAAACAACGTTAATATTTTTAAAATGCCTATCTAAACGGTTCTTAAACATATTAACGCTGGTAGAATGAACGACTGACGCGGGAAGATTATTCCATTTATCAATTACTTTAAACGTAAAGAAGTTTTTAGCGATATTAGTAATGAAACGTTTGCCACGCAAATTAAATCCGTTATTACAAGTATTACTATTATCGAAAGTGAACAATTTGTCAAAATTTACATTATCGATGTTATTAACGATTTTGAAAACTTCAATAAGCTCCCCCCTTAATCTCCTAGTTTCGAGTGAATACAGGTCTAACTCTTTAATCCTATCTTCATAAGGCTTGTTGCGCAATGACGGAATTAGTTTCGTGGCACGACGTTGAACCCATTCTATCCTATCAATATCCTCACGCAAGTACCGGCACCAAAACTGAACGGTATATTCTAAATGAGGCCTGACTAGGGACTTGTAAAGGGGCAATATAATATCCTTCGATTTAAATTCGAAATTACGCGCTATGAAGCCTAACATCCTATTAGCTTTTGCGCAAGACTCCAGGCACTGGTTCCTAACCTTTAAATCCTTAGATACGCGTACGCCTAAATCTACTTCCTCGTCAACGCTCGCTAACTCCCTATCATCCATCGTGTACGTGTAATTATTGTTGCGAGAACCTATATGCAAAACTTTACATTTGTCTACGTTAAATTGCATCTGCCACTTATCCGTCCACTCCATAACCCTATTTACATCGTCTTGGAGCCTATTACTATCGTCCTCGTTTACAACTTTACCGCCTATTTTAGTATCGTTCGCGAATTTTGACACGTTACTAGTCAATCCTACATCTATGTCGTTAATGTAAATTACGAATAGCAATGGGCCTAACACTGAACCCTGTGTGACACCGCTACCTATATCTAACCACCCCGATTCACTACCATTAACTACGACCCTCTGTCTCCTAGCATGAAGCCATTCTTCTAACCAGTTAGCTACTTGACCGCGTATACCGTGCGCTTTGACCTTCGCAATTAGTTGGAAGTGTAATAGCTGATATTAAACTCTGACAACATGTTCTGCAAAGCTCGCCCTATAAATTCTTTCCCCATATCCGTGCAAAAATAGCCTGGAATCCTGTATCTTTCAACATCAGTGTTTTGGTCGCTTTAGCGTCTGTTCCAGGCGATTTATTTTTCAGGGGAACTAGCCACAGGTATCTAGAGAATACATCTATTATGAATAGGATGTAACGGTAACCATCGTTGTACACCCACTAACTTTGCATGTCTGTTAAATCTGCCTGCCAAATAGAGTCAATCGAAGCGGCTGTTGTCTTTGCTGTTTTAAACCTTTTTCTCACCGGTTTATGAAGTGCGTAAGCATCCTGGGCACGCAAAAATCTCTCAACATCCTTTTTCCTTAAACCATAAGTACCTCTGTACAGTCTATTAATGCCACACTGCAGCTGTTGTGGGTGAAGGTGTACTCAGTTGTAATACGTGCGATGCATGCTCCAAGTCTTTTAACCTATTCAGATTACCTATCAATATTTTGCGGACATTTATTTGCTGTAGTCTTGCCTTAATATGCCTCCATCCTGTTGGTGATGGCCTGTCCCACTTTCTCACCAGATCATGAACAATATGAACGATATTGGACCCTTCCACTCTTGTTCCATCAATATTGACCTCGCCTGTGTCGGCCCACTGTATGACGGGGTCCTCACTCAATAGATTATAAAGACTTAAACCTTTATTTCTCAATGTATGGAGGAGGCTGTTTTTTAGCACATGTTCGGTGTGCTGTGTTCCGCTACTCTTTGGTTGCTCAGACCCTGTGTCAATATGCTCAGCGCTACTCAAGCTGTGCCTCACGGGGAGCTCTGTAGGATGTTTATAATCTTCGTATTCATGAAGAAATTTCTGCAAAGCCTCTTGATACAAAACCCTTTTCTCATCAGGCGTCTTTTCACTGTTTAATAGGGATAGTAGCGCACTCTCCATTCTTTTAAGCCTACTTTTACGGGGTTCTAGAGCCGCGTCTGGGGTCCTTTGTAATGAAGCATACATCTCGTGCGGGATCACAACCACCTTCTTCATTATGTTCTTGTAACGACGTAAGCAAGCCTTCTGACAGGATTTCATTGGAACATTACATTTTATAACATTGAGGCAGATTTCGCAGATGCATTTTAAAAAGTCTGAGTCATTATTTTTTAACAAGCATCTGCTGCAACGACCGAGGCAGTCGTTGATAGATTTTTATTAATAAACAGTATTTCTTTAGCCTATTCATCATTCTGGAATGTACATGGTTTCAGGCTCGTTTGGAAATATATTCGTTCATAGAAGCACCGTAAATGTGTTTCGCGGGTGGTCACAAAGCAAATATCCATAACGTTGCTTTGTGACCTCTTTATAAACCTCCAAAAACTCCTTACGCTGACTCGGGAACATTTGACTGGCTAATACCCCAATTTGTGACACATCTCTACGTTGAGCGAATAAGACTAGATATTGTGTATTTAACGATACATCGCGCATGTATCTATTTTAAAAAAGTAGATTCTGCTTGATGAAGAACACGCTTATGTTAAGGTGGTGGGAGAATACTGTAAATGTCGGCAAACGTTTTATCCATCTCCAACATGAGGTCATCAATTACGATGACTGTATGTTCATTTCCCTTTAGTGAATTAACATCATAGACCCCCTTGTGGAACAAAACATCATCTTGGTACTCGTTGAACACTGATTGGTATGTCGAATAGCACCATATAATTTTATGCACAAATGTTGAGAACATTTCACCCTTTTCTTTAATAATTTTAAGCATAAACACCATTTTACCACATCCTGTTACCATAAACTTTGATGGGTCTATTGCTAACTTATTCATCACACATATTTGTAAATATACATGTATTGAGAACAATCTTTGATGTGCCTATTGTTAACTTATTTATTGCACGTATTTCTAAATATATACATGCTGATTATTTCGTTTATTAAATAAATCATGCATCGACTTTTGTTTCACTTTGCGTGTGTGCGTGTTTACAGTAAAGTTAAGCCCCGCCCACTGTAAGACCGGGGACGTGATTCATCCCGTAGCCTGAGCACACCTCTGTCCCCGCGTTCTCAGTTGACCTCTGTGTACCCTTGAGCTCAGACGTGTATTCTCTCCCGCGTAGAAGAAAATGGCCACCTTTAATATCGCGTGTTCAACATTTAGGAAGTGGTATTCAGTAAAGGGCGTAGATGTAGTGGATACTGAAAAACTCCCTATCCCAGCCTCCTTTGACTCTTTTAAGGTTGCATTGAATCGTGCGAAGGGTCAGGCTATTCAAATACTCTACGGATATTCTGGCGAGGGGGTTGTAGGATTTCGCAGTGCAGACGATGTACTGAAGTATGTTGTAGAACTAAGCTTTATAAAGGCACACGTGCACCGCGTGGTAGAAGAAGCGGCACGCTCAGAATCTAAACAACAGTTATGGGTAGTGAGCCTTGTGGATGAGTGGTGTGATAAACGGTATTATATCATGCTACACCATATCGATTATTCATACCCTACGACTGAAAATGTGAATCTCGTTATCATGGACATTGGACAATCTTAAGTATTTTTACCACTACATTAATATACTGTATATCATGATAAGATTTGTAGTGAGGTTGTGGCTAAAGGGTTATGTGAGTTTTTAACAGATTTTAGAGATGAGTATCGCCTGTAAAATAAAAAGCCTAAATATGAACATATGTTTCTTTCTAACAGCGCCCCGCAGTGTGAAGATTTTTAGGAGAGATAAAACATTATAAAATGTGTCTAGTTCATGAAATTTACCCAGAGGGAAACTGTCTGGTGCGTATTTGTGGGGGTGGTAGTGATAAAACGTTAAAACCGAAATTAGTTCTTGTACCGGAAAATTTCTCAAAACGCCTACCCAGTATAATGTGATACAACAATTCATGTTGGGCCAGCTCTGCACACGTTTCATTAGATTACGGTGCGACTCGCACCTCACGGATCATACGGGTTCGAACAAACCCATTCACGTATCATCAGGGTGAATCAACCGCCCATCGAACCGTTCCTGCCTACCTGCGTGCCTCACACGGCTCATAGTCTTCTCAAAGCTTGCTCCGAGTGGATGTGCCATAGTCATCTCGAGTTGTGTGAATACGATGGAGCTCCATTTGAGAAGCATTCTCAACGCATCGTACGACGTCTCCGTGACGAAGTCGTTGCTTGTGTTCAGGCGAGAAACCGGCACCATTAACTGTGTGCTTGAAACGAACAGTAGACCTGCGAGCAAGCGCAACGTTATTTATTTAAATCTTGAGGAGATGCATAAAATCTTCGCGTTAGTTGAGAGATGGGCTGAGGACCGCTATAAAATACCAGCTGACGTAGGTATAATAAGAGAGGTGATTAGTGAAGCCTCCTCATATACCGTTGTTTGTACATTGAGTGTAAATAACAATCAACCATGCGTTAATATACGACTGATGTGGAAGAACACAGCTGATAATGGCGTTCTTGTTCCTACACGAAACCGTTTCATCCTCGACAGAATGTTTGAGATCGTTGGATTCCGTAAGCTGAAGCCTATATTAGACACGTATCTCAGACATGATTTACGTTGATACAATACTTGAATACGCTTACACCGCTCTGCTCGACGGATTTGTTGAATGTAGGAATGTGCTAGCTCTGGATGCGTATTTAAAAGGCTTACAAAACGCTTGAGAGGTACAGAGCTGAGCTCGCCTACACTGTTCACCCTGAAGAACTGTACCTCTATATAGTATGTAGCTGCCGTTACGACTTGGAAGATTATTTCAATTGCTGCTATGACGGGTGAAGAAGAGTTCACGATTGAAAAGTTCGGTACGTTCAGAAAAAACCCTCGATTGGAAAAGCATGATTATAAGCTTGTATTTAATGACATAGTTAACGATGACGTTTTGGCGCGTGCTTTTGATTGCGTTTTAGTGGTGCATAAAGCAACTTACCTGCCGAGTGTAAAGTGGGTACAAAAATAGTGTTAAATGATATGAAAGCCTTTTACATCGAATATAAACCGCCGTATCAGTTAAGCGGCGAGTTGATGCTTGAGCGGTTTTCCCACATCGTGCAGAGTAATGCCGATGTTGATGTACCATCAATCAGCATTGAATTTACCATTTTTTACCGTAAAAGTTAAAGACAATATATATATTTTTACTGTAATATTTTGCTAATACTACGTTTTGTACGATTATATAAAATTAATATAAATATATATTTTTCTAATATTTAGTTAATATTATGTTTTGTACAATTATATATAATTAATATAACTATATTTTTCCTGTACTAATATTTGATAATATAACTTTTGATAATATAACTATATATTTTCTAATATTTGATTAATACTGTGCTTTGTGTGATTATATATTTTCATTGTTTTGTACGACTATATATAATTACTATAAATATATATTTTTCTAATATTTAGTTAATACTATGATTTGCATGATTATATATTCCCGTTCTATTATTTGATTATATATATATATATCCTATTCTATATCCATTAATTAATAAACAGAACGTTGTAATGGTGTTTTATTTATTCCTTGAACACGTTTATATCATTTTCTAAAACAGAGTAATTGAATAGATAAGTAACGAGGCTGACAGCTCAGCCAACTGTAACATAAGCTTATTTAAAATAAATAACGAAACTGGCAACTCAGCAGCCAGCTGACTGAATAATAATTATATATATGGCGTTGTCTGGCAACTCAGCAGCCGAGTGACTGAATAATATATAGAAGAAATAAATATTTAATGCTATCTGGCAACTCTGCCAACTGGCTGAATAGGGGCACTATAAGAGCCCTGGTGCTGGACGACGGAGTCATATGCGTCCGGCAGCTGTCGGATGAAGGATCTCCTCTTCCTCTCTTGCTATCTCTTTCTGCTCCTTTAGGGGGTGAGGTAACCCCTTCCCTCCCATAGAGGCCTCTTAGGTTAGGCATGCCCCTTTCGGGGTTCAGCTTGGGGGAGAACTCCGCCTCCAAGTTGCATACCCGTTGGAATCCCATTTTGGGGTTGGCAACAAAGGTTGGCACTCTCCTTTGGGGGGTTCAGCTTGGGGGTGAACTCCGCCTCCAAGTTGCATACCCGTTGCAATCCCATTTTGGGACTGGCAACAAAGGAGGTGCCTTGGCAACGAGGGGGAGGGGCTTAGCAACAAAAGGGTGGGGTGGGGGGTTGGTAACAAAGAGGGGTGGGGGGTGGCATTCTTGCAACAAAGGGGGTGGGGTGGCACTCTTGCAACAAAGGGATGGGGTGGCACTCTTGCAACAAACTATGGGGTGGCACTCTTGCAACAGTATGCGATATTATGCAACATTACGTAACATTTCTGCACTCTCCCCTTTTGCGGGCATACTACTGGATTGATGATGGGCCCCCACCTGGGAGAGATGATCTTGAGCCGGTAGCGGACGTATCTTCAACTGAAAGGTGCGTCCACGTACAAGTGGGCGACCCTCCTTCCCCGTTCGAGGGGGCTGAGCCTCCTGCGGAAGTTGCCTCCTCGTTGGTGAGGGGCTCATCAACTCCCGACATCCCTAGCTATTCTGGAAACTGGTCATTCTAGGGGTCGGTCAGAATAGGGAAGGCTCCCTCCGTGCAGTGCTTTTTAATGCTAGGTCCATAAGGAATAAGTTTTGCGTGCTACGGGCGCTCTGAGCATCAGAATACCAGGATATCGTTGCCTTCACCGAGTCCTGTATTCATACTTGTGGTAGAGACTATGTTGGGGAGTTCGAGACTCCCGGGTATAGAATGTTTCACAAGGACCACACCCGTGGGGAGAGGGGAGAGGTACTAATATACATGAGGTACACGTTGAGTCCGGTTGACTGCCAGTTCCGATCGGAACGGGAGCTGCTTGGCGTCGTTCTGAACCTGGAAGGGGCGAACTATAGTTTAATCTTCGTGTACAGACCTCCGCATTTCCTCCTTGAGGAGGATACAGCACTGTACACCGAACTCCGTAGCCCGCTAGGAGACAGGGTGTGTGTGTAGTTTTGGGAGATTTCAACTGTCGCGGCATAAACTGGGAAGACAAGACTGCTGATACCGAAGGGAGGAGGCTAGTTGACTTTGCTGATGAGAACTTCCTCACTCAGTGGGTCAATGGGCCTACACGAGGCGAAAGCGTTCTAGACTTAGTATTCACGACCGAAGATAACCTCGTCACTGGCCTCACCGTTGACGAATCGTTGGGCGAGAGTGATCACGGTCTGATTAGGTTCTGTGTCTGCGTTCCTCGGGTGAAGCGTAGTAACTCGAGAAGCAGTAAGTTCGATCTACGGCGGACGTACTTTGTTGGCTTCCGGGATAGCGTAGGTGAGATGGGGATAGAGGTCGGCGGCGATGTTGAGGGAGTGTGGAGTGCATTCTGGGACTAGTTTATGGTGCTGCAGTCTGCTGCTATATCCTCAAAACTGGTCACCCCTGCTTCAACGCAGTCTAAGTGGTTTAGTCGGGACATCGCTTCGACTACCCGAAATAGGAAAGCTGTGTATAGGAGGGCGAAGGCCAATCGTTCCCATGAGAACACTGAGTTGTATGTCCACCTGTGCAGGGAAGTGAAGGCAAAGATTAGGCTAGCTAAGCGTAACGAAGAACTCTGGGTGGCATGCCTCTGCAAGGGGAACCCTAAGGAGTTCTTCAGTTATGTTAATAGTAGAAAGCCCATTAGAAGCATGATATCCGCGTTAAAGGACCCCAGCGGCGCGCTGCGGACGTCCGACGCGGACTTCGCTAATGTGCTGAATGAGTACTTTGCAGGAGTGTTCACCAGGGAGGATACCCGCGTCATCCCCGAGCCAGGCATCAGGCACGAAGGTGCTGGCGTGGATAGTGTTCGGTGTACCGTGACAGTCGTTGCCGATAGAATAGACAAACTGGCTCCAGGACCAGACCAGTTCCTCCCCAGAGTGTTACGGGAAGTGCGCGACCAGGTGGCTCCCCACCTGGCTACAGTCTTCAAAAAATCGTTGGAGACGGGCCAGGTGCCTGGTGATTGGAGGGAAGCCAATGTGACCCCTATCTTTAAGAAAGGGGATCACGAAAGTCCAGGGAACTATCGTCCCATTAGTCTCACTTTGGTTGTAGGTAAATTATTAGAAGGGATAATAGCGGATAGGATCGTTGACCATTTGGATTCCTACAAGCTGCTAGGGAACTCCCAAGATGGGTTTAGGCGGCATAGGTCGTGTCTCACGAACTTGCTCGAGTTTTTCCACGTCATGTGGAGTGAATACGATGAGTAGGGCGATTGATATACTGTATCTCGGCTTCCAGAAAGCCTTTGATAAGGTACCTCACCGCTGGCTAATGGCCAAAGTGCGCGCGCTGGGTATCGGTGTGGAAGTAGGTAGGTGGATTGAAAAGTGGCTGAAGAATAGGCGGCAGAGGGTTGTAATTAAAGGAACTAGCTCGTGTTGGGCCTCGGTCACTAGCGGGGTTCCTCATGGTTCCGTTTTGGGGCCACTGTTTTTTATCATTTACATAAATGATATCGACGCTCGCATCGTCAGTAGGATCGCCAAATTCGCTGATGATACCAAGTTTGAGGCCAATGTTGGGACGCCCGAAGCGATCGAGCAAATGCGTGCGGACGTACGTAGGATAAGAGAGTGGTCTGAAAAATGGCAAATGCCATTTAACTTGGGTAAATGCAAGGTGATGCACACTGGCTACGCCAATCCCAAGTCGGACTAATCCATGTTGGGGAGTAATATCAAGGCCACTGATTTGGGAAAGGACTTGGATGTGCTAATTAGCAGCGACCTTAAGTTTACTAAACAGTGCGTAGATGTGGAAAAGAAAGCCCAGAAGCTGTTGAGTTATATCAGGAGACAATTTCGATTTTGGAAACAAGGAGATTGCGCTCTCTCTGTACAATTCCCTGGTTTGGCCGCACCTGGAGTATGCTGTGCAGTTCTGGTCGCCCACCCTCAGGAAAGATATTGACAGGTTGGAAAGAGTTCAGGCGAGGGCCGCAAAGTTAATCCCTCCCGTTAGGCATATGGGCTACAATCGACGCTTACGCGCCCTGAATTTGTTTTCGCTGGAAACTCAGAGGCTACGCGGTCATCTCATCGTTTTCAAGCTCTTACGCGGGTTCAACGATGTCGATTTTAGAAGCATGGTTCGTTTAAATGATAACCAACTCACAACAATGGTTGGAAGTTGAATTTGAAACGATCTGTGACACGTGGAACAGGTTACCTTCAAAAGTTGTGAACAGTTCTTCTGTGGATCTGTTCAAGAAAAAGTTATACCGAATCTTGCACACAATTTGAGGGTGTATGAATTTTTCCGTCACCCGTTGCCATTGGTACCTCCTCGGTATGGGCCGCAAGGCCTTTTGAGGTACTTTTTTCCTTGTAACTCCTTGTAAATCTACTCTCTCTCGCTCTCTCTCTCTCTCTGTCTCTGTCTCTGTCTCTGTCCCTGTCTCTCTGTCTCTCTGTCTCTCTCTCTCTCTCTCTCTCTCTCTCTCTCCCCTTTCTCTCTCTCTCTCTCTCTCTCTGAGCAGTCGTTCAAAAGAATTAAGTTATCATTTTTTAAATGGCCCTATACTCTATTGTGAATTTTATTTCTCTAAAGACGTTAGATTACATTCATGTTTGACATCAAATTCAGTGATTTCTGATTTATCGTAATTAAAATATTTTCTGTTCTATCATAATCAAATTGCAGGCAAATGCACAGGCTTTCATCGCGAAACACACACACACACACACACACACACACACACACACCACACACACACACACACACACACACGCACATTTACGTAGTAAATTTTTGAAAGCGGGTCTCTCGGTACAGTGACTTTGTCAGGCTACTGAGAAATGACGTAACGACGAAATGATGACCTCTTGTATAGAGGGTGTCCCATAAGTCCGGCATCATAGGAGAAATTCATATTTTTCTATTTCTACAAACTATAATTCATATTTTTCTCTTTCTACAGGCCATAATGTCTGTGAGCAAGGAAGAACGAATCCAGATAATTCTACTCATAGGAAATCGGAGTCAAAGAGAGGCTGCTGCTGAATTTAACAGACTGTATCCAGACCGCGAGCCAATAACACAGAGTTGTGTTAGCAGACTTGTTGCAAAGTTTAAGGAAACAGGATCCATAGAAGATAAACCACGCAGTGGACCTTCAAGGAGGTCCACTGACGATGTTACAGCGACTGCTATCCTGGCTCATTTTAACAGAAGTCCCAATAAGTCTCTTCGGCGATTGTCCGCCGAGACAGGAGTGTCGAAAAGTAGCATCTATCGCATTCTTCAGGCTCACAAATCGCATCCATATAAACTTCAGATCCTACAGAAATTAAGCGAAGATGATCCCGACCGGCGGATGGAATTTTGTGAATGGGCTACGGAACAATATGCTCGGGATGCCAATTTCCCGTCCACCATTCTGTTCAGTGACGAGGCTGTGTTTTATGGAAATGGTGAGGTAAATCGACAGAACACCCGCTACCTGTCTCAAAATAACCCTCACTGGTATACCTCTTCAAAGGAACAAGGTGCATCTTGGGTGATGGTATGGCGTGGCATTTGGAAGGATCGCATCATAGGCCCCCTCTTTTTCGATGAACATGTCACTGGAGGCACCTACCTACGTATGCTCAAGGAAGAAGCATTTCCCAGTGTCTTGAACGAAGAAGGAAATTTCCCAACATGGTTCCAGCAAGACGGCGCTCCTGCACATTACAGCACCCAAGTAAGGGAATACCTGTACCAACAATTCCCTGGTCATTGGATAGGACGTCGAGGGCCTGTGGAATGGCCAGCTAGAATCCCGGATCTCACGCCACTAGATTTTTATCTCTGGGGCCACTTGAAAGCGCTGCTATACGCAGAGAAAATTAAGAGTGTTCAACATTTGCGGCAGCGCATTATTGGGGCATGTAACACCATTACTCCTTACATCATTCACCGTGTGCTTGCTGACTGGGTATCACGTCTGAATTTGTGTATTGAAAACAATTGTGGACATATTGAGCACGTTCTGTGCCCTCCTTAAGCTTGAGGCCCAGTCCAAATTGCCTTCCTAGCCCCCCTGTGATAGGCCATATATATATATATACATATATATACATTCAACTGCAAAGAACACGCAGTATAAATAACGTAAAGAACGACGCTTGTATAGGAGATATACCGCGCAAGACGAGAGAGAGAGAACGAAACAAATGAAAAAATGAGGTAACCACCCGTGAATCGAACCCGGGATTTTCCGATTGAGGGTCAGATGCGATACCATTACACCATGGGCCTCACTCTTCCAAATGCCGTAATTCTTCTACATACTCGCAGAAACCAATGCCCCAAGGGGGCACCTCCCGCATGCCGTAACATTATATACATTCAACTGCAAAGAACACGCAGTATAAATAACGTAAAGAACGACGCTTGTATTTGGAAGAGTGAGGCCCATGGTGTAATGGTATCGCATCTGACCGGCAATCGGAAGATCCCGGGTTCGATTCCCTGGTGGTTACCTCATTTTTTCATTTGTTTCGTTCTCTCTCTCTCGTCTTGCGCGGAATATCTCCTATACAAGCGTCGTTCTTTACGTTATTTATACTGCGTGTTCTTTGCAGTTGAATGTATATAATGTTACGGCATGCGGGAGGTGCCCCCTTGGGGCATTGGTTTCTGCGAGTATGTAGAAGAATTACGGCATTTGGAAGAGTGAGGACCATGGTGTAATGGTATCGCATCTGACCGGCAATCGGAAGATCCCGGGTTCGATTCCCGGGTGGTTACCTCATTTTTTCATTTGTTTCGTTCTCTCTCTCTCGTCTTGCGCGGAATATCTCCTATACAAGCGTCGTTCTTTACGATATATATATACACATATACACTACCAATCAAAAATTTAAGTACACCCTGAGTACACAAATTCATAAGTACAAACATGGGAACTTAAATAACAACAAATCAGGACAATTTACCAAAAGCAAAGTCTAAATTTTAGATTCATGAAAATAGCCTCCTCTAGCAGCAATTACAGCAGAACAATTTCGAGGTATGCGCTCAACAAGAGAAAGAACATAGTCTGGTGAAAGCTGCTGCCAGCACTCTTGTAAGAGTTCCCAGAGCTTCTGAGCACTGGATGGCTCTTTGGCTTTCACTCGTCGATCCAGTTCATCCCACACTACCTCGATGGGTTTCAGATCCGGGGACTGTGCTGGCCATTCCATAATTGTGAGCTGAAGTTGCCGTTCTTTCTGCTTCAGGTAATTTTGACACAGCATGGAAGTGTATTTAAGATTGTTGTCTTGCTGCATTATGAACTGTTGGCCAACTAGTCGCAGTCCAGATGGGATGGCATGGCGCTGTAGAATGCTGATAGCCACGTTGGTTCAGTATTCCAGTGACTTTGTGGAGATCTCCAACTTGTTCCCCTGCAAAACATCCCCAGACCATCACACTTTCTCCACCGTGCTTCACTTTTGGAACAACACACTGCTGTGTCATTCTTTCACCCGCTCTGCGCCGCACAAATACTCTGCGTTTGGATCAAAAACTTCGAACTTTGATTCGTCAGTCCAAAGGATAAATTTCCACTGCTCAACAGTCCATTTTTGGTGTTTTTTAGCCCAGGCTAGCCTTTTCTTTTTGTTCTGGAGTCTCAGTATTGGTTTCTTTGCTGCAGTTCGTCCTTTTAATCCTGCCTCTCTTAGTCTTCTCTGAACAGTTGATGTTGAAACTGTTGTACTTCTGAAGTTGTTCAGCTGGGCTTTCATTTCAGCTGCTGTGAGGCGTCTGTTGCGCAGACCGGTGACTTGGATATACTTGTCCTCTGAGTCTGTTGTGGTTCTTGGTCGCCCTGACCTTTTTCTGTCCTTATTTTGATCAGTTTCTTCGTACTGTTTAATGGCACAGGCAACCGCATTCACAGAAACTTTTATTTTTTTGCAGTTTTCCTAAGTAATTGGTCCTCATTTCTCACAGTGACAATCGACTGTCTTTTTTCTGTTGTTAACTGAGCTTTGGCACCCATTTTTGCTTTTTGAAACACACAAATATACCTTAAACTACACAGTTAGCTCTTCTGCAAGGATTTTATATGTAAAGACCTGCAGCGCATGTTAATAACTGAACACATATATTAACATACTCCTGAAGCAACACACTACCCCAGTAAAGACTTTTAAACTGTTTTTGGACCTTTGTGCAGAGCTAATGGCATTAATTTTAGATTGCTTGCAAGACGTAAATTAACACATGTTGAAGGCTATTTTGAAGAAGCTTCTGTGTTACAACACACTGTATAGGGCAGATGCACTGAAGCATACATTATGAAAGCCAGGTAAGCAAATTCATCTCTAGTACCTGTTAAGATTACATTTGAAGTTTATGTCATGAACTAAGCAGCAAAACATTGGAAATTAGTAGGTGTACTTAAACTTTTGACCGGTAGTATATATATATATATATTAGTGGCGGACCGGATATCCGCATCAGCATGAGCATCTGCGGATATCCGCATCATTTTTAACATCCGCAACCGTATCCGCATCCGCACTTCTGACTGCGGATGTTATGCGGATATTACCTCTAATAAATTATGCAATTTACAATTAAACTAGCTTATAAAGTAGCTTATAAGGCCAAGTCATGCACATTTCATGTAAAGTATTAATTATCACTGGGCAACACGTACTTTATTGAATGATATCTGACACTTGATTCTAGGTAATTTGGGTGCGCTGAATACGAATTTCAACTCGGTTTGGCTCTATCAGGTCCTGATTCTTGTCGACAGCCTATGTGCCATTTTCCAGATTTTTCAAATTAGGACTAAAAAATTAAGTCATGTGTTAATTTTTTTTTCAAGTTTCATGAATACAAGCAGTTCAAACTACAGTAAAATTACATATAACGATAGAAATTACTTAAAATAAAAAAACAAACAGATATGAAGCTTTCACTGTGGCAAAAATTTTCTTTTGTAAGACTTTCTAGCGTATTTGCTTGTTGATGGCAGGTCTCTTTTCAAGCACCAGCAGTAATCAGCCATCATGTGGGAATCCCAGCGGCCTTGGTACCGTTCCTCCATAATTTTGATATCTTGGTGGAATCTCTCCCTTGTTCGTCACTTACATCACCTAAATTACTTGGAAATTGGTCAAGATGGCTATTCAAAAAATGCATTTTTATGCTCATATTGCAACCTAACTCTTTGTAGTCCCTAAAAGTTTTTTTACGATTTCTTCGTAGTTATCTGCCCTATAATTGCCTAAAAAGTTTTCTATCAAGTCCACGAATGAGAACCAGCCATTTTTTTCGCGTTCATTCATGACATTAGGAAAATTGCTGTCTTTAATCATTGTTCTTATTTGTGGACCGTCGAAAATTCCCGCCTTGATTTTTTCATAACTTAAACTTGGAAATTTTGAAGTTATGTATTTGAAACACTCGCCGTTCGTATCTAAGCTTTTACATATTGTTTAATGAGGCCTAGTTTTATATGCAGAGGAGGAAATATGATTTTATCTCTGCTCACTAAAGGTGGATTAATTACGTTTTTTTCTCCTACAGTAAGTGATGTTCGTGCTGGCCAGATTTGTTTGAAATAATGTTCTTCCTTGGCTCTGCTGTCCCATAAGCAAAGGAAGCAGGGATATTTAGTATACCCTCCTTGTTGTCCTAGCAGAAAATTAACCATTTTTAAGTCAACACATATGATCCACTCGTGCTCCCTATATTTGATGAGATTTAAAACCTTTTCTATATGTTCATACTTTTCTTTTAATTTTGTTGAGTGCCCAATCGGTATCGAGCCGTATAGATTCCATTATGCAACAACACACACTTAAGACTTCTTTTCGAACTGTCTAAAAACAAGCGCCAATCATTTGCATCGTAAGACTCAACCCCCATCTTCTTTAACAAACCAACTATGTCGCAGCAATATACTAAACTATCCTCTGTTCTAAAATATTCAAGTTCTTCTTCTCTTTTTCTGTAAAATGAAATGTATGTGTTTGAAGTAAGCAAGTTTTTCTCTTTAAGTCTTGAAGCTAAAATTTCCGCAGCCTTTTTTGGCAAATTTAGATCCCTTACAAGATCATTCAACTCGGCCTGGTTAAACTTTTGCGGATCGTTTGACTTTCAAATACGCTGGGGTCAAATCGGTGTCTGACTCCTCAAAGTGCATAGCAATATTTTCAGGAACATCTTCAACTAATTCTTGAGTTGGCAGACCCTTAAATTTGGAATGGGGATCTCATTTGAATGTAGCACAGGTCGTATCGCGGTGTCGAAATTTGGGTACTCGATACAATGTTTATTTTTCTTAGTGAAACCCGAAGTCTTGACAAAGCAAAGGTAGCAATCGGTCTCGTGGTTAGTAGGTTCTCGCCACACCTGATATGGAAAAAAAATTGTAAAGCGTTAACAAAAGCGACGAGAGACTTGTTTTTATGAATTTTATCAAAAGTTATCACCCAAACATTTAACATTTCTATGTGTTTCAACCTTATGCAATATTTGAGATTCTTATAAAACATTTTCTGTAAATTTTTGTTTATGTACCTAAGTTACAATTACATTTAGGTAAGTTACAGTATACTAGTGATTAAATTACGTAGTTTTATGAAATCATAAACTTACCATCGGAACTCCAAAAGGTATTTTTGAATCCGAACCCTTCGTCCAATGTCGCAGTCTTTCAATGCATATAGTGCAGGCTTTATGTGGAGCTCACGATTTATCTTGGTCCCCCAGTTTTATGCCAAAATAAGCTAAGTAAGCTCTTTTTACGAAGTCAGTTATATTTGCTCGTTGATGTGGAAGTGTAAAATTTCCACATATATAACAGAAGGAATCAGGGTTGTTTTGAATTTGAACTTTCTAGTGCTTGATGACATATTGCTTGATTGTTCTGCCAATTTGTAAAGGTATTTAAAGCCCTTAATTCATATAAATTTAAAAAATCTGAAATATAAACACAAAAATTAGTTTAAATAGGTACTTATTATGAAATAGGTACTTACAATCTATGAAATTAAACTAGAAACACGGATGAGTAGGTACAATATAAATTACGTCTAATTAAATCAACTATATTAAATCACGATGACAAAATTACTCACTAAATCATATGCCAATTCAAAATTATGTTAATGCCCAAACTTAATCAACTAACTCAACTGACTGACTGACTGACTGACTGATTGAATTGACTGATTAACTCTGGAAACGAGTCGCTTTTATATATTTTAGTTGTCCCTCTAGAATACTCTACAGAGAACAGGAACGCTCTAGAAAATTTTAGAATTCTATGATATTTTTAGCTTAATTTACTAATATTAAAATGGGTTAAAAATGACAAAATTAAAAATATTTTTAGGGTGTTACATATAAAAATATACATAATACAACAATACCATAACAATAGGTACAAATACCTAGATAAAAACCTAGTTGCATAATGTGTAACTGCAAAAAGACTTAGCGAGTATTGAGAAAAAAACCTTTTTATGAATACGACGAAAGAGGAGGGGTGTTGAGCAAAATCAGGACCTGATAGAGCAAAACCGAGTAAAAATTCGTGCTCAGCGCACCCAAATTACCTAGAACTAACTGTCAAATCTAATTCATTAGACAAAAAGTTGAAATTTGTTCCCCAGTGAATTATTAATGAACAAACAAATATATAAACCTTAAAAAATATATACCCGGTAACACAGAAAACTGAATGAAACTTGTTTCATTGAATTTTTTGTGGCTGAAACTCTTGAGAAAGTTATTATTTTTATCATAATGAAAATATTAATATTAATTTTAATTCTTATGCATTGCCTGCCATAATAGTAATATCACGAAATTTGAAAAATTATGTCATATATTCATAATTCTATATTATATTGATAGATTAACTAAAGATCCGCATCCGCATCAGCATCCGCGGATATTGAAATTAAAGATCCGCATCCGCATCCGCAGATGTTGAAAAACTGACATCCGGTCCACCACTAATATATATATATATATAGGGTGGCGCAAAAGTCGCACATCATAGGAATTTTCAGTGTTGATTATAATATATTATTTTTTTTCTTTTAGGTAGGTGATAACTACCAAATTAACAATAGAGAGGAGGGTGAGTTTGGTTTTAATGCATGGAATACCAGATACTAAAAATCAATGAAGTGGTACAGAATTTAAATTCTGTACTGATATAAGAATTTAAATTCTGTACCGATTCATCGATTTGTTGTACCTGCTATTCCATACATTAAAAACCAAGCTCATCCTCTCGTCTAGTGTTAATTTGGTAGTCATCCCCTACCTAAAAGAAAAAATAATATATTATAATCAACACTAAAAATTTCTATGATGTGCGACTTTTGCGCCACCCTATATATATATATAATATATATATATATATATATATATATATAAGACAAAATAATATATTAGCCTATTGTCAACACTGAATTCTTATGATGCGCGACTTTTGCACCACCCTGTATATACATGAATATATATAAACTAATTAACCAAACACAATTAAACTTAACTTAACCTTCGTGTGATCGAACCGAAAAGTGCGAGGTAAGGGTTTCGGGGACAATTGACGGCTCGAGGGTGGTTCCTGTTAAGTTATTAAATAGTGAGGTACTCAGTAATCTACCACAACCAAACCAAACTTGAACCTAACTTAGTGTAACCTGACCTAATCTGGACTAACATATCTTTTTTCCGACAATAAAAATGTTTCCTGAATCTTTTATATAAACATTTTAATGTGTCGAGGTACCAAAAGTTCCTCACTAAAAAATTCATCCCACTACATCTGCGAATTATCATTCTGAACTTCACTTATACACAGTTGCCTACGCGCGCGCACGCACACACACACACACACACACTCTGTCTATGTAACAAGAGTGTATATAAAGGGTGGGGCACGGGAATCAAGTGTTTTTTGAATAGCTAGTAATCGGCCATTAGGAATGGGAGGGGCGTGCGGTAGGTAGCATTCCATTCCTGGGTTCATAGCATTTAACTTTAACTAACACTCACCTTTATCTTTCAGGTGCCATCATGGAGCAGTGGACGTTAGAACACCGCATGTTCGCGTATGATCATTTTGTTAGGAGTGGCGAGTCAGTGACAGCAGTTCAGCGTGCGTTTCGCCGCAGATTCAACATTCATCGAAATGACTCTGTTCCCGCTCGTGACACAATCTTACGTTGGGTTAACAATCTTCGAACAGGAGGCTCAATAATGAAAACAAAACCGAAGGGGCCGCAACGCACTGTGCGTACTCCAGAGAACGTTGAAAGGGTCAGACAAGCGATTTGCCAAAGCCCCAGGCCGCTCTGCTCGGAGACATTCAGCTGCACTCGGGAATCAGCAATCGTACTGTTAGACGGATTTTGCATGAAGAATTACATTTTCACCATACAAGTTAGCGATGGTGCAGGAATTGAATGTAAACGATTGCCCCCAACGACTGAATTTTGCACAGGAAATGCTTGCACTTTATGAGCAGAATGAAAACATGATGGTGGTAATGAATGATGAAGCCCATTTCCACCTTAATGGGGCCGTCAACAATCAAAACTGTCGGTATTGGGCTGCTGAAAATCCGCGACAACTCCATGAAAACAGCTGCATAGCCCTAAGGTTCAGTTTGGTGCGCGGTGGGAAAGTTGGCGTCATCGGTCCCTATTTCTTCGAACAAATGGGGTTACCGTTACCATAACATCTGGGCGTTACAGTGAGATGGTGAACACCTTTTTCATCCCTGAGTTACGAAGAAGGCGTATTGCTCGTCGACATTTGTGGTTTCAGCAAGATGGGGCCACGCCACACACCGCCAGAGCGTCAATGGCTGTTCTTCGCCCCCTGTTTCCCAACCATCTCATTTCGAGATTTGGTGACATTGCATGGCCCCCTCGGTCCCCTGACTTCCACATGTGACTTCTTTCTATGGGGGTACCTCAAGTCACGTGTCTACGAGGACAAGCCCCGTACATTAGATGCATTGAAGAAGCGATCCTCAACAAATCATCCAAATCAAACAGAGACCTGCTGGGAAGAGTGGAGGCCAATTTTCGTAAACGCCTTCAACAATGCGTCGACGGCCAAGGACATCATATGCCAGATATAATTTTCGGTACATGATTATTATGACATGAAATGCTATGTTCTTACGAATGTTGTTCTACCAATATATTTTCTTTACAAAAATAAATATCATTTTCCTGATTATTCCAAAAACACTTGGTTCCCGTGCCCCACCCTGTATATATATATATGTCGAGGGGTATGTCCCTAAATGGGCCACTCGATTGTTGAAGACGACTAAGGACGATGAATACCGGGGGTGGTCCCCTTGGTTGGAGTCGGAATTGTATCCGAAGGATAATAGACAACGTCACTCTCGGGTTACCAGTGGATGCACTCGGCGCTCGCGCCTTGTCAAAAAAATGTGGGTGGATGTCACTGACCACTCTTACCTCAATTGGTTGTAAAGTTTCGGAAGATCACCTTTGAGTGCTTCCGTACGGAGGTTGTAACGAGTTTATGCGGTGAATGGAAACGACTAACTAAATTTAACAGTCTTTTTATTAATTCACTTTGGGACAGAATTCTTTTTAGTAAAAATAATATTTAATTAAATTAAATGAAATTAAATTAATTAAATTAAATTAATTAATAATTTAACTTTAGTTACGTAAAAAATGGCGATTATATATACAGCTCTTAAGGTGAGACTTAAGACAGATTAATCGGTAACAAGTTAACTAAAGCAATGAACAATTTATATATATTTTAAGTTAAGTTCCATTATCAAATGGAAGCTAAATTGATCCGGAGGGGTAGTGCCACTGCAGGAATAATTACAGACTTTAAGTCACAGAGTTTACGTATTATGAAGATGGTTAGAAGGCAAAGAACCCGTTTCCGACGCTCTCGGGGTTTTTATAACCTCGGGGTAGGCGGAGACGAGGTAAACTAAGGGTCACCCTCTTACGGGCGGAGCCTAACAGCAAGCGCCTATAATAGTTTTCTATATTCGAATTTAAGCGGAGGCGACGTTAATTGACTGCCTCGATTGGGAGATGGAACTTCGGGAGAGTTCCGGGGGCGAACCAATCATGATCGAAATAGGTTTCGCGGAATTTACATTTTTCTTTTGATAATAAAGCATAATTATAGGATCGAGAGGCGCCAGAGGGGCGGCATGAAAGGAGGGTCGAACCTATACAAAAGGGAACTGATTTGGAAGGAATTTATAGGGCGCAAATGAATTTCATATTCGAGATAACCACTTTTGCGTGATTCTTTGGAAAAGAGAAATAGGGGTTAGGGAGAGCTGAAATTTGGTATGCGAGTAGGTCGAGCTAGGGGAAATCTGGTGGGCTATAGGTTGACACAATTATGCTTTATCTATGGGAATAGGTCAAGATTTTAGGAAAATTTAATAATAAAAAAATAAAAACTGAGGTGTTTATAGACGCTTGCCTTGCATCACGTGATGCTGACAATAATAGAGACGCGGAGGGATCGAAGAATTCATGCGATGTGCATATTTTCATATGCACCTCGCATCTAACAATTTAGATTGGGATTACTGGGATTTATGTGGATTAATGGGATTTATGGGATTTCTACGGATTACATGGGATTACTGGGATTTATGTGGATTACATGGATTTCTCCGCGTATGAAAGAATGCACACTCTGTGATGTCAGAACAAAGGAATTTTGGGTTCAAGGTTTAGAATGCAATTCGTCGGAGACGAACTCTTTTGTACCGTAAGGATTTACACTACGGGACACTACCTCCCCTTCTGCAGAAGTAACAATTAAACAAAAAAATAATACGATTAACAGTTTTAAGCAGAAACAAAAACTAATATGTACATGCTAGCTAACTAATTAAAATTTGGATTTCTCGGTGTAGTGACAGCTAACGGGGGGCCGAAGATTGGGGCAGACCGTCCGGGGCTTCTTCCGAAGGTGAGGGCTCCGAAGTAGGGGCATTCCACTTCAGTCGTCGACACGGGCGGCAAGCAAGGAAGATGATTATAATTATTAGTATTAGTAAGACAGCGGCGGCGTTGACGTAGGTGAGGGGCTGAACGTGGGATAAGACATGAGACCGTTCTTGGAGGGTTTCGGTGATACGATCCAATTGCTGATCCCAAGGGGGATAGTTAAAGGAAGGTACAAGAGTTACAGAGGCAAGAGGAAGGTTGAAGAGAGGAATTGGTGGGAGGTGAGCCATAGGGTGTACAAGACGAGGCGTGTTGTTAAGGGAGCGTACTCTGGGGTTTGTGGATATAAAGCTAGAGGTAATAATAGAACAACCGGAGGGGATTCTACTAACTGGATCCAATTGTATCATACTACGGTTGTTCGGGCAATCCAGGGTTGCTTCACGTTTTTGGGGGATGGACAGGAGGAGGTCGGAACTTATTTGGAGCTGAACGGGGGTTGAAGGGTCGAATGCTCGGAACGTGCAATTTGCACGGGACGAATTTTGTAACAGCATTAGATAACAAGGTTTCTGAAAATGTATGGAAACAAAGGGTTGGAGTGGAGGGCAAATGAGGAATTTGGTTGACAAAGGTGTCCTACAGTGAGTAATGTCGCGGGTGGTAAACAGGGTGTACTGTTGGTAGGTTTTGGAAAGGAAAAAGTATGGGTGTTCTGTGTGTAAGATGAAACGGGTCACGTTTTCCCTCATAGAGTAAACTGTGGGAAAGGGGTGAAAAAGATAAGCGTTGTATATTTGAGCATCGAAGAAGGGTATAACAATAATGATAGAGAATGGAGAGCTACCAAGTAACGTCCAGGTGAGGTCGAGAAAATGATGGGCGTTGGATGAGTGTAATGGATAAATTGGGGTTAGAGCGAGTTCCTTACTAGCGTCCGTTATTAATGTATTTAGAGTCTTATAGGGAATTAGTGAATGGGGTGTTTGTTTTGACATGGCAGCATTAAGTGCGGCCATTACGATTTGATGTGTCTCGTGAACTTGATCGAGATACTTATCAATGACAGTAATTTGGAGGTTAATTAGGTGGACATATTCAATTTGATTATAATTTCGGCGCTGTAACATAATTAAGGAATCTAGCTCGTTTAGATGTGTCGTGAGATTGCGGAGAAGGTGAAAATTTCGTTTGGCTGCAAAGACAGTACGTTTTAACACATCGCCCTTAACGATATTGTCACTCGCTAGCAGTCGGATCTTGCGTTGCACGCTACGCACATCTGCTGAAATGGCGACGCCAAAAATGGTCTTCAGCAACTGCCCGCCGAGATCGAAGAAACCGCGTTTAGTACGGTTTGAGGGACTGTTGGGGCGATACTGCTGAATCCAAGGGAGGGCCAGCGTATCGTTAAGTTTGTATTGTGTGGCGTGTATGTTTTCCAGAGTGTGAGCATAGGTGGAGGAGAGTAGTTGTTTATATATGGTAAACGACTTAGTCGGAGTAGAGTATGGTGGGTGGATAGGTGCTTTAGCAATAGCGATTGCGTGGGAGAGTAATTTTCGTTGGCAGGCGTTGAGCGTACGGAAAATAACGTATGGGGCTTGTAGGTCGAAAATCACATTCAGGTGGCCTTTTAAAAAATGGCCATCCGCTAAGGTTTCGACCACAGCGCCGGGGACGATGCGGTAGGTACTACTAGAAACAGGAAAAAGAATGAAGACAAAGGTAAGCACAGTGGACGAGGTTAACATTGCTGATAATTTCTTTTGGGTGGGTTAGCGGTTACTTCCGAGAAGTTCTCCAGGAAGGGAATTTGGGTCTCACCTTAGGTTTGACCGAAGGTCGGTCCGGGGGACGAAGGGGGTGAGGTGGATGGGTCGCCGAAGTAGTGGCTAGTGACTCGGGTATTCGCGCAGTCGGAGCAGGCCGAGTCGATGGCAGCAGGGGTGTTTTCGGTGGTAGGGAGGGGCTTTGTGTAGGTGTCTTGTCTTGTGTAGGTGTCTTAGGGACGGAGTGGAGTGTGGGTACGGGGTCGGAGCTTGGCTCGAGTATAGGGCTATGTGTGTGTTCTAGTGACTCGGGTATTCGCGATCGGGAGCGAGTCCACGGGCCTTGCGACGACTCCTGTGGTCGAAATCGATACGTCACTGTAGGGTCTGTTTTAGGGTCGTCGATAGGTGAGGGTGGTGATGGTGAGTCGGGGGGCTCCTCACTGGCTGCGGGGCCCTCCGGTAAAATTTTAAAGTTTGGAGTTGTCTCCGGGGCTTCCAACTCTGGTGTGGAAGGAGCAGCAGGGAGTGGCTCCAGTTCATTGTCAGGTTCAAGGGGTTCTAGGATAGCTTCCTCAGGCTGTACGGACAGGGTAGTCCGAGGGGGCCTTAGGTAGTCTTCCCACTCGTCCGAATTCTCGGTTTCGGTATTGGTAACGCGGGGTTGGGTTGTATCCCCTTGTTGTCGGGACGACTTCGGTTGAGGGGGATTCGGATCCTCATTCGTAACCTTAATTTGGTTGGCATGAACAACCTTTTTCTTTAAGGTTTGCAAGTGTTGGATGTGAAGGTGTTATGCCCCAGGTCTTCGAGGACACGATATGGTCCTACCCATTTTGGACAGAGTTTACGACTGAGGCCCGGAGGCTTCGTACCTGCAACCAGCAACGGTTTCCAGGTATTATGGTCCGTTGCTTAGGGTACCGCTTGTGTTGGTAGTGGACCATTCGGTCGGTCTCATGGTTGAGACAACGTCGTGTGTCTTCGAAAACTTGGAACGAATGGCGAGCCAGGTCGTCCGCATAGCGTTGGGTTCCTGTAGGTCAAATCCCTCTTCGGTGGAGTCGTTTGGGAGGTCGAAAGGAAATCTTGCATCGTAATGATACAATCTAAAATGAGGGGTGTCACCGATGAGTTGACTGTGGTTGTTGTTAACAGTCCACTGCACCATGGAGATGCACTCGTCCCAATTACGTTGGTCCGCGTCCACGAGATGTCGTAGGACGTTAAGGATCTTTTCGTTCTGCCTCTCAACCAGACCATTTGCTGCCGGATGGTACGGTGTTATTTGTACCTTTTGGATGTGGAGACGTTTGCATAACTCTACGAACATCGCGGAGGTAAATTCCCGAGCGTTGTCCGAGAGCAGCACGACCGGCGTATTGTGCCGTTGAATTACTCGTTCGAGTAAACACTTGGCAATGATCTCCGATGTATGGGCAGGCACCGGTACAATTTCATTATACCTGGTAAAATGGTCGGTGAAAACGACAACGTATTTATTTCCGTTTCGACTTTGGACAAAGGGGCCCATCACGTCCATTCCTACGCGCTCCCAAGGTCTAACAGGAACGGGGTACGCATGCATATGCGCGGTGGGCGGACGCGCTCCTTTATGCCTGGCACATGCTGAGCATGCCTTGCAATGTTCTGTTACCTTGGTGCGCGTAAGTGGGAAATGGTAACGCGCTTGGACCAACTTTAGTGTCCGTTCAATTCCGGGATGCCCAGCACAAACGCTGTCGTGGCAAAGTTTAATTGCCACGCCTTGAAGACTCTCGGGAACTTCTGCCACGTATTGCCCAGGAGAAATTTGATAATTCAAAATTTGATCCTGGAAAGCATACAACTGGTGAAGTTCCGAATTTGGTTGTGCTTTTAATTGCTGCACCAAATTAGAGATATACGAGTCCTTGCGTTGTGCCTCGAAGAGTGTGTCTCTATCGAAATTGGGAATAGTCTCAATACGATGAATTCCACGGACCTCTTCGGGTTTATTTATTCGGGATAAACAGTCCGGGAGAACGTTGAGTTTTCCGGGACGGTGAACGTATTCGGGGCTAAAGTCCTGGACGGTAAGAGCCCAGCGACCTAATCGCCCATCGGGTAGTTTTTTGGAAAATATAGAGGTTAACGGAGCATGGTCCGTTTTTACTGTTATTTTATACCCGTAGATAATGTTCTTGAACTTCTTCAGGGCCCATACGATGGCTAAAGCTTCTCGTTCAGTCCCTGAATAGTTACGTTCGGGCTTGGATAGTAACCGACTCGCATAAGCCACAGGTAGTTCGGTACCTTCTACTTCTTGGAGTAGGACGGCACCTAACCCGTAGTTAGAAGCGTCCGTGGCTACTATAAAAGGTTTACCAAAATCCGGGAACTGCAGTATGGGTTCTTGCAGGAGTTTGTCGCGGAGATCAGTAAAAGCTTTCTGATGCTCAGAATTCCATTCAAAAGTAGCCTTCTTTTTGAACAAATTGGTCAAAGGAGCGGCTATGTCTGAAAACCTAGGAATGAAATTGCGATAGAATCCTACAAACCCGATAAAGGTTCGCACTTCATCAACGTTTCGAGGAACAGGGTAATTTAGGAGAACCTGAAGTTTGGCGGGATCCGGTCGGATTCCGTCAGAGGCAAGAAGAAATCCTAAATACACAAGCGAGGATCGGAAAAATTGGCACTTAGCCAATTTTAGTTTGAGGTTCTCATTCGAAAGACGTCTGAAGACTTTGGCAAGACGTACGAAATGTTCTTCGACGGTATCGCTATAGATCACTATGTCATCTAGATAGACTAAGGCATGAGAACCTAATAATCCGGACAACACAATGTTCATAAGTCGAGAGAAATTCGCCGGACCGTTTCGGCATCCGAATGGCAAAACATTCCACTCGTAATGGCCCTGGTTGGTAGTGAACGCAGTACATGGCCGTGACTCTGGAGACAGAGACATCTGCCAGTACCCTGAAGCTAAATCCAGCGAGGTAAAATATTTAGCTTTACCAACATATTGAATGACCTCCTGCATGTTGGGAAGCGGAAATCGGTCTGGAACGGTCACTTTGTTGAGGCGTCGGTAGTCGATGCACGGCCTTAACGTTCCGTCTTTCTTCTTGACCAGGATCAACGGAGAAGACCAAGGACTAACCGACGGTCGGATAACATCCAAATCTAACATTTCCTTTACGTGTTCCTCAACAACCAGCTGCTGGGAGTGCGGAACGCGATATGGCGGAATGTAGATGGGCTTTGTGTTATCCGCGAGATTAATATGAAATGGGACGAGGTTTGAACGTCCCAAAGCATCACCCTTGAGTGCGATGATGCTTTCGTGTTCGACCAAGAAGTCCAGTAATTGGTCAAACAAGTCCGGGTCGCTGCAAAGGAAAGAATTTGCGGGATCGGACTCTAGACATGCTTTGTAAGTAGCACGTAATGTTTGCTGAGGTACGCCTCCAGGAGTACACCTGCGTACGTCGTGAGAAATAAGAATAGGCTCAGCTTGGGCCAAATAGGCCTTGCCTATTAAAGTATTAGGTTGTAACGTAATGGATTCGGAACCAACATTAGCGCACAGTAGAGGGATAGTTGCCTCTTCGCTAGTGCACAGACTGCGTGCAATTACTAAGCCTGAATGTTGGACTTGGTTTTCAAGAACATTCTCCACGACTACTGAAGTCGCAGGATCCACGTAAGTACCATCGTTAAAGGTAACAATTACGCGGAAGCAGACCTGTTGGTTGGGCTCAATAACGAATTCTTCCTTAACTCTCAACTGAAACTCATCGGTTGGAACAGACTCTGAACTAACTTTCAAGGAACGCCGGACCTGGCGTGCAACGGGATTTTCACCCGACTCTAAACCATCACACGGCGACAAAGCCGGAAAAAATGGAATCCCTCCATTACCAGGATTACAACAATCCTGTAGGGTTCCATCAAAATCGGGAACATCTTCCGAAATAACCTTCAATCCTGCTTCAACAGCAGTAGAAAAACGAACCTCTGGGTTCGACTCCGTATTCACTAACGGAATAAGTTGTCCTTGCACTTGGACAACGTTTGATTCAAACTTAAGATCCCAACCATTTCCTTTCAGGAAGGGATAACCGAGTAAAATGTCGGTAGGAAAGTGCATAGAGTCTTGTACTATTACGCAATCGGCATCGAAGCCTAACTTGCCGAGTTTCAGTTTAAGCCTAACTTGCCCCATGGAGGGTATGGTTCCTCCATTAACGTTCTTTAAAACAACCTTCGACGGGAAAAGTTCCAATTTGGAAACTCCCGGAATTCTATTCAAACTAGACTGTTTAATCAGGTTAGCGTTGCTACCTGTGTCTAGCAGACCAAACATATCTACACTTCGAACGCGAAGTGGAATGACAGCATCTTCAAACGTATTATTGATTGTGCAAACATATGACGTGGGAACGTCAACAGAGTTTGCCACAATTCTCTGTGAAGCGGGACGAGACTCATAGGTCTCGGGTTCAATGCAAGGGGTTTCTGAAAAGGGGAACTTAAAGGATTCTACAGTGGTATCTGGATTATTTCGTGCAGGGCCCTCGGGGTCCTTAAGTGGAGCAGTAACTCCTGGTTTTTCCCACGAAGGAATAGCTACCCCTGGGGAGGGCAACCCGGCTCGTCCTCTTACGGGAATCCTGGAGCCGGCAGGTCCTCTAAAAAATCATCGGGCGGATTGGTCGTCTCCCGACTTTCCAGTTGTAAGGCTGGTGATCTGGTATATCCCAGCTCGGTCAAACATTCTGTCAGAATATTTCGAACTATCTGGTTCGATGGATTAGGGGTAGGGTTAGTTATATAAGAGGGGGTTCCCTCATGGTATCCTTGTTGCGGTGGCCTTGTGGGAGGTCGAGATCCTTTGGACCACTCATTCCGTCGCTGGGACGGTGCACCCTTCTCCCGGCATTTGGGACGATCTCCCCGCCGGTGACCGGATTCCTGGCAGGAATCGCAATAAGCAGCCGCCCTGCATTGTTTTATGCCATGTCCTACTTGGCAGCAGTTGTAACACCGTAGGGGCGAACTTGGGGGAGTCTGTCGCGATGAGTTTGGTCGAGACCGGTTCGACGGCGCGGGCGTTGCAGAAGCAAACTTTTGCTTCTGGGGCCTTCCTGTTTGTTCGGTTGCATAACGGATGGACTGGGAGGTTTTGGTTCGTTCTTCCCTCGGTCGACGAATATTCAGATCAGTTGAGTTTGGACACGACTCCTTCATTTTGTTCACGACCGTTGCTAACGACGCGGTGAGATCCGCGTGTTTCTGGAATCTTACTTGGTGGTGACTTGGTAGGTTCGCATACATGGCCGAAAAGGACAATATCTTCGCCGTTTGTGAGGACATTTTATAATCAAAAGCTCCGTCAAGGGCTAAGATGACGCTATTCATAGTGCCTTGAATGCGATTCCTAAATTCCATAAAATCTTCACCATCCTGCCAACGCAATCGGAACAAATTGGTCATGGCCACAAATGGTTGAGTGTCGCTGACATCTCGGAAATTGTCCAAGAGAATCCGACGATACTGGGTCCATGTAGTGGCCGCTTCTAAGTCGGGGTTAGTGTCAACAAACTTCGATGCTGACCCTTCTGTTAATTCAACAAACCGTTGTGCTTCCAAGATCTTGTCCTTGTCCGCGATCACCTTCTCATTCTCAAAATATATTTCCAGTTTGTGGAGCCAGTGTTGAACAAGTGGCTCGGTGGCCTTTCCCGCGACGGTTCCCTTAAATCTTGGAACGGACGTTGGTAAGTTGAGTACCCTGGAAACCAGAACATTTGTGATAGGTACGGTCGCGGCAGGCGCGGCAGCAGCAGCAGTGGAAGCAGTGTTAGTGTCAGCCATGTTGATGTTGGGAATGCGGCGACGTTTGGGGAAGGACGGGCGTGGAGGTGTAAGTGGTAATAAAAATTCCCGGTCGGAATCGGAATCGGAATGTGGCATACACGTCACGCGCGAAAACAAACAATTGAAGTGTGTTTTGGCAGTGTGGTCCTAGTATATATAGTATCAGCGTGTTTGCGTTGTTTTGTTTTTTGGGGGGGGGGGTCCAAATTAAGTAAACTACTAATTATTTAATTAAAAAAAATTAGAAGTTTAAAAATTTGGTTAACTTAATCAAACGCAAAACAATCGAGGAAACCTCAACAATGCAGTAACACACTAAAATATCGTATATCAGGAACGACGTGATTGCTAAAAAAACAAGTTATGCCAGTATTGTTCTATCACTCTCTTTAAATAGGTGATATCAGAGTAATAAAAAAAACGGAATATGAGAAAAAATAAAGGTTGGGATAGCAAAAGGTTACTTGTAATCCGATGGTCGAATCGTTGGTCTCCAATGAATGAAGAGTCCCACACAAAGTCCCTTTCCGTATCCTCGATCCTAACGATAGCAACGTGAGTTCCAGCGGTGGTGGATCCTACCCTCTGCCTGAGTCCGCAAGGAAGTACCCTAGTCGTGCCCCAATCGTATTCACGGATGTGGCCTGCAATTAGGTCACAAGCGTAATTTCCGTAGCACCAAGTAAAACAAAAAAATGAAAAGAAAAACCTAACCCTACCTAACCTATTCAATTACAAAAAATAAAAATAAAATATTACACTCGGTAATTCAATAATGAAAACGAATTTAAAATAATTCACTTATTAAAATCGTTAAAGAAAAAAATAATTTTAAATTCGTTAAAGAAAAATAATAATAAATGACTACTCAGTCACAGTAATAGCGTATTTCACTATCACGTAATTAATTAAAATTACACGTTAATTTAAACTAAGTTTGATAATTAAGAAAAATTATTAAGTGGTAAAAATCACTTCACGGATCCCACTTACTCAAAGAGAAAAAAAAAAAAAGAAAATTAAACTTTTCTTAACGTTTGTTTGTAGTTACCATTCACCGTGAATTATTACGGTGGCAAAAGTATTGTTAATGATTAGTGTATAAACTGTGTACACAATTTAAAGGTTATAATTGGGTTAAGGGTAATCAGTGATACTTAATAGTTACGTTCATTTATCACTCAAACGTAAAAACGTTCGCGTGAAGTGGACCGAGAGAGGAAACTGAGGCGACTCCGTGTCGTGGCATCAGCTGGCGTCTCTCTCGATTTGAAGGTCACTCGCAGATGAGACAAGGGCTGGGCGGTGACGTCATGTACAGCCGTGGCGCCTTCCGAGAGGAGTGAGGGAGAACCCGGGGCGAGATGGGCAAGACTTCGTTCACCCAAATTCCGGGTCCTGGGGGTACCTGGGTCCTCTGCGTCTCGGTGGGACCTCCAGTGTCGAGGGGTATGTCCCTAAATGGGCCACTCGATTGTTGAAGACGACTAAGGACGATGAATACCGGGGGTGGTCCCCTTGGTTGGAGTCGGAATTGTATCCGAAGGATAATAGACAACGTCACTCTCGGGTTACCAGTGGATGCACTCGGCGCTCGCGCCTTGTCAAAAATGTGTGTGGATGTCACTGACCACTCTTACCTCAATTGGTTGTAAAGTTTCGGAAGATCACCTTTGAGTGCTTCCGTACGGAGGTTGTAACGAGTTTATGCGGTGAATGGAAACGACTAACTAAATTTAACAGTCTTTTTATTAATTCACTTTGGGACAGAATTCTTTTTATAGTAAAAATAATATTTAATTAAATTAAATGAAATTAAATTAATTAAATTAAATTAATTAATAATTTAACTTTAGTTACGTAAAAAAATGGCGATTATTATACAGCTCTTAAGGTGAGACTTAAGACAGATTAATCGGTAACAAGTTAACTAAAGCGCAATGAACAATTTATATATTTTAAGTTAAGTTCCATTATCAAATGGAAGCTAAATTTATCCGGAGGGGTAGTGCCACTGCAGGAATAATTACAGACTTTAAGTCACAGAGTTTACGTATTATGAAGATGGTTAGAAGGCAAAGAACCCGTTTCCGACGCTCTCGGGGTTTTTATAACCTCGGGGTAGGCGGAGACGAGGTAAACTAAGGGTCACCCTCTTACGGGCGGAGCCTAACAGCAAGCGCCTATAATAGTTTTCTATATTCGAATTTAAGCGGAGGCGACGTTAATTGACTGCCTCGATTGGGAGATGGAACTTCGGGAGAGTTCCGGGGGCGAACCAATCATGATCGAAATAGGTTTCGCGGAATTTACATTTTTCTTTTGATAATAAAGCATAATTATAGGATCGAGAGGCGCCAGAGGGGCGGCATGAAAGGAGGGTCGAACCTATACAAAAGGGAACTGATTTGGAAGGAATTTATAGGGCGCAAATGAATTTCATATTCGAGATAACCACTTTTGCGTGATTCTTTGGAAAAGAGAAATAGGGGTTAGGGAGAGCTGAAATTTGGTATGCGAGTAGGTCGAGCTAGGGGAAATCAGGTGGGCTATAGGTTGACACAATTATTCTTTATCTATGGGAATAGGTCAAGATTTTAGAAAAATTTAATAATAAAAAAAAATAAAAACTGAGGTGTTTATAGACGCTTGCCTTGCATCACGTGATGCTGACAATAATAGAGACGCGGAGGGATCGAAGAATTCATGCGATGTGCATATTTTCATAAGCACCTCGCATCTAACAATTTAGATTGGGATTACTGGGATTTATGTGGATTAATGGGGTTACTGGGATTTCTACGGATTACATGGGATTTCTGGGATTTATGTGGATTACATGGGATTTCTCCGCGTATGAAAGAATGCACACTCTGTGATGTCAGAACAAAGGAATTTTGGGTTCAAGGTTTAGAATGCAATTCGTCGGAGACGAACTCTTTTGTACCGTAAGGATTTACACTACGGGACATATATATATATAAAGGAAGAGATTGTCGACATCAATTAACCAGGGAAGTACTCAGGTAGGGTGGGGGGAACGTTAGACAGAAGATAGGGAGTGCTGGAACTCCCGTTTCTCCTGTCACCTTCCTCCTCAGCTGATCTTTTTCCGTGTCTCATCTACCCTGTGAGCAGTCCAGCATGCTCTCAAACACACGCTTCTCTCCCTATTCCTCACTACATATACATGCATCTTACACACTACATAATGTTTTCAAAATAAAAAAAAAGGCAACAACTTCAAGAGCCTCGGAGTCCCTTGGGGAGGGGACCATAAATGTCCCCATTTCTGGCTCCCCTGCTGACGATACTGGGAACGGAGAGCCGGGCAGCGAGGCTGGATCTGCTATCGCCCATTCGAGATGTTCTGGGCCTCTGCCTCATTCACTTTTCATAAACATCTGCAAAATTCGTGGCCTTTCCTCATACTTTCAATCTACTGAATACCAACACTCCTCCTCGAAACCTCACCTTCTCTTCCTCACTGAAACTCAGGAATCTCGGACGAGTGACATAAACCCCTTTTCTTTATCTTCTTACTTTCTCTATACTCAGTTTCACTCCAAAGATGGATGTTGCGTATATGTACTCAATGACCTAACTTGTTCTCGTATTCCCAAACTGGAATCTTCCGAATTCTATACCGTCTGGCTACGGCTTACATGCCAATCTCGAACTAAATAGTGTACATCTGCACTGTCTGCCTTTCTATTAATTCTACTAACTATCCAAAGTTTTTTGACTACCTCACGTCCAAAGTGGAATACATTCTATTCCACTCTCCTTTTCCTGAAATCTCCATTTTAGATTTCAATGTTCACCACCACCTTTGGCTTTCCTCCCATTTCAATGACATCCCTGGTGAACGAGCTCACAACAGTAGCATGGGCACAAAATGGGAGAGTGCAGGAATGTTGCAATGTTGATGAATGTTGCAAAGGGTAGGGGAAATGTTGCAAGGGGTATGCAACAAAGGGGAGGCTATACAATGAAGGGGGAGGGTTATGCAATGAAGGGGAGGGGTTATGCAATGAAGGGGGAGTGGGTTATGCAACAAGCTAATGCTGAAAAGGAGGACGGAGGGATCTTCTGGGGGAGAAGGGAGCATGACCTCCCCCCAAAGGAATAACCTTAACCTAATAGAGGGAGAGAAAGGAGAAGGCGGAGGGCCTTTGAGGGAGGTGGAATGTCCTCACTCCCTAAAGGGAAACCTAACCTAAGCCTTAACCTAAGAAGGAGAGAGGAGAGAGTTCTTTATTCCACCGGAGCCCGTCGCATTATGAGCGTCCAGGGGCCAAGCAGCTGTTATATAGAGGGTCGTGAGTTGCCAGATATCACTTATTTATATATGGCGGGGTTACCAGAGAGCACTATATAATTTAATTATTTATTTATATATAGATGAGTTGCCATTTATTGTTTTTATTTATTTATATAAGGAGGGTTACCAGTTATTGATTTTAATTAAATTATGTTCAGGTGTACGTTATTTGGATGCGTTGACAGATTGCACCATTTATTTTAATTTGTATTTAGATGAGTTGCCACTTATTTATTAAAGGCAAGAGAGACTCTACTTAAATTTGTTCACTAAGAGAACTAATTACTTAAATGATCACCAATATTAACAATAAAAGAAATACACTCGACAATTAATCCAAGGCTTAGCAAAAGAAATCGTTCATCTTAATATTAATTTATTCTTTACAGTATACTAAATTGGCAATAAACATCTTAAGTATTCTATAAAAATAATATTTACTTTACCTATAATTCGAAAGACATGAAACGCTTTCATTTATTCTAAAGCCAAACCGAAAGTATCTATTTACTTTTGACAATCCTTTCTATACACCTATATTTTTTATAAATAAATAAATTTCAGTGAAATCAACGTAATTAATAAAAGAATTAAATGAGAAGTCTATATATACTTTTATATTAAACAATAAAATTTTAACCAACTTCCCGTTTCTTTGTTTAGTTTCCCAAATTTTAGCCAACTCCCCATATGAAAGCAAGCAAGCAAGCATCCATCACCACGCACTTTTCTTACTAATTGCAACACGAATAAAATGAAAAAAAATTTAGTGATGGAATCCGTACCATGTTACGGATTTCTCGTCTAAACTGTAGGTCTAAGATGGTTCAAAAACAATGCTACTTGACATCTTTTACTTTAGAACGGTTGTCTTTAGCATATAAAAGCACATGTCAGTACAACGATTTACTCTAAAGCCAAACCGAAAATGTTTATTTAATTTTGTCATTCCTCTCTCTCCCTCTCTCCCTCTATCTCTCCCTCTCTCTCTCTCTATATATATATATATACACACAAGATGTGTCTTCACAATTTCGTTTATTTTTTTCGTTCATCTTAATATTAAATCTTTCGATTTGAGAAATTTATACACACATTTATATTAAATTTCCCATATGAAAACAGGTTTAATAATATGTAGTAGATATACTAAACTGTATATTAAATTTGGTAATAGACAATTATATACAGGGTGTCCCAGAATTAACTATCTATTTCAATGAAATCGGACAAATTTTTTAAAAACACACTTTTATTTATGTTTATCATGTTTAATGTGTTAAAAATGTATAAATTTCTAAATTTTTTTCATAATTTTATTTTCATAATTTTTTCATAGTTTTTCATAGTTTTATTTTCATTCTCTTTCAGAACCCTATTAATAATGAATACACAAGAACGCATCTTTGTTGTAACATCCCGTATCAAAGGCATGCAATGTAATGAAATCAGAGACAAATTTATAAGATTCCACAGAACCGGTCCTACAGACAAAGCGATTCGTGAACTTGTGAACAAATTTAAAAGAACTGGATCCGTACACGACGAGGTGGGAAGAGGACGCCCAAGGACAGCACGTAGCAGTACCGAACAGGTACGACAATTGTTTGAGGATGAACCAACAACTTCGGTTAGGGAGGCCGGTCGAAGACTCAACATATCCAAGACAACAGTTCATAGAATCTTGCGTTCGACACTGATGAAAAAGGCTTTGATACGGGATGTTACAACAAAGATGCGTTCTTGTGTATTCATTATTAATAGGGTTCTGAAAGAGAATGAAAATAAAACTGAAAAACTATGAAAAAATTATGAAAATAAAATTATGAAAAAAATTTAGAAATTTATACATTTTTAACACATATTAATCATGATAAACATAAATAAAAGTGTGTTTTTAAAACATTTGTCCGATTTCATTGAAATAGATAGTTAATTTTGGGACACCCTGTATAATCTCATAGAATGACATTCATTTTCACATTATGTTGAAACGAGAAGGATCGGAGGCAGGTACGCGTAAGGTTCATACCTGACTTGCCCGAGGCACTCCAAAACAGCAAAAGGTTAGAATGGAAAGCGATTGACACAATTTCCTCCAAAAGACACATCTTCCTACTTTCTCTCTCATACGATTATTTTCCTGTTACTATATATAAATGTTTTTATATTTTATTAACTTCGTTGTTTATGTCTTATTTTTTATTTGCGTGTAAATTGCGTGGTATTTTCTTTCTTCATAGTCGTGTTAATCCTTTACATCGTTTAAATGAAAAAATGAAAAGGTTTATTATTATTATTATTATTAATATTGCTATTATAAATTTTTTTTTCAAAATTAACACACATGCACTTTGCTAGTACTCAACAATTGGAATTGAATAAAATTACTGTTGCTAGTGAAGGTAAAATTAAAATTAAAATTCATATATATATATATATATATATATATAGAGAGAGAGAGAGAGAGAGAGAGAGAGAGAGAGAGTCGAAGACGGCACACCACACACACACACACACACACACACACACAAACACACACACACAGAAAGAAAGCGTTGTTTACTCTATCAGGTCATCCCATAAGTAATGTCGTTTTTTACGATAGGTTAAGTTTAAACTAATTCTAGTCGGTTTAAGCATAAATTTTTCGAAGGTTATATCTAAGAGATCTATCGTGTTTCGCTACACACTTTACAGACCTTGACCAGTGAAGACGTGTGTTTTGCTTTACGTGAACCCATCATAAACATGGCGTATCAGAAAAGCACATGAGGCATATAATGCTCTACGAGTTCAAAAAAAGGAATAGTGCTACTGAAGCAACGTGAAACATTAAGGACGTTTATGGCAACGATATTCTGCATGTGAGGAAATGTCAAAGATGGTTTCAAAAGTTTAGGAATGGTGACTGCTGTTTGACAGATGCAGCACGCTCTGGACCCCCTGCTGAGTTTCATGATGAGCTGCTGTTAGCCGCACTTGAAGAAGACTCTTCAACAACTGTCGAAGAATTGGCCCAGAAACTCAATTCATCCCCGTCCACCATCCATCGACATTTGCAACAACTCGGAAAAGTGCCTAAGTTAGGAAAATGGGTGCCACATGAATTGTCGGTCGACAATCTGAGGGTGCGGGTAAACATTAGCACAGCTCTTCATTCCCGTGAACTCCAAGATCCGTTTTTGCACCGTTTAGTGACTGGTGATGAAAAGTGGATACTGTACCAGAATGTTAAGCGCCGTCGACAGTGGGTTTGTGCCGGAGAACCAGCGACACCACTGCCAAAACCAAATCTTCACCCTCGGAAGGTGTTGCTTAGTGTTTGGTGGGATAAAGGTGGTGTAATACACTTTGAAACCTTACTACACAACCAAACAATCACCGCTCAAGTCAACTGTCAACAACTGGATCGATTCAACACTGCACTAAAAGAAAAGAGACCTTCTTTGGTTAATCGGTAAGGAATCGTGTTCCACCACGACAACGCACGTCCTCATACCGCTCGGATCACTTCTGTAAAAATTGAGGAGCTTGGGTGGGATAAACTTCCACATCCTCCATATTCTACGGACCTTGCGCCTTCAGATTATCATCTCTTCAGGAGTCTGCAAAACTAGTATACTTCTTTAGATGACCTGCACACCAGTCTTTGTACGTTTTTTGCATCAAAACCGCCTGAATTTTATAAACATGGCATTGAAAAGCTTGTAGGACGTTGGCAGAGTGTCACTGATTCCGATGGAAAATATATACTAGATTAAAAAGTTTCAGTTGAGTTTTTTTTGTCCTTCAAATTCCGATCTAAAAAACGACATTACTTATGGGATGACCTGATATATGGATATAATATTCATAGCTTTAATTTTTCATAAGTATATTGGAACTCATTTATCGAGTTCGTTTATGATGGTCGTAGTCAGGGCAAAATTAAAAAAAATATATAAAAAGTGGATCGAAAAAAAAGGATACATCCCACAAGTACTGAGTCCCGAGTGAATCAAGGTAGTACATGCGGTCCCTATTTTTAACACGAAGGTCAAGCTTATCGCCTCTCCTCTCGATTTGGCCTGGTGAAGTAGTGAGTTGTCTTATTTTACTCTCCACTTCACATAGGTACACCCGACTCATCAGAAATTGTATGTACCAAGAAATTACAGTGTCACCTTCCTGACTCGCTCTCTCAACATCTGATCAGCACCCCAGCGTCTTAACCACTAGGATACCTTGGGTGGGGTGCCCATTTAACTACCAGCCCAACCAGACATTCATTTTCACGAACTAAACACAATTTTATCACACTCCTACGCGAGAATTGGCAAGTAAAAAGTCAAACCGAAAAGATGAATTAAAGTTGAGGGTCGAATAGTGTGACCGCAAATAATAATAATGCAAAATATTGTCGTGAGAGAGATTGCAAGTGGCAAATGTTGATCAATGTTGCAAAGGGGTGAGGGATATTGCATAAAGGGGTGGGGTCTAAAATGGGAAAACCGAGAATACTATGGGCGCAAATATTAATGCAAATATTGTCGTGGTAGAGATTGCAAGTGGCAATACACCTTGAGATGTGAACATTAAATCTACGGAGAGAAGATAAAGACACCATTAGTAAACCAATCAGGACGTCCAAAGCGTGGACCCATTATATCGGTGTTACGACTGGTAAACAAAATTTAACATAGCTCCACCCAGTTACATTGACAACCAATCACCAATAAACCGGATTTATATGAAGGTAGAGACTGTCGCGTTGTCCACAATAATCTTTTTGATGATATTTGCAATGACGCTCCTTACGATCCGACGCAAGGGACTGCCGTAGAAATGTAAGTAATTATGTGCCTGTAAGTTTATTTTTTGTAGCCAATTATTCGCGAACTGGTTATTTATTTTGTGTGCCTGCCATTAGGAGAAAGAGCACTGTTCTGGATTATTTCATCATATATATGGAGGGTTGTAGTAATTCATCTTATCCCATTAAAAATTCTACATTTAGATATCCGCAATTATAGATTAGTTTGCAATAAATATTATGCTAAAGTCCTGTTTGATTCATTGAATTTTTTTATAGCAATCCTTTGCATGTTTTAAATAATTTTATAAATTCCATAATAAATGTTATTCGGCATTTTCCCTTAAAGCAACTTCTCTGAGCGGTTCAAAGATATCTTCACATTGTAATATTCTTACTACATGTATACTCTGCTACTCTGCATATATTTTAAACAATTGGGTTTTTATTAAAAAAGATTCAGAATGAACTAATTAATTATTCTTCCTCCTTTAAGGTTCGATGAGAATTCGACACGTATTGTATAAACTTTTCATTTTGAAGAAACCTATGTCGTGGACCTGAATACTTAGGTAGAAGATTTATCGAGCACTCAACCTAGCGATTGTCACATCATTAACGAAATAATGTAAGTATTTTTTTTACGCTTTGATCTTTTTTTCAGGGAAGAAGGCACAATGTATTTTCATCAATTTATTAAATGAAAGAAATTACGTTTTTAGTACAACAACCATCTTAAGCTACAGAATATACAAACTAACATTATTGGTTACAAATATATATATATATATATATATATATATTAGTGATGTAGCGGATGTCATTTTTTTCACATCCGCGGATGCGGATGAGGATGTTTGATTTCAACATCCGCGGATGCGGATGCGGATGTCTACATTTTCGTTATTTTTTAGGATATATTCGAGATTTGTTGTGTTTAACGTATATAATATGTTATTATATAGAGAGAGCTGTAGCTATAATGTTGTATAATTGATTAATTGTACAATAATTGCTGTACTTTTCTCTGAACATATAAAATAATATCAAGCATCTAACTAATATAGAAATCAATTAGTGAATTCGTCTGCAAATAAATTCGTTATATTTTGTTGAGTTTCAGCCACAATTAGAAACCATAACTGTGTTACCAGGATGCGGGACGTGAACCCAACTCAAATGCACCCCCCGACCTCTTTCCCCAACCTCCACCCTTATAGAAAGAGATCTTTAATTAGCTTGATAACTATTTATATTAAGTTTAAAGTTTTATTAGGCATATTTATAAATGAGTAATTAAAATAAAGTAAACTAAGATGTTCATCGTTTAATGTTCAAACTTAATTATAGGAAGGTTATGCTTAAGGAACATTAATTTTTCTGCCTTTTCTGCTGCCAGTCTGTTTCTCTTTTCATCATATATTAATCCAGCACTGCTAAATAATCTCTCGCTTGGTACGTTTGTTGGAGGACAGGCTAAATGTTTCCTTGCAAGTTTACTCAAGTATGGATAGATATTCTGCGTATTTTTCCACCAACTAATAGGATTGTCACATACAGCCAGGCGTTTTTCTTGGTGATAGCTCTCGATCATTTTTACTACATCTTTTGACATCGCGTAGGTCTCGTCATTGCTGCTTGACTCAAGAAACTGAGAGACAGATTCTGTGATAGATTTGCTTGTTGAAGGTGTTGGTTCTGTTACTGAAACTTTTATTCTTTTGGTGGGTGGCGAAGCGACAGATTCAAGAGATTGAAGCTCTTCAACTGCTTTGCCAAGTGATGATTTAACTCGTTCTAATGTACTAGGTGAAAATAACTTAGCTTTGTAACGTGGATCTAAGTAGGTTGCAAGAGAGTAACTTCATACAAGAACAGCCTCTCGGCTTGTCGCTTGCATCACTTTTGCGCACAATGAACTAGTTCTATTAATATAGTAGAATTTCATAATTTCCGCTTATTAATGACATTTTATCTCAACGGTCCACATCCGCACGACATCCGCAGTCCAAAGTGCGGATGCGGACGCGGATGCGGATGCGAGAAAATGTGCGGATGTTCCGCGGATGCGGATGCGGATGTGACCTACATCACTAATATATATATATATATACACGAACCAAACATCATACTTTACAACGAGTGCGCACAATCGGAAAACGGCGTTTTATCTGTCTGCTTACCATTTTGTCGTTTCGTTGAGTGTGACACGGGTCGAATAATTTTTTAAAAATTTATAAATTCTTTACCACGTAACATATGCATAAGAAATGAAAGGCAGTACATTCCACAAGTATTACTAAAATATCCTTGTAGCCGGAAGGGATTCCATACAACTTCGGGGATATGCAACTGATCGAGAAATTTTATAATAACAAGGTCACTCCGGGGTTGAGTCCCGAGTGAATCAAAATAGTACATGCGGTCCCTATTTTTAAAATAGATTGCAAGCCAATGAATCCCTTCACTACCAATAACATCTATGTTCACAATAAGGCTACCGCAATTTCTCGTAGTTGCCAATTTCAATGTTTCATTCTTCGCAAACACACCGATAAATTTGGAACGTGTGATTCGTTCACTATTCATTAGTCTCTGAAGTGTATTCGCGTCCATTTTAAAAGGCAGTGAAAACGCTCCTAAATCTGTCTACTTCTATTAGGGCTTGTGACTCGAGGTATACTAGTACACTTATAGGCGCTTCTAACGGCTTGGCGAATTCCAATCTGACTGAGATGTATCGACTCTATTGTGGACTTAAGTGTGTATTTCACAAGAGATAAGTCAGGTGTGATTTCAAACGGATAAAGGTTAAATTGATCAAGGAATTCTTTCTGCGTTACTCCAATCTCGAGCTCATCACAATCATTTGCAATATAGGCTAGATTTCTATATGCTCTCGCGCAAAGCGGGAACACAGCGTCTGTTGAATAATCCATATCCGTAGCCCCACACAACGCAATGCCATTAACGTCTAGTTATATTTTTATGGTCGAAATTCTCGAATTTAAAGGCACGCTTTTCATATTTTCTATTCAGCGAAGCATTGTCCTGCATTCCAGTTAATATCCTCTGAAGTAGATTTCTCAGGGTGATGTTTTAGCTCTGTTTCGATGCCAACCATGCTGGCACCGTGTATAGGTTGATCTGTGCTCTGTTAGTTGGGTATTTTACTGTGGCATGTAGTAAATTTTTCTAAATTTCTATTTTTTTTGGTGAACTTAATTTCACTCGCAGTACGCGGAGGTGTCTCCATAATGTGAATCGCAACGGGTTTTGCTCCCTCTTCTTCATCAGTTCCTATATTTAAACAGATCTCAGGATTGGTGCGGGTGAGCATTATTTTCATATCCACCCCATTCACAAGCAACTTCTCCTGGAATGTGAAATCTGTATGCAGGCGTCCAAAACACTCGTATATCTTTTTAGAATTTTTAAATTTGTCCTTTATACCTCTTTCGTCTTTAGCTTGATAATAGCCCACGGTACTTAAAAAGGTATCCTTTGCTTCTTTGGAAAAGTTCAGCACATCTTCCTGATAGGATCGTAGGTGACAGTACCCCGTTCCTGCCGATATGTTGACCTGATTTAAATATACGTCACACTGATTGAATAAGGAGTGCAGAAAGTTTGTTTTAGGGTATACAGCATATTTGTCATCACAGTCCGTTCCATCAAAATGGGTTATACGTAATTTAGCGTACATGTGCACAAGCTTGGGTAAAAAAAAGTAAGGGCCTGAGCTGCGTATCACGAATTCTATAGGGGCACTTGGGGAACTAATTGTGTTTAAAGGGTTAATTGTAATAAAGTCACTCTGTTCAATAGAAACTTGAGTTGGAGGCATGTCAAAGAGGGCAGCTCCGATTTACAACATTGTGAACTACACGGATGGATGAAGCGTGCCATGATGAGATAGAAATAGTGCCACCTCTCTCGACAAGTAGTAATCAAACTATGATTCATGAGATCAATGTCCTTAGCTTATAGCAATCAAAAAAGTGGTCAACCATAGGTTTCATTCGCTTAGAACACGTCTTTTTTATATCCTTTAACGTTTAATAACACGTGGTGGTAATCCCTTCTTCCGGACAGCCCTCTTCTTCTTCCCACCACCACGCATTTTTCTCTTTGCATCTTTGACGATTTCGTCCCGTGTATGCTTTAAGTGTCTTTTTAGAGCTGCTTTAGGTTTAGCCCTAGCCAATATGTCTTCTGCCGAGTTAAGACCTGATTGTAACGCTTTCCTCCCGAGGTATCTGGCATCCCTCTTCAGCAAGGGGACAGCCGTACGTAGTATGTTTGAAAAAAATTGTTCCAAGCCCACTACCACGCTGGTATCTCATACTCGATAGACTGTGAAAGGCTTTCTGTCCATTATAACTCAGTGCGTCGAAAGTGCAGCTTTACTGTTAAGCTCCCGTTACCGAATGGGAAATTTTTTCCCTCAATCGTTCTTATATATATTGAGATATTGGCTGTTAGATTAACTGCGACATTCACATAATGGGGCCTGTCATACGTAATACTCAAACTCCGTTTATGTTGGGGGATGCGCGGTATGCGCAGCAGGCGTACCTGGTTGTCCCCAACAAACTGGTGCTCCACTATATTGCTTTAAATATAGCACATGTCTTTGGGTTTATAGCCCTCAGCCATTTTCTCCAATTTCAACTAATACATTTGGCTGGACAAGTCGTGTTGTGCCTCGTGAAATGTATCTCTTTCGATGACTGATCGATATCGTCCATCGGTCATAATTTTGAACACTCTTTGGTCTTTAATATTTCGGTAGCCTGCGATTTTAGGGCCACAGTACATGCATGGGGATCATTGTTTACAATTTCGTATACTAAATAGCCTATGAGATTTGAGCTTTTTAAACTTTGGTTTAAGTCTCTCACAACATCCTCGACCGCACCATAGTGACCCGGTCCTAGTATTACTTCTGTACTGTAATACCGTACATCCCCAGTCAGGGCGTTACGCATGGTTTCATCCCAAGTTACCCCGGCTTTTTCACACTCATTACAGTCTCTAAGATTCATAACAACTGGTTCTTTATAATCAGAACTTAAAAAAAGGGTATTTAGTGAATTTCACATACCCACCTCATACGTATCACGACCCAATTCAATGGGTCCATGGAGTTCTGTTACAAAGTTGGCTAGTGTGTTGTTAGGGTGTACAGACAGGGATGAGGAGGAGGAAGGGAGTGTGACGTAAAAATGTTTAGGAGCCATGTTGCATACTATTTAAGCTTCATTATTGCATCAGCTTTTATATAGGTGTTGAAGCTTTCTGGGTACCCTAGCCATTTCACCAGGTACATTTTTCTTTCCTGAACCTTTGCTTCATAAAAGTTTCTCAATTTTAAATACATTTTTTCCTAAATTAAATGTCACTTTCTGCAACTCCTTGCAGTAAAAGCCTCCTGCGATTTCTTCCCCGTTCAAATCTTCAACGTAATACAACAATATCTCGTCTTTAGATTTCATAGCCGTAACTTTAAAAATCTCGCTTGTCCATCTCTTCTCACATCAGGCTCTTTCCGGCCACATCTTTCTAAAATCTCGTTAGGTGTTGTCCCAATCGTGCGAAAGTGAGAGCGGTTGTAGGATGAGGCCAATGATTCCAGAATGTATAGAAATCTGTTTGTGTTTTTGTGTAAAATAGCGGTGCATGCGTTCCTTTATGGTGTGTTGAACTCTTTCAGCTAAAGATGCCTTATGTATAGAATTGGTAGTGCAGTAGCTGATATTAAACTCTGGCAACATGTTCTGAAATGCTTGGCCTATAAATTCTTTCCCCATATCAGTACAAAAATAGCAAGGAACCCTGTTTTCTTTCAACATCAACGTTTGGTGGCTTTAGCAACTGTTTCAGGCGATTTATTTTTCAGAGGAATTAGCCACAGATATCTAGAGAATACATCTATTATGAATAGGATGTAGCGGTAACCATCATTATAAACTGAATATCTTTGCATGTTTGTTAAATCTGCTTGCCAAATAAAGTCAATCGAAGCAGCTGTTGTTTTGGCTGTTTTAACCTTTTTCTCACAGGTTTATGAAGTGTATAAGCGTCCTGCTCCCCCAAAAAACTCTCAACATCTTTTTTCCCTACTCCAACATTGTAAACTCTTCTGCACAGTCTATCTCCGCCTCCGTAGGAGGCTGGGTTAGAAATATCATAATATCGTCTTCTTAATATGTTAGCCATTTGCATATTTTAGAGGCACTGAGGAGGATAGAACAGGAAATGAATGTTCGTATAGTTGTATTTGGAATGGATGATCGTCGTAGTACTGTGTATGTTTTTAAAAACTGTGAGAGATCGTACAAGACCCCTACTTATTTTAGGGCTGTCAGCGACAACGTATCTCCCCATCCGTAATATAAGGAGCCTTTACACGAGTTATGATAAAAGTCGAAAATATGGACGACATCACGATTTGTGTAAGGGGTGTATCGAGTTTGCGGATGATACAGTGAAACATTGTTTCAAATGATGGATAATTGGGAGAATTTCAACCATAAATGTGATGAAATTCACTGTTCTACATGCCATGAAAAACATAAGGAGGTTAGAGTAAAGCATGTATGTTATATGAAAGACGCTAAGCCTAAAAATAGCCCTTGTATAACTGAGTACTACGATATAGAAACACACAATAACGCTGAAACCAAAGCGGTTATTCCACATTTACTTGTAAGCCAGACTATTTGTGATGAGTGTATGGAGATCTTGTGTGATGAATGTCACAAATGTGGTAAACGGACAAACGATTTTAAAAAGAATGCCCACGATAGCCCTGTGAAACACTCTGTGTCCTATATTGTGAAGTTAACGGACAAGTTCAAAAAAATGACTGTGTATATTCTCACCCATAACGGGGCAAAATTTGACACACAGTTCCTTTATAAGGAGTTGCTTGAGCACGAGTCATCTGAGATATTTACAGGTGATCCCTTGAAAAGAGGCAGCAAACTAATACAGATGCAAATAAGAAGTAATGTACAGTTTAAAGACATTTTATTATTCACACCTTGTAAGTTAGCAAAGCTACCCAAGGTGATGGGCGTAGCCGCTGAAGTTTCAAAAGGATATTTCCCTTAAACATTCCTCACTAGCGAAACTTTAAATTACGTAGGACTACCTCCACCCAAACATTACTTTAACTATGAATGTATGAGTGCTGATGAACGTGAAGATTTTGACCGATACTACAACAGTTTTAATGAATCTAATCCTTATAATATAGCTGATGAATGTGAGCGTTATTGCGTGAATGATGTGCGCGTGCTTAGAGTATGTTTCCAGGCCTTTAGAAGGATGTACATAGGCCGTTTCAAGTACGATCCGTTGCAAGTCGCAACCACGATCGCCTCATTATGTTTTACGGTGTTCAAAACTAACTTCATGCCTAAAGACACCTTAGCCGTTATGCACAGTTATGGACACAAGGGTATTTACTGGCTCATACCCATACAGCAGCAGACAGGTGTATATATAAAGCATACCTGCAACACGGGGGAAGTACCCATTAAGGTTAATGGTCGTTTTTGGGGGGTTGATGGTCTAAGCGAAATCCGTGCCACTGGTGAGAAGACTGTGTACTCCTTTACCGTTTGCTGGTGGCACGGATGCCCCCGTCCTGAGTGTGGAATCGTAGGAGATATCCAAGGTAGATCTCCTGCCGACAGTCTTGCGTGGACCCGCACCCGCGTTCAATTAATAGGCTCTCAGTTCACTCATAAAGTCTTGTGGGAGCATGAGTATGATGCACGGATGGAAACAGATGGAGAGTACCGTGAAGAAATAAACACGATCAAACGTTCAATGGTGCTGCATCTTCTCAAATGCTGGTATAGCTTGTTCGGAGAGCGTACAAATCCCTTCAAGCCATACTTTCCGCCTACGGAGGTCGCGAAACTCCAGTACTACGACTTCTGTTCTTTATATCGCTACGTGATGAAGAACAATCCGTACCCCGTGGGTGCACCTGAGAAAATGGTGGGACCAGATCTGCCCACCATCGAGGCGTTCTCAACAAATTTGAATGGGTACTATTTCGGCCTATTTTTCGTAGATATGCTCCCCCTACGCGATTTATGGATGCCGATCTTACCCATCATTATCGATCACAAGCTCATGTTTCAGCTGTGTTTGAAGTGCGCAGAGGAGAACAATGGGGAATGTAATTATACATCCAACCAGCGTAAGATCAGAAGTGTATATACAAGCCCAGAACTGGATCTAGCTGTTCGCCATGGCCACATAATATTGAAGAAACATGAGGTGTGGAGGTTTCAGAAGCTACCCAACCTTTTCACGCCATATATAAACCCAGGCAAGCGCTTTAGTGCAAAGTTGTGTCTAAACAGGCTTTGGGGAAAATTTGCACAGAATACTGGCAAAGGGAACGTTCATTTGGCACAAAATTATAAGGAAGTCTGGGATTATGCCAACGCTTCCGATAAAGAGGTCATGGAGATCGTGAATGTAGGTAATACTTTCATAATAAAGTACAGCAATACCGAATTGGCCGCAGATACCTCACCGGATACAAACATACCTGTAGCCAGCAGCCAGCTTCACAAAGGCCTATGCAAGCATCAAACTTTGGGGTCTATTGCATTCTCTTGGGCGGAAGGTTTTGTACGCCGATACAGATAGTGTGATATTCACAGAGAGGGAGGGGGAATACATGCCTCATATTGGTGAATTCCTCGGAGAGTTGACTGATGAGATCAAGGATGAGTATGGAGACATCGCATACGCCGACTCTTTTTTCTCAACAGGGACAAAAACTTATGGGGTACGGGTGAGGGTTGGGGAGGATATGAAATATATCGTGAAGACTAAGGGCATTACGCTCAACCAGACGAATCAGCGGGTCGTTAAGTAAGATTCGTTGAAAGATCTAGTATGCTTGGATGAAGATGAGGGCAACTAGCCTTCCCAACTAACTAACTATATATATATATATATATATGATACAAACAGACCGTGCATAGAACAAGGAACTCTTCTGGGAAAATTAAATCCACTCTAGTCCAAATAAGTAATTGTAAATTACAAACACTATAATTTTTTTATATTTCATGATGTTAGCCCGACATGGACAATGGGTCACTCGCAAAGAGGCCCCAAAAATAGAGCTTCCCTCACCAGCTATCTGCAAAGCAGATAGGATCCAGCTTTGCGACAGGATCTAGGATTTTTCTTTGATGTATTCAATCCGACGTGAATGAAACGAGTCGTTTGCTTATATTGAGGTTCTGAATATAGTTGGGCTGGGATGCTTTAAACTCTAGATCCTGTTCCAAAGGTGGATCCTATCTGCTTTGCAGATAGGTGGTGGGGAAGCTATATTTTTGGAGCCTCTTTGCGAGTGACCCGTTGCCCACATCGGCTAAGATCATGAAAAAACTATAGTTCCTTGTTCCATGCACGGTCTGTGTTTATCATAAAATCCACAGGGGACCATTCTGAGTTCAATCATATATATATATATATATATATATCGTAAAGAACGACGCTTGTATAGGAGATATTCCGCGCAAGACGAGAGAGAGAAAACGGAACAAATGAAAAAATGAAGTAACCACCTGGGAATCGAACCCGGGATCTTCCGATTGCCGGTCAGACGCGATACCATTACACCATGGACTTCACTCTTCCAAATGCCGTAATTCTTCTACATACTCGCAGAAACCAATGCCCCAAGGGGGCACCTCCCGCATGCCGTAACATTATATACATTCAACTGCAAAGAACACGCAGTATAAATAACGTAAAGAACGACGCTTGTATAGGAGATATTCCGCGCAAGACGAGAGAGAGAAAACGGAACAAATGAAAAAATGAAGTAACCACCTGGGAATCGAACCCGGGATCTTCCGATTGCCGGTCAGACGCGATACCATTACACCATGGACTTCACTCTTCCAAATGCCGTAATTCTTCTACATACTCGCAGAAACCAATGCCCCAAGGGGGCACCTCCCGCATGCCGTAACATTATATACATTCAACTGCAAAGAACACGCAGTAAAAATAACGTAAAGAACGACGCTTGTATAGGAGATATTCCGCGCAAGACGAGAGAGAGAAAACGGAACAAATGAAAAAATGAAGTAACCACCTGGGAATCGAACCCGGGATCTTCCGATTGCCGGTCAGACGCGATACCATTACACCATGGACTTCACTCTTCCAAATGCCGTAATTCTTCTACATACTCGCAGAAACCAATGCCCCAAGGGGGCACCTCCCGCATGCCGTAACATTATTACATTCAACTGCAAAGAACACGCAGTATAAATAACGTAAAGAACGACGCTTGTATAGGAGATATTCCGCGCAAGACGAGAGAGAGAAAACGGAACAAATGAAAAAATGAAGTAACCACCTGGGAATCGAACCCGGGATCTTCCGATTGCCGGTCAGACGCGATACCATTACACCATGGACTTCACTCTTCCAAATGCCGTAATTCTTCTACATACTCGCAGAAACCAATGCCCCAAGGGGGCACCTCCCGCATGCCGTAACAATATATACATTCAACTGCAAAGAACACGCAGTAATAAATAACGTAAAGAACGACGCTTGTATAGGAGATATTCCGCGCAAGACAGAGAGAGAAAACCGAACAAATGAAAAAATGAAGTAACCACCTGGGAATCGAACCCGGGATCTTCATTTTTTCATTTGTTCCGTTTTCTCTCTCTCGTCTTGCGCGGAATATCTCCTATACAAGCGTCGTTCTTTACGTTATTTATACTGCGTGTTCTTTGCAGTTGAATGTATACAATGTTACGGCATGCGGGAGGTGCCCCCTTGGGGCATTGGTTTCTGCGAGTATGTAGAAGAATTACGGCATTTGGAAGAGTGAAGTCCATGGTGTAATGGTATCGCGTCTGACCGGCAATCGGAAGATCCCGGGTTCGATTCCCAGGTGGTTACTTCATTTTTTCATTTGTTCCGTTTTTCTCTCTCGTCTTGCGCGGAATATCTCCTATACAAGCGTCGTTCTTTACGTTATTTATACTGCGTGTTCTTTGCAGTTGAATGTATATAATGTTACGGCATGCGGGAGGTGCCCCCTTGGGGCATTGGTTTCTGCGAGTATGTAGAAGAATTACGGCATTTGGAAGAGTGAAGTCCATGGTGTAATGGTATCGCGTCTGACCGGCAATCGGAAGATCCCGGGTTCGATTCCCAGGTGGTTACTTCATTTTTTCATTTGTTCCGTTTTCTCTCTCTCGTCTTGCGCGGAATATCTCCTATACAAGCGTCGTTCTTTACGTTATTTATACTGCGTGTTCTTTGCAGTTGAATGTATATATATATATATATATATATATTATATATATATATGGGAAAGTCAGAAAAAATTCAATGATAACCAACATGGGTTTTGGTCAGGCAGATCATGCCTACCACAATTAATGGAACACTACAACATTATTGAATTATTGATGCACATGAAAGTAGTGAAAACTATGATGTTATATACACAGACTTTGCCAAAGCGTTCGACAAGTGTGACCATGGAATCATAATATATAAACTGAAATATATGGGAATAACAGGAAAAGTAGGGAAATGGACATATAATTTCGTTAGTGAGCGCGGCAAGTATCTTCATCAGAATCAGAGGTCCTCAGCTCAGTGCCTCAAGGAAGAGTATTAGCTCCACTACTCTTCATAATCATGCTAACTGATATAGATGAGGACGTTACCAGAGACAGCACAGTAATATCCTTTGCCGATGACACAAAAATCAGTAGAAAAACAAGAAACCCAGAAGATATAGGATCTCTACAAACCGATACGAGCAAAATCTACAAGTGGACGGAAGAGTACAATATGAAGTTTAACACAGAAATTTCAGCTGTTACGGTACGGAAAAAGAGAAGCCCTACTGAAAACACTGATCATACCCTAGTTGGAATACTGCTCGGTCCTAACATGCCCATATAAAAAAGAAGACATCAGACAGCTAGAAGGGATTCAGAGAAGCTTCAGAGCCAAGATCAAGGTGTGCAAAGAGCTAAATTACTGGGAAAGATTACGCGAACTAAACCTATATTCACTGGAAAAGAGAAGAGAGAGATGCAACATTATTTACACTTGGAAAATAACGGATAAACTAGTCCCTAATCTTACTCTGAACCCTGTAACTCCCCAAACAACAGTGGAAAGTAGAAAAAGAAGACTGTGTCGTGTTCCCAAATTAAAGGCTAGACAGGGAACATCTTTATCCCTGAAAGAAAATAGTTTTGTTGTGAGAGGACCAAAACTGTTTAATCAGCTGCCCAAAGACCTAAGGAACACGAGTGGTGTTGCAGTGGACATCTTCAAAAGAAGATTAGACGCCTGTCTCAGAATAATCCCGATGAGCCGGGCGTAGCTGGCTATGTGAGGTGGAAAATACAAGAAACCAACTCACTTCTTCACCAGGCCAACTCGAGAGGAGGGGTGACAAGCTTGACCTTCGTGAAATGAGGAATCATCGCACGAAACCTTTGAAAGTTTGAAAGGTATATATATATTATATATATATATAATTTATACATATATATATATATATATATATATATATATATATTATATATAACTGTAAAAATGAACAATGAATAATCCATATTCATTTTTACATGAGAAACCAAAATCGCCTAAGCGAGTTTTGGATAGAATTTCGATTTGTACTTCTTTATTCATTACTGTATTTCTCTAATTCATCTTTTCTAATAATGACTTATACACTATGACGTCATAAAATAACTTAATTCTCTTTACGTTTCCCATAACTTGTACACTAAATCACGTTCTTAGTATATGGACATCTTCCGTATGCAATGTATGGTAAATTATTTAATGATAATGTTGTGGTGTTATGTAATATATATATTATTATTCAACCATATTTATCTATACGTCCATATCTTATCTTGACCATTATCCTATATAAATTTTATTAAATATTCATTTTTACTCGTGTCAGTCTCTGAAACGCAAAACTTTATGCATTCGTTCGAAAACGCACAAATACGTTCTCGTATCATTTTTTTCATTTTTGTTTTTTTATTATATCACCTCCCGCAATGAACTCGAAAATGCTTAGGTAAGTGATCGAATTCGCTAATCACTGCAAAATCGAACGCTTCTAAGATAAATATCTCCTCTCGCTCCGATTCAAATTTATAACATATTATAACATAATATAACATATTATGTTGTATATAAATCCAAACCGTATGTGCCCATGTACTTTGTATTATATTTCTAACATCTTAATTGTCTATTAATATGAAACACTGTAAAAACAAAACAAAGTTATAGTAACTGTTTAATTGTAATTAACTGTAATACTTTAATTTAATAATAACTTGTAATGTACTTTAATGAAACTGTAATTAAATGTAATGATTTAATATATAATGTAAGAATGTACTTTAAATGGAAGTGTAATTAAACAATAATAAGTGAATATGAATTAATTGGTAATTGTAATCGTAATTGTAATGAGCCAAAATTAATACATACTCAGTCATGTACTTAAATTGTACTTATGTACTACTACGAAATGATATCGCCTTCAGAAATGAAGACTCGGCAAAAAAATACGATTATTTTTTTAATTTTTTAAATTTTTATTTGGAATCTTTCAAACATCTGATCATGTGTTTAAAAGGGGGGAACTTAACCTTCAACTGCCTTCCCCCAACATTTAGGCTTATATTATACATGTATTTGTAAAATGAACTACACTTCATTACGGGACTCTGCTTTGGTCACTGCTACGAGCCTCCCTTGTTAGCAGCCTCGCTGCGGGGAGCGGGCAGAGGCCCCTTGCCTCCTTAACTTTTTAGATTCCGGCCTGAGCCATGGTCGAAAGAGGTCGAACCTCTACCCCTGTAAAATTCAGACCACTACCTGTAAATTTTTAAGTAAATTACAGTAAGAGAAACTTTTTATTTTCTCCCTCGAGTTGGGCTATCTTCAGAAGAACTTAGTCAGTTAAGTCGATAAGTTATAAAAGAAAAGTCGATAATTTTAGTATCAGAGAAAGTATCAGAGTATTATAAAAAGAGAAGAATTAACAACTGACGACCCAAGCACATAGAAGATATTGGCATAACAGTCTGGCGAGTCTGTAGCCAAGAGTTTAACAGAGTGGCGACCCACCATTTGACCGGCGGAAAAGAATTAGAGTGTTATAGAAGAAATATCCGTTGCTGCCTCACAACAAGAACGCCCCTTAGACTTCGAAGCACCCCATAAGCACATATAAGAAGGAGGATAACAAATTGGCGACCCTATAGCCAGGATAAACATTTGGCGACCCTACTACCAAGATTAGAAGAATATTTTAAGAGGAGGATTTTAACAAGTGGCCACTCTTTGGCCAGGATAGAAATTACCCTGCATCAGGATAAAACCATTTGACCGGTGTGTCACGACTTCTAGTTCGTAACATCCACCCTTGAACCGGTGTGTCACGACTCCAAGTTCTCCACTCCTAGTTTTCATCCAAGAAGAAGTAGCCAGCAAGACACGTCTTCAGGACACGTCTCTAAGAATTTCGCCGTGGAAATTTTGTTAAGTACAGAGTTGGTTTTTTTTTAAGTAATTTGTAAACATTTGAAAAGTCAGTATTATTAACAGTTAATATTTAGTATTGAGCCAGAATTAACACAAAACACAGTGAACATTTCAGACACCAGTGATACATTTTTTTTTAGTGAAACAAATTTTCACGGAGTTTAAAGTCACAGAAGTTAAAAGTCAGAAGTTAAAAGTGTCAGAAGTTAATTGTAACAGAAGTTAATTGTAACAGAAGTTAATTTCAGAGAGTTAATTTCAGAGAGTTAATTTCAGAGAGTTAATTTCAGAGAGTTAATTTCAGAGAGTTAATTTCACTATTATAGTCAGTACAGAATAATTTTATTTTATGTACCAAACATAATAGTACCCTACCTTCGCGTACGTTAGAGTGAAATATTGTTTACATTTTTTATTTTTGTTTACAATTTTTTCAAATTATTGAATTGAATTGACTTGCAAATTAAGAAAGAGAGAGTTTATAGAGAGTTTATCGTTTATAGAGATACTTGACTGCATTTCAAGTAAGTCGGTTGCACCAAGAGGGACAACCAAACCCCAGAGGTTAATAGTCTCCACTTGATAGAGATCAAGTGCAGTCATTTTCCATTTTCAGTTAATTTCAAGTTAGACAGTTTCAAGATACTTGATAGAGTTCAAGTTAGACAGTTTCAAGATACTTGATAGAGTTCAAGTTATACAGTTTCAAGATACTTGATAGAGTTCAAGTTAGACAGTTTCAAGATACTTGATAGAGTTCAAGTTAGACAGTTTCAAGATATTTGATAGAGTTCAAGTTAGACAGTTTCAAGATACATGATTGCATTTCAAGTAAGTCGGTTGCACCAAGATGGACAACCAAACCCCAGAGGTTAATAGACTCCACTTGATAGAGATCAAGTGCAGTCATTTTCCATTTTCAGTCAGTTTTCAAGTTTCGAGTCTGTCAGTTTTCGAGTCCCAGTCAGTTTTCGAGTCCCAGTCAGCTTTCGAGTCCCAGTCAGTTTTCGAGACCCAGTCAGTTTTCGAGTCCCAGTCAGTTTTCGAGTCCCAGTCAGTTTTCGAGTCCCAGTCAGTTTTCAAGTCCCAAGTCAGTTTTCAATGCAGTCAATTGAATTCAACTTTCTTTGTAGTTTAAGAGAATTTAATTTAAGAAAATGTAATTTAAGAATTTAATTCAACCTTTTTTTTTGTTGTAAAAGAGAATTTAATTCAACCTGAATTGACCGGGTTGCGTCTTTAGTTTAACCTTTTTTCTTGTTTATAAGAAAGAACCGATTTGTCTTTTCTTTTCATGCCATTGTTGCGTATATAAATATATAGTTATGTATTTTATTGTTTGTAACCAAAACAGTTTTTATAATTGTTTGTAATGACTTTGATAATCATTGTAATGTATATGTGATAATAATAGTTGTGTAATAATTAATTAATCAATCTTGTCCCAATGACTCATTTTAAATTACTATGCTGAGGAACATGCCGTCCCTCCGTTTTGTTTCAACTCTTTTAATTTTTGTTCAAAGTAGTGTGACAAGCAATCTTTAAAAAAAAAAAAAAAAAAAAAAAAAGAGCAGTGCTCACGAGAAGACGTAATTGTCAATGTCAGACTTATACCCCCTGCTTAGTCACTACTCAATTCCCCCGAATGTAGTACTCCAAACTTTGTTTTTTATTTTTATTTTATTGTAACACCCCAACCCCGGTTGAACCGTGTCAACCAGAGAAATGGTTCAACCATGGTTAATTCCTTTTTGGTACTATGGAACATAACCACAATTTATGTTAAGTTGTGTTTTTTTATTTTTAAGTATACTATATGTTTAGTTCATTAAAATGCATAATTGATTTCTATTTTTAATTTGTATTCTTAATTTTCTTAATTCAATTATCGTACCGATACTTCTGGTTAATGTTAATGGTTATATAGTTCATATATAGCTAGGAATGTTACTAGTCGAATTTAATTCCACCTTCAAAATTTAATTTTTAATACCGCTAGATTTACTTTCATTACTTGTAAGGTCCTCTAAGTACGTTTTTTTATTACCTTAATATACGTGTAACTGATTTAATTACGTAAAATCGATAATCCTAATTGAATTCTATTACTTTTCATACATATTCGAATTCATTTTCTTTCCGCACATCAAGTCACTTTTACATGAAACTCATATGCATACACCATCATTAATACTACCTGTAATTAGATTTTAACAATAATTGACTTAAACTTAAAAGATTTTATAACCCTAAACCCATCTTAAATTATTATACATTATTTTTAAACTTTGTTCATTCAAAAACCTTCCAAATCCCTACACATACACACGCATGTATGCACACTATATATACTATATATACAAACCTTATGCTAAAATCATTGGATATCACAATAAACTATTTCATTGCGCGTAAGTGCTAACTATGTAATTTAATCTTAATCATTTTTGCTTTCTAATATATCTTCCTCATGCATTTATTCAGTTAATTGAACAATCCTATCGGCTAATCTATCTGTCTCTCAAAATTGTAAGATACACACTTTGTACCTAGTACACACAAATACACACTAGCCCACAGGTCTGTACATCATCCACTACGTAATTCGATTTGTACCTACAATAGTCAATAAAAATTAGTTTATAGATTGTACGATTTACGTTTTTCTCTTTTATCTACTACTCATTATGTATGTAATTTTTCCCACAGAAAAATAAAAGTTTGTAAAAAAATTTAACTATCATTGTTTGTCTAACTTAATTGTTTGTCTAAAATTAAAGTTTTAATCTTTAAATTTTTATACTTTATAAAACTCTAAGCAAGTGTCATGTTAAAAATTGAATTACTCTGCATTGTACCAACCACCCGAACTCGTTCTGTATAAAATTTGTATTGTAAAAAAAAAAAAAAAAAGAATTCGTCATCATCTAATTTGAATTCGTTCGATGTTATTTTCTCAATTGTATTGTATTAATTGTATTATATTATGTATTAATTAATACCATTTTAGAGGGGGAACACTGTAAAAATGAACAATGAATAATCCATATTCATTTTACATGAGAAACCAAAATCGCCTAAGCGAGTTTGGATAGAATTTCGATTTGTACTTCTTTATTCATTACTGTATTTCTCTAATTCATCTTTTCTAATAATGACATACACTATGACGTCATAAAATAACTTAATTCTCTTTACGTTTCCCATACCTTGTACACTAAATCACGTGCTTAGTATATGGACATCTTCCGTATGCAATGTATGGTAAATTCTTTAATAATAATGTTGTGTGTTATGTAGTATAATATTATTATTCAACCATATTTATCTATACGTCATATCTTATCTTGACCATTATCCTATATAAATTTTATTAAAATTCATTTTTACTCGTGTCAGTCTCTGAAACGCAAAACTTTAGGCATTCGTTCGAAAACGCACAAATACGTTCTCGTATCATTTTTTTTATTTTTGTTTTTTTATTATATCACCTTCCGCAATGAACTCGAAAATGCTTAGGTAAGTGATCGAATTCGCTAATCACTGCAAAATCGAACGCTTCTAAGATAAATATCCCTCTCGCTCCGATTCAAATTTATAATATATTATAACATAATATAAACATATTATGTTGTATATAAATCCATACCGTATGTGCCCATGTACTTGTATTATATTTCTAACATCTTAATTGTCTATTAATATGAAACACTGTAAAAACAAAACAAAGTTATAGTAACTGTTTAATTGTAATTAACTGTAATACTTTAATTTAATAATAACTTGTAATGTACTTCAATGAAACTGTAATTAAATGTAATGATTTAATATATAATGTAAGAATGTACTTTAAATGGAAGTGTAATTAAACAATAATAAGTGAATATGAATTAATTGGTAATTGTAATCGCAATTGTAATGAACCAAAATTAATACATACTCAGTCATGTACTTAAATTGTACTTATGTACTACTACGAAATGATATCGCCTTCAGAAATGAAGACTCGGCAAAAAAATACGATTATTTTTTTAATTTTTTTTATTTTTATTTGGAATCTTTCAAACATCTGATCATGTGTTTAAAAGGGGGGAACTTAACCTTCAACTTCCTTCCCCCAACATTTATGCTTATATTATACATGTATTTGTAAAATGAACTACACTTCATTACGGGACTCTGCTTTGGTCACTGCTACGAGCCTCCCTTGTTAGCAGCCTCGCTGCGGGGAGGGGACAGAGGCCCCTTGCCTCCTTAACTTTTTAGATTCCGGCCTGAGCCATGGTCGAAAGAGGTCGAACCTCTACCCCTGTAAAATTCAGACCACTACCTGTAAATTTTTAAGAAGTAAATTACAGTAAGAGAAACTTTTTATTTTCCCCCTCGAGTTGGGCTATCTTCAGAAGAACTTAGTCAGTTAAGTCGATAAGTTATAAAAGAAAAGTCGATAATTTTAGTATCAGAGAAAGTATCAGAGTATTATAAAAAGAGAAGAATTAACAACTGACGAACCAAGCACACAGAAGATATTGGCATAACAGTCTGGCGAGTCTGTAGCCCAGAGTTTAACAGAGTGGCGACCCACCATTTGACCGGCGGAAAAGAATTAGAGTGTATAGAAGAAATATCCGTTGCTGCCTCCTAACCAGAACCCCCGTTAACATATGTATATATATATATATCGGTGGTGCAGTGGTTAGCGTCGCTGAATACGAATCCATCGGCCCCGGGTTCGAGACCCAACGGCAGCTGGCGCGCAGGAAAACCCAGCTGTTCATCCTTCCACACAATAAAGAAAGTGTTTGGTAGATAAATGGGTACCCTAGGTGGCCTAGTGGTTAAGACTCTGTGCTGGTGATGGGGCATGGTTCGGATTCCACGTTAAACTGTATGTCTAAGGTGGAGTGAAAAGCTTGACCTTCGTCAGAATGAACAATTCGGGCGGAAGCTAACCAAAGGTTAAGGTTATATATACAGGGTGGCGCAATAGTCGCGCATCATAGGAATTTTCAGTGTTGACTATAATATATTATTTTTTTCTTTTAGGAAGAGATGGCTGCGAAATTAACAATAGACGAGAGGGTGAGCTTGGTTTTAATGTATGGAATACCAAGTACAGCAAATCGATGAATCGGTACAGAATTTAAATTGCAGGGAGAATATATAACAGACTTTGATTTTACCCTAGAAAATCTAGTGAAAGCTATAGGCCAAATGAAATCACATTCAGCTGCATGTCCGTACAAATGGAACGCAATATTAATTAAAAACTGTAAAAATGAAATAGCTACATCCTTATATTGGATCTGGAGAAGATCCTTAGACACTGGGAAATATCGAGCATCTTGAAAAGAGTAAACATTGTCCCTGTATATATAAAGGAGGGGTCATTGACGTCCCACCTCACCAAAATATTTGAAAGAATAGTCAGAGAGAAAATCTGTGAGTTCTTGGAGACACTGGAAAGATTCAGCGAAAATCAGCACGGATTCCGATCAGGAAGATCATGCCTATCACGACTTATAGAGCATTATAACAATATCCTAGATGCACTTGAAGGCAATGAAAACTATGATGACATATACACGGATTTTGTTAAAGCTTTCGACAAATGCGATCATGGTATAATAGCACATAAAATGAAATATATGGGAATAACAGGCAAAATGGGAAAATGGATCTGCAACTTCCTCATAGAACGTATACAGGTCGTCAAAGTTCAACGTGTATCATCATCAGAATCAGAAGTACGCAGCTCAGTACCACAAGGTACAGTACTGGCCCCACTCCTGTTCATTATCATGCTAACAGTCATAGACAGTGGAGTAAACAGCAACAGTATAGTAACATCCTTTGCGGACGATACAAAGATGAGCAGAAAAGTCAGCGATGCAAATGAAGTGGAGGCCTTGCAAAGGGACACGAAAAAAAATATACACGTAATCAGAAGACAACAATATGGTGTGGAAAGTGGAAAAAATAGAATTCTACTATTTTAAAGGCAACAAGATCTGTTAACATTTGGAGCTGAACTGGAGGAAATTAAGCTTTGAACCTCTCTCCGCAGAGGTTTCAAACTCGAGCTCCATTCAAGGTCAAAGGTTTCAGCTGAATTCTTCGAAATTGTCTGCAGTAAATAGTCATCAGGGTGGCCGCTGGTCGACCCCCTCCAGTTCATTTTCACCTTGTTCCATCCATGCTAAGTACTTGTTTGTTAGAAGATTTTAGCAAAAAGGAAGCTCTAAGTGCCTGGTTGGCTGTTCAATTTATCCCCGTCCAACTGAGGGCCCTGAGTTGGACACCCCAAAATAATTGGCCGTCAGTAGAATGGGCGCAAAATGGGAGAGTGCAGGAATGCTGCAATGCAATTGCAAATATTGATCAATGTCGCCAGATGCTGCAAAGATGGTAGGAGATATGCAATGCAGGGGGGTTATGCAACATAAATGTTGCAAGGCTTATGCAACATCAATGCTGCAAAGGGGCGTAACGTTATGCAACAACTCAATGCTGCTAAGGGGGAGAAGGTAGGGAGCTTCGGGGGAGAAGGGAGGATGACCTCCCCCCAAAGGGGTAGCCTTAACCTAAGAGAGGAAGAGAAAGGAGACGGAGGAGGTTTTTGGGGGAGAAGTTGGGATGTCCTCATCACCCAAAGGGAAACCTAAACTCAGCCTTACCCTAAGAAGGAAGGAGGTGCTCGCCTGCCTGGAGCCAGACACATTATGATCATCCAGGGGCTAAGCAGTTGTTATATAGAGGGTTGTGAGTTGCCAGATACCACCTATTTATATAAGGAGGCGGTTACCAGATACCACCATCTATTTTAATTATATTCAGGTGTACCTTATTAGGGTGAGTTGCTAGAGAGCACCATTTATTTAAATTTTTATATAGATGAGTTGCCAAATAATGTTTTTTAATTGTTCAGGTATACCTTATTAGGGTGAGTTGCTAGATACCACAATTTATTTTATTTACACGAGTTGCCAAATAATGTTTTTATTTAATAATTTATTAAAAGCAAGAGCGACTTTCTCCTTAAACTTGTTCAGAATTTTTTTTTTTATTTAAACTAAACTCAATATTAACAATAACCGAAATACAATTGAACCGAATTAAATAAAACACCATTTCGTCATTCTGTTCATTTAGACGAATTAATGGAATCAGAAATATATAGAAAATAAATATACAATGGAATGATCAAAAAATAAAATAAAAAATAATAATAGTATAAGAAATACGATCGAAGAACATATATGTATATAAACAAAAATAAAATAAAAAATAATATAAGAAATACAAAACGATGGAGTATAATCATCAAAGTAATAGTTCAGGAGAAATATATATATATATATATATATATATATACACACACAATTATGTTAAATAATTAAATATATTGAAAATTCATCAAAATACTTTAGGTTCCACTGCGCAAAACACTAAACTCGAACATAATCGAGTCTACAACCACATCATTATGGCTTTGCACTACGCAGTAAACGTGGCTTAATATTATTTCACCGCTCAAGTTATAGAGAAACCTATACTCTATATGAATGGCCTTCATATCGTTCAGTACTATTTTTGTGTCCGCTTTACTTTCGGATAGTGAGTTATCTTTAAACGAATTCAGTCAAAAGCACACACAAAGATGCTTTCGTTAGCCACAACGTCAAATACAAGTTTATAAACGCTCCTTTTCCAATTGAGTGTTTATTTTTACCGACCGGGTTTTTCATACGTGATCACTTCTTCACATAGCATAGCGGCAGTTGAAATAATCTTCTAAGTCGTTACGACAGCTGCTCATTATATAAAGAAATAGTTATTCAGGGTGAACGGTCTAGGCGAGCTCTGCCCTGTACCGCTCAAGTCCTTTGTACCAAAGTTCATGATATTTCAAATAGTCTAAACCTTTTAAATAAGCATCCACCTCTAGACCATTCTCGCCTTCTTCAGTCCTACACTCGGTAAAACCATCGAGCAGAGCGGTGTATGCGTATTCAAGAACCGTATCAAAATAAACCATATCCGTAACACGCGCATCTAATATACGTAGGCTTCAGCTTGCGGAATCCGTCGAATTCAAACATTATGTCGAGGATGAAACGGTTTCGCGTAGGGACAAGAGCGTTATTATCAGAAGTATTCTTCCACATCGGCCGTATATCAATGCATGGCCGATCGTTATTTTTACACAACGTACAAACAACGGCATATGAGGGGGCGTCACTAATCTGCTCTCTTCTTGTACCTACAACTGCAGGAATTTTATAACGATCCTCACTCCACTTCTCAACTACCACGAAGATTCTATTCATCTCCTCAACACTTAAATAAATAACATTCCGTTTGTTTGTTTGTCTACAAGTCGTTTCCAGTACATAGTTAATGCCACCGGTTTTACGCCTGAACACGCGCAACAACTTCATTACCGACACATCGTACCCGGCATTGAGAATGCTGCTCAAAGGAAGTTCTATCGTATTCAAGGAGCGCACGTCCAGTCGGTTCAAGCTCTGAGATGACTATGAGCCACATGCAACGGATCGGCTCGACGGGAGGAGTGAGTCACACCATAACCTAATGAAACGTGTACGGCGCTGTTCCAACATGAATAATTGTATCCCATTATATTGAGTAGGTGTTTGGAGAAATTTTCCGATACATGAAGCAATATTGGGTTTAATGTTTTATCACTCCTACTCCCCAGAATACGCACCAGACATCTTTTTATCGGGAGATTTTCACGAACAAAACATTTTGTTCACACTCCGGCGCACTATTTGAGAGAAACATATGATCATATTTTTCCTTTTTGCTTAGCATGCGATACTCATCTCTAAATTCTGTTAAATACTCACGCAGACCTTTAGCCACAACATGAATACTTGTATCCAATTATATTGGGTAGTGGTTTTGAGAAATTTTCCGATACGTGAAGCAATATCGTTTTAATGTTTTATCACTCACCAGACGTTCATTTCCACAAACTAAACATCTTCACAATCCAGCGCACTATTTGAGAGAAACATATGCCCATATTTTTCCTTTTTGTTTAACAATCGATATTTGTACCTAAAGTCTGTTAAAAACTCACACAGGGCATTAGCCACAACCTCACTACAAACCTCGTCATAATATATATTAATATAGTGGTAAAAATACTTAAGATTCTCCATGATGACAAGAATTACATACTCAGTCGTAGGGTACGAGTAATCAGTATGATGCAACATGATATAATATCGCTTGTCCTACCACTCACCAACAAGACTCACTATCCATATCCGTTGCTTCTCTTCTGCACGTGTTGTTTCTTCTACTTCACGGTATATGTAAGCGTTTATAAAGTTTAATCCTACAACATAGTTCAATACATCACTTGTATCACGAAATCCTACAATGCTCTCGCCAGAATAGGCGCAGAGTATTTGTACCTCTTGTTCCTTCGCACGATTCAATGTAGCCTTAAAAGTATCAAAGGAGGGTGGAATAGGGAGATTTTCAGTATCAACCACATCTTAGCACTTTGCCGAATACCACTTCATAAACGTCGAACACGCAATATTAAAGGTAGCCATTACTATTTTTCGTCTACGCGGGAGAATACACGTCTGACATCCAGGGGTTATTGCGATCAACTGAGCATGCAGGGAAGAGATATGTCCAGGTAGTAGCAGGAGTCACGTGATCAATCATAAAGGTGGGCGGGGCTTAGAACTTTCTCCTGTACACACGCTGGGTGGAGCTTAGAATTTTCTCCTGTGTACACACACACACACACAAACACACACACACAAAGGAGAAAGTGAAACGCTAATTGAAACACGATTTATTTAATAAACGAAATGTTCAAGGTATATATATTTAAAAATACGTGTAATAAATAAGTTAACAATAGACATATCAAAGATTATGGTATCCAAAGGGCACGGTATTATAGGTACCAGGCACATGGTATCGTAATATCGATGATGGGGTGCCGTACCTCATCGCCATTCACGGTTCTGTGGGAGAAGCGAAAAGCAGAACTATAGAATATGGTGTCTAAAAAATTCGGTCTTGGAAATTTCGGTTAGGTTAGGTTAGGTTAGGTCTTAGATATTTCGGTTAGGTTAGGTTAGGTTACTTCAAAAAAATTGCCCCAAATTAATAATGCCCTTGAAGCATTTCATTCCGCATTGAAACCATCAGTTACAAGCAGACTAAAATTTCACATTTGCAACGAGGAGATAAGCCAAGTAAAAAGAAAAAATATGAAACACTTGACTCGCGCATCGAAATACTTGTGCAAAAGTATGTTGAAAGTGATAAAATTGCCTTCTTAAAATGTGTTGCTCATAGCTTAATTTCATTTTAACTTTTCTTTTCGAGTCTCAAGACCGAATCTTCCAAGACCGAATTTTCTAAGACCGAATCTTCTTTTATGTTTTACCCATTATTTAGGGTATCTTTTTTAGTTTTAAGTTTTAAACAACAAAACAATTCCTTTAAATAAATCTTTCCAAATTCTCGTTTATGTTTTCATTATACCTGGCAATTTTGATTTAAATATTTTTGTTATCTAAGCTCATAGATTTACTTCAATTTTCCGAGACCGAATTATCCGAGACCGAATATTCCTAGCACCGTAGAATATAAGGGTCATCACTTAAATATTTATTATATTTTCTAAATGACCCACTTAGAAGTGTGACGTGTTAGAAATGGATTCTTTAGAAAAATTCAGGTTCACGAGCCCATCCACATGTATTATATCTGCCCCTACAGGATGTGGTAAAACTGTGTTTAAGCTTAAAATCATTAAAGAAAAGGGAGAGATGTTTTCAAAATTTGTACATAAAGTTATATGGTGCTATTCGACGTATCAATCAGTGTTCAATGAGTACCAAGATGATATTTTGTTCAACAAAGGTGTATATGACGTTAATTCGTTAAAGGGAAATGAACACACAGTCACTGTATGATAATTGACGATCTCATGTTGGAGATGGATAAAACGTTTGTCGAGATATTTACAGTATTCTCACATCATCTTAACATAGAGTAAGCGTGTTCTTCATCAATCAGAATCTATTTTTCAAAAATAGATACATGCGAGATGTGTCGTCAAATACACAATATCTAGTCTTATTCGCGCAATGTAGAGATGTATCACAAATTGGGGTATTAGCCAATCAAATGTTCCCGAATCAGCGGAAGGAGTTTTTGGAAGTTTGTAAAGAAGCTACAAGCCCGCGTTACGGATATATGCTTTGCGACCTTCATCCGCGAAACACGTTTAGGGTGCTTCTAAGAACGAATATATTTCCAAAGGAGCCTGAAACGGTGTATTTTCCAGAATGACAGAGGCTAAAGAAATGCCATGAATTAATAAAAATCTACCATCGACTGCCCCGGGCAATACAGCAGATGTTTGTTAAAAATATCGACTCCGACTTTTTAAAATACATCTGTGAAATCTGTCTTAACGTTATAAATTGCAATGTATCAATGAAACCACCTCAGAAGGCTCGCCTACGCCGTTACAAGAACATAATACGTGCACTCGCTCGTAAAAGTCAAACTGTGGGGGAGAAAAAACGATTTATTGTACAAAGAAGAGGGTCATTCCTCCCCATCTTATTTTCAGTTATGGGTCCTTTATTGACTTGATTAATTTAATGAAGAAAGTGGTAGTGATTCCACACGAGGTGTATGCTTCACTGCAAAGTTCAAAGAATCCAGACACGGTTCGAGAACCCCATAAAAGCAGGCTTAAAAGAATGGAATCATTGGCCTCATCCTACAACCGCTCACACAGTCGCACGATTGGGACAACACCTAATGAGGCTTTAGAAAGAGGTACGCGTCCAGAGGTGAGAAGAGATGGAACACCACCACCACCACACTCTGCGCGTTTCAAAATCAATGATTATATAAGGCTGTCGCGTTCGGGAAATAAATTCATGAAGGGTTTTGAGCAAGGATGGACACTTGAGATTCTTAAAGTTAGGGCCATGAGACCATAATGTGAGATAATAATGTATTACGTTGAAAATTTGAATGGGGAAAAATCGCAGGAGGCTTTTACCGCGAGGAGTTGCAGAAAGTGGCATTTAATTTAGAAAAAAAATGTGTTTAAAATTGAGAAAATTAGAGGAAGCAAAGGTTCAGGAAAGAGAAAAATGTACCTTGCGAAATGGCTAGGTAACCCAGAAAGCTTCAACACCTATATAAAAGCTGATGCAATAATGAAGCTTGAATAGTATGCAACATGGCTCCTAACCATTTCTACGTCACACTCCCGTCCTCCTCGTCCCTCTCTGTACACCCTAACAACACACTAGCCAACTTTGTAACAGAACTCCATGGACCCATTGAATTGGGTCGTGATTCGTATGAGGTGGAGCTATGTGAAATTCAGGTGGACACCCTCTTTTTAAATATTGACTATATTGACACATTGATGAGTGTGAAAAAGCCGGAGTAACTCGGGATGAAACTATACTTATCGCCCTGACTGAGGTTGCAAGGTATTACAGTACAGTAGTAACACTAGGTCCGGGCCGTTATGGTTCGGCTGAGGATGTTGAGAAAGACTTAAACGTAAGTATAAAAAACTCAAATCTTACGACTGATTTAGTATACGAAATCGTAAACGAAGGGAACCCTGCACATACTCTAATCCTAAAATCAAAGGCTAACAGAAATATTAAAGACCAAAGAGTGTTCAAAATTATGACCGATGGGCGATATCGATCAGCCTTCCAAAGAGACACTTCACGAGGTACAACATGACTTGTCCAGCCTAATGTATCAGATGAAATTGGAGAAATTGGATGCTGTCTATACACCCCCAGACATGTGCTATATTTACAGCAATATAGTGCAACACCAGTTTGTTGGGGATACCCAGGCACGACTGCCGCGCATTGTTCGTATTCCCAGCCATAGAGGAAGGAGTTTGAGTATTACGTATGACAGACCCCATTATTTGAATGTCTCAACTAATCTAATAACCAATATCTCAATATATATAAGAACGATTGAGGGAAAAAATTTCAAATTCGGTGATGGGAGCTTAACAGTGAAACTGCACTTTCGACGCAATGAGTTATAATGGACAGAAACCCTTTCACCGTCCATCGAGGGGTGAGACACCAGCGTGATAGTGGACTTGGATCCATTTTTTTAACCATACTACGTACGGCTGTTCCTTTGCTGAAGAGGGGTGCCAGATACCTCGGAAGGAAAGCGCTACAATCAGGTCTTAACACTGCAGAAGACATATTGGCTGGGGCTAAACCTAAAGAAGCTCTTAAAAAACAGTTAAAACGTTCACAGGACGAAAAATGCGTTGTGGTGGGAAGAAGAAGAGGACTGTCCGGAAGAAGGGATTACCATCACGTGGCATTAAACGTAAAAGGATGTCAAAGCGAATGAAGCCTATGGTTGACCATTTTTTTTAATGACATAAGCTGAGGACATTGATCTCATGGATCATACTTTGTTTACTACTTGTCGAGAGAGGAGGCACTATTTCTAACTAGTCATGGCACGGTTTATCAATCCTTGTAGTTCACAATGCTGTAAATCGTAGCTGTCCCTATTTGACATCCCTCAACTCAAGTTTCTATTGAACACAGTGACTTTATTACAATTAACCCTTTAAGCACAAGTAGTTCCCCGAGTGCCCGTATAAATTCGTGATACCCAGCTCAGGCCCTTACTTTTTTGATCCAAGCTGTGTGCACATGTTCACTAAATACGTAAAGCCCATTCCGATGGAACGGACTGCGATGACGAATATGCTGTATACCCTGAAACAAACTTACTGCACTCCATATTCAACAGTGTGACGTATATTTAAATCAGGTCAACGTCGGCAGGCACGGGGTACTATCACCTACGAGCCTATCTAGAAAATGTCCTCAACTTTTCCAAGGAAGCGAAGGACACCTTTTTGAGTGCCGAGGGATATTATCAAGCTAAAGACGAAAGTAGTATAAAGGAAAAATTACAAAATTTTTAAAAGAAGATATACGAGTGTTTTGGACGCCTGAATACAGATTTCACATTCCAGGAAAAGTTGCTTGTGAATGGGGTAGATATGAAAATAAAGCTCACCCTCACGAATCCTGAGATCTGTTTAAATCTGGATACTGATCAAGAAGAGGAAGCAAAACCCGTTGTGGTTCACATAATGGAGACATAAGTCCGCGTACGGCGAGTGAAATTAAGTTCACCAAAAGAAATAGAAATTGAGAAAAATTTACTACACACCACAGTAAAATACCCAATTAACAGAGTACAGATCAAACTATACACGGTGCCAGCAGGGTTGGCATCGAAACAGATAGAAAACATAGCGCTGGGAAATCTACCTAAAAGAATATTAATTGGAATGCAGGAACACAATTCGGTGAATGGAAAATACAAAAAGAATGCTTTTAAATTCGATAATTTCGATCTTAAAAATATAAGTCTATACTTTAATGGCGTTGCGTTGGGAGGAACATTGGATACGGACTATTCATCAGACGCTGTGTTACCGCTTTGCGCGAGAGCATATAGTAATCTGGCCCATATTGCAGGTGATTGTGATGAGCTCGGGATTGGGGTAACGCAGAAAGAATTCATTGATCAATTTAACATTTATCCGTTTGACATCACACCTGACTTATCTGCTAGCGTAAATACACACTTAAGTCCACAACAGAGTGGAAACATCTCAGTCAAATCGGAATTCGCCAAGCCGTTAGACGCACCTATTAGTGTACTGGCATACCTCGAGTCAGAAGCCCGAATAGAAGTAGACAGATTTAGGGGCGTTTCCACTGACTCTTAAAATAGTTGCGTATACACTTCAGAGAGTAATGAATAGTGAACGAATCACACGTTCCAAATTTATCGGTGTTTGCGAAGAATGAAACATTGAATTTGCCAGCTACGCGAGATTGCGGTAGTCTTATTGTGAACACAGATGTCATTGGTAATGAAGGAATTCATTGGTTTGCAATCTATTTTAAAAATAGGGACCGCATTTACTATTTTGATTCACTCGGGACTCAACCCTGGAGTGACCCTGTTATTGTAAAATTTCTCGATCAGTTGCATATCCCCGAAGTTGTATGGAACCCCTTCCGGCTATAAGGATATTTTAGTAATACGTACGGGATGTACTGCCTTTCATTTCTCATGCATATGTCACGTGGTAAAGAATATATAAATTTTTAAAATTGTTCGACCCGTGTCACATTCAACGAAACGACGAAATGGTATGCAGAAAGATAAAAACCCGTTTCCGATTGTGTGTACTCGTTGTATAGTATGATGTTTTGTTCGTGCATATATATATATATATATATTTGTAACCAATAATGTTAGTTTGTATATTCTGTAGTTTAAGATGGTTATTGTACTAAAAACATGATTTCTTTCATTTAAGTTGTTGCTGAAAATACATTGTCTTCTTCCCCGAAAAAAAATATCAAAATATAAGAAAAAAACTTACATTATTTCGTTAATAATGTGACAATCGCTGGGTTGACTGCTCGGTAAAACTTCTACCTCCGTATTTAGGTCCACGACATGCGTTTCTTCAAAACGAAAAGATTGTATAACACGTGTTAAATCCTCACCGGTCCTTGAAGTAGAAAGAATAACTCATTAGCTCATACTGAATCTTTTTTTAATAAAAATCCAAAACATATGCAGAGTATATACAGAGTGAGTCAAAAGTCTCTATACATAGGCAAAATGGTCAATTTATTATGCAATCACTTGTAAGTCACAAAATATGCTCTATGTCGGCACCATTACACTGAATGCACATACGGATGCGTTCCTCTCAGTCATGGCAAACGCGCGTTAACACGTCTGGTGTTATGCGTGCAAACGCATCATGAATGCTTTCCTTTAGGTGGTCCGTGTTTTGTATTTTTACCTTGTACACAATGGCCTTCAAGTGCCCCCCTCAATTAAAAATCAAAGGGGTTGAGGTCTGGGGACCTCGGAAGCCACTCCACGGGACCACGTCGGCCAATCCAGTGACCCGGAAACTGCTGATCCAGCCACTGGCACACGCAGATACCGTAATGGGGTGGCGCCCCGTCTTGCTGAAAGTACGCTGGAAATCCCCCGTTCTCGTTCAGCATCGACGGCATGACTGTGTCCTGCAGCATGTTTAGATACATTTCGGCATTCAGATTGGTGTCAATGAAAAGAGTGCCAACAATTGTGTTGCCCCATATCCCGCACCACACCATCACTTTTCCAGCGCCTTGCGTCTTTGAGGGACTCATCCAGTGCGGATTGTCATCACTCCAATAACGTACGTTTTGACGATTAATCTCTCCATAAACATAAAAGTTAGCTTCATCTGAAAACAGGATGCCAGTCGAGAACTCCGTGTCTTCGTCCACTTTTGTTCTTGCCCATTCACAGAATTCCAGCCGCCTGTCCGGGTCGTCTTCGCTAAGATACTGCAACATTTGCATTTTGCATGGATGCCATCTGTGCTCTTTCAGAATGCGGACGATACTCCTTTGGCTGACACCGCATTCTGCAGACATCCGTCGAGTGCTTTTTTGGGGACTCTTTGCGAACGCTGCCAGCACCATGATCGCTGTGCCTTCATCGGTGGCTGTTCGTAGACACTTCTCGGTTGGTCTGCAACACTTCCAGTCTTCTTGAACTTCTCAATGAGTTTGGCAACGGTGTCGTGTGTGATGTGCATGGGGGCGTGTCTCCTGTTAAAATCCTCGGCAACCTTGCGACAGCTTCCTGATCCTGCCAGAAGAATGATCTCTATAGCTCTTCTTGGGACAAAGGCATCTCAGCACATCACCTGCAAAAAAATAAAAAATAAATAATAATTTATTTATCATGACCATTTTGCCTATGTATGGAGACTTTTGACTTACCCTGTATATAATAAGAGTATTACAATATGAAGATATCTTTGAACTGTTCAGAGAAGTTTCTTTAAGAGATAATTCCAGATAACATTTGAATTCATAAAATTATTTAAAACATGCAAAAGATTGCTATACAAAAAATTCAATGAATCAAAACAGGATTTTAGCATAATTGCAATCTAATCTATAATTGCGGATACCTAAATGAAGCATTTTTAATGTGATGAGAAGAATTACTACAACCCTCCATATATATGGTGAAATAATCCAGAACAGTGCTCTTTCTGACAGGCACATTAAATAAGATTGGGAATAATTGGCTACAAAAAATAAAATTACAGGCTCTTATATTTCTACGGCAGTCCCTTGCATCGGATCGTAAGGAGCGTCATTGCAAATATCATCAACGGTTTGCGTTTGAAATAATCCATCCCGGTCAGCTGCGTTAAAAAGATTATTATGGACAACGCTACAATGTCAGCATCTTGATATAAATCCGGTAAACTGTAAAGTTCTTGATTCATGGCGGAGGGAATGTTTATTCACTGATGAAAATAACTAGTCATTCCCAGCTGAAAATATTTCCTTTTATATGCATGATCCCCAAGCACCACCCCAATAGACTAAGAGGCGGTTCGTAGGTTTAATGATTGGTTGTCAATGTAACTGGGCGGGGCTATCATAAAATTGCGTACCAATCGTAACACCTATATTATGGGTCCATGCTTTGGACGTCCTCATTGGTCCACTAATGATGCCTTTATATTCTCTCGGTAGATTTAATGCTTACATCGTGTATTACCACTTGCACTCTCTACCACGACAATATTTGCATTTGCGCCCATACTTTTCTCGGTTTTCCCATTTTAGAACCCACCCCTTTATGCAATATCCTTCACCCTTTTGCAAAATTGATCAACCTTCTCTATCATGACAATATTTTGCATTATTATTTATTGCGGTCATACTATTTGATCCTCAATTTTTGCCATTTCGGATAGGGAGATGGACAACTTGAGCGGATGCAAGTCGTTACAGGAATATCTTCATCAGAGCCGCTCAGCTCATATCACAGGAAACAAAATTAGCGCCGTTACTCTTGATAATCCTGACATAGATCATTACCAGAGACAGCACAGTAACATCTGATGACACAAAGATCATTAGAAAATAAAAATCTAGAAGATCTCTACAAGCAGAATGTTTTTGTGCATTATTATTTTTTGCTTTCATACTATTCTCAGCTTTCTCAAGATTCCTGACTTGTGGATTTGTTATATATATATATATATATATATATATATATATATATGTGTGTGTGTGTGTGTGTTAATTGCCTTTTACAGTCTCTCCCACGATAGATTCAAATATTTGCAAATATATGTTTGCGGTCATACTATTCAATCCTCAACTTTGATTAATGTATTCGGCTTGACTTTCTACCTGCCAATTCTCGCGAAGGAGTGTGATTAAATTGTGTTTAACTCATGAAAATGAATGTCTGCTTGGGTTGGTAGATAAATGGGCGCCCTAGGTATCCTAGTGGTTAAGACGCTGAGGTGCTGGTTGAGAGATCGAGTCCGGGCGATGACATTGTAATTTCACCCCCCTCCAGTGCTGTAGCTTAGTTCGGATTCCACGTTAAAGTGAAAGTCTAAGGCGGAGTGAAAAGCTTGACCCTCGACAAAATGAACAATTCGGTGAGAAGGAAAACCGAGTTAGCTATTATTATTACTACTGTAATTTGCACCACCCTATATGTATATACAGTATATATATATATATATATATATATATATATATATATATATATATATATATATATATATTGTTGTTGCATATGGAAATATGATAGGAAAATCATTACTTAAAGTTAATTTTAGTCTATAAATAATTTGAAAACAATCACGTGATACTTATGTATATATTAAGTTCAGTTTTTACCCTCAATAATGATAATAATGGCGAATTTAATAATACGAGTGGAAGGTGACAAAAACCAATTTTGGAGACGAGAAGTGGGAAAAATCAACCTTTCCGGTCGGCTCAGCGATAATCTTCCTTTCCTCGAATAAAAAGATTTGTTTTAACATATGCCTTCCTTGCCTTTCGACTTATAGGTAAAATGAAAATTATTCTTATAGAATATTTCTCATTTAATTCTCTTATCAATTACTTTGATTTCGCGGATTTTGTGTTTATGAAACATATAGAAGATATATAGAAAGCATTGCCAAAAGTAAATAGACACAGTACACTTTCTAAGGTTTTAGAATAAATGAAAGCGAATTATAGGTAAATTGAATACTGTTCTTAGAGAATATGTTATTGTCATAATGTACAATATAAAGAGTCCTGTGTATTTCTTTCATTATTAATATTATTAAGATGAATGATTTCTTCTGCTGTGCCATGGATTAATAGTCTTGAGGGGTTATGTTTGAATGTAATCTACGTTTTCTCTCCACCTTAGACCTACAGTATAAACAATAGACACACGGTGGCTTATATTTGAATGTAATCTAATTTTTAACAGTGATTTCGAAATAAAGTCAATAATGTTTGTGTGTACCGTCTTCAGTTTTTCGATCATTAACTCTCTCTCTCTCTCTCTCTCTCTCTCTCTCTCTCTCTCTCTGTATAAATAGAAATTAGATTCAGTTAAATATATAGAAAGGATTGTCAAAAGTAAATAGACACAGTATACATTCTATGGTGTTAGAATAAATGAAAGCGAATTATAGGTAAATCGAATATTATTCTTAGAGAATATGTTATTGGAATGATTTCTTTTGCTAAGCCAATTGTCAAGTGTATTTCTTTTATTATTAATATTAAGTTGAACGACGTTTAAATAATTAGTTCTTTTGCTGAACAACTTTAAAGAGAAAGTCAATCTTGCCTTTAATAAATAAGCAGTTAAATTAAATGGCGGTATCTGGTAACCCCTCCATATATAAATAAAAACATTATTTGGCAACTCAACCTAATAGGTATACCTGAACAATTAAAAACACTATTTGGCAACTCATGTAAATAAAATTAAAATAAATGGTGGTATCTGGTAATCCCTTCATATATAAATAAAAACATTATTTGGCAACTCATCTAAATAAAAATTAAAATAAATGTGGTATCTGGTAACCCCTCCATATATAAACAAGTGATATCTGGCAACTCACGATTCTCTATATAATAGCTGCTTGGCCCCTGGACGCTCATAATGCGTCTGGCTCCAGCCAGGCGAACACCTCCTTCCTTCTTAGGTTAAGGCTTAGGTTAGGTTTCCCTTTGGGAGAAAGACCTCCTCCCCGAAAGACTTCCTCTTTTAGGTTTCTCTTCCTCTTTTAGGTTAAGGCTACACCTTTGGGGGGAGGTCATCCTCCCTTCTCCCCCGAAAGCTCCCTCCCCTCTCCCCTTTGGCAGCATTGAGTTGTTGCATAACCCTACCCCCCTTTGGAGCATTGATTTTGCATAAGCCTCGCAATATCGATGTTGCATATCCCCCTCCCCCTTCATTACATAACCCCCTACCCCCTGCAGTGCATACCCCCTACCACCTGCATTGCACACCCCTACCCCCTTTGCAGCATCCTGCAACATTGATCATTCGAAGATTGACTGAAAAATGAGAGAAGAATAAGAACTTTTTGTTAAAACATCTGGAGGAATTTGGAAGAGCTTTACAAGGAAGGGAAAGTGAAGGCCATCGGAGTGTCAAATTTCACTGTAAAACACCTCGAGTCTTTGTTAAAATCTTGTTCAGTCGTTCCTCACGCCAATTAGGTTAAATTCCATCCTCTTTACGGATAAGCTTATTATATTGATTTTTTTTTGTTGATTTTTTTTATTCGTGGCCACGTTAAATTATAGAAACGTATATTTTGTATTATATTTTTTTTGCTGTTTGTGATAAATCATATTTGCCAAGTCATTGTCGATCCCTCCAGGGAACTAAATTCCGTAAGGTTCCTTTGTTGAGCGGGAGTTTCTAAAATTTTAAGTAATTAAAAGAGACGGCTCCCGCTACAACAGAACCCATTTCAGTAAAATCTTTTTATGCTTGTTTAAAGGCGGTTTGCCGTGTAGGAGCATCTCTGCATTGGAAAAATAGTTGGTACCTTCTTTGAACAAACAGTATAGAAAACTAATACAACTTTCGCCAAGCCTCAATTTTACATCTTTGCAAAGTTGACAGTTTATCAGCTACAATAACAACTAATAGCTGTAATAGCTTCTGTTGTTATTACAGAAGAAAAATCTCCAGTTTTAAACAACTTTTGTTCCAATCATACCTGTGAAGAGAAAAAAAGAAATATTTAAAACAAGAAACCATCTAGCGAGTTTATCCTGTGCCCTGTGAACATTTTCTTTAAAAGACTTCTTTCTTGTTTATCCGTTTTCTTATAAATAAGTTAACAGTGCCAGGCAAAAGTAATAACCACACCTTTTTTGAAAAGAATTATTTTAAAATCGTGAGGGAGCAAAGGAAGTTCAAGCGATATGGGTTAGAGTCTAACCGCCTCTCAGTATTTCAATTAATTTCCTTCTCTTATCTCTAAACAAAGCAAGTTTCATAACAGGCACCAGCACGACGTAATTTCAAGCAATTACGAGGCGCTCTAATTTTTTATAAGAGATTCTAAAATTCAGTAAGGAATTTATAATGTTAACAATATAAGTTGATAAGTTCTAACTTTTAGCTAATTTTTGTTTGGCAGTCAAGAACTATATATACACACAGTATATAATTCCTCTTTATACGTGAACTCGATTTACGCGGATTCGCTTATACACAATCGATAAAATAGAGAACGTTATTCTGTATACGTGACCGTCATCCGCGTTTACACGATTTAACAAACGACCAATTGGCTGCCAGAACTACTTGCGTTCGCGTATATGTAAATATGTACAGGCGCTCTTCGGCGCCTCACTAGCACCACGTCTTTGTGTGGCGTGTCGGTCAGTTTGTTTCTGCGTCATTTTTTCGCACTTGAAAAACGTGCTGTGCATCACAATTTTCATTTTTAAGTGTTTTAAAGTTGCTGATTCATAAAATTATGATCCATATAAGTAGCTCTATATTAATCTTGTATACAGCCATATATTTTAATTTTTGTTGTAAAAAATTCTTGGTGAACACGCTTACCCCCCATATAATACATTATCTCTATGGAAAAATGTGACTCGATTTAAACGATTTCGATATAAACGATGGTTTCCGTAGAGGACTTACTGTATATATTATATATATATATATATATAAGTTGATAAGTTCTAACTTTTAGCTAATTTTTGTTTGGCAGTCAAGAACTATATATACACACAGTATATAATTCCTCTTTATACGTGAACTCGATTTACGCGGATTCGCTTATACACAATCGATAAAATAGAGAACGTTATTCTGTATACGTGACCGTCATCCGCGTTTACACGATTTAACAAACGACCAATTGGCTGCCAGAACTACTTGCGTTCGCGTATATGTAAATATGTACAGGCGCTCTTCGGCGCCTCACTAGCACCACGTCTTTGTGTGGCGTGTCGGTCAGTTTGTTTCTGCGTCATTTTTTCGCACTTGAAAAACGTGCTGTGCATCACAATTTTCATTTTTAAGTGTTTTAAAGTTGCTGATTCATAAAATTATGATCCATATAAGAGTAGCTCTATATTAATCTTGTATACAGCCATATATTTTAATTTTTGTTGTAAAAAATTCTTGGTGAACACGCTTACCCCCCATATAATACATTATCTCTATGGAAAAATGTTTCTCTTTCTCGTCTTGCGCGGAATATCTCCTATACAAGCGTCGTTCTTTACGTTATTTATACTGCGTGTTCTTTGCAGTTGAATGTATATAATGTTACGGCAAGCGGGAGGTGCCCCCTTGGGGCATTGGTTTCTGCGAGTATGTAGAGGAATTACGGCATTTGGAAGAGTGGAGTCCATGGTGTAGTGGTTATCGCGTCTGACCGGCAATCGGAAGATCCCGGGTTCGATTCCCAGGTGGTACTTCATTTTTTCATTTGTTGTTTCTCTTTCTCGTCTTGCGCGGAATATCTCCTATACAAGCGTCGTTCTTTACGTTATTTATACTGCGTGTTCTTTGCAGTTGAATGTATATATATATATATATACAGTGCGTTCGAAAAGTCTCTCCGCAGTGCTATGTTAAACGCATAGGAAATTGAAAAACTACAATGTTTTCATTCAACCATGATTTAGTGATTTTATTACATAACCTTTTGATTTTACAGCATGTGTTGAAAATGTTTTCCACCATTTTACAGGCACAGAGCAACTCGTCTACACTTGTTGTCAAACACTTTTTTTAAAGTGTTGGTTGACTGCGGAGAGACTTTTCGAACGCACTATAATACATACAGACCGGACATGGAACAACGAACTCTACTGGCAAAATTAAATCCAATATAGTCCAAATAAGTAATGACAAATGACAAATACTATAGTTTTTCTTCTTCATGATGGAAGCCCAACGACCGGGTCACGAGCAAAGAGGCCCGAAAATAGAGCAGATAGCTTGTGAGGGAAGCTATATTTTGGGGCCTCTTTGCTAGTGACCCGTTGCCCACGTTCGCCTTCTATCATGAAAAACAATAGTATTTGTCATCTAGCTTACTTATTCGGACTATAGTGGATTTAATTTTCTCAGAAGAGTTCCTTGTTCTATGCACGTTCTGTATGTAACATAAAAGTTTCTCAGGGGACCATTATATAAATATATATATGGTCCCCTGAGAAACTTTTATGTTACATACAGACCCTGCATATATATATTTATGAAAAAACTGCCTACAAAGAATATAGTTCCACTTTAAAAAGTGAACTTCTAATGCGTTAAAAATTTAAACCTTAAAAGAATACAAATTTATATCTTTTATCTCAGAAGCTAAAAATCTGTAGACCTTAAACTTTTTCAAGTAATTTAATTATGAAACTCTTCCATCGAGTCATAGTCCCTCGTTTTATTAAGTAAAAATGAGATATGATGATGATGATGATGATGATGATGAAATAAGAATCTTATTTCATGATACTCTCTATGTTAATAATCAATGAGGAGAACCAGAAATTGGCACAAAGCTCAGGCCACCTGACTTACTCGTATATGCGATCCTTTGCTGTAATTCCAGGATTATTATTAACAGTACCATCAGGAGTTGAACCCCTGACTTCCGCGTCTTCACTAGCTTGGAGTGCTGTGTAATGTTATAATGTTATAATGTTATAATGTTTCAGACCAACAAAGACCCTAGGATCCACTCATGGCTGGTCTACCTAACTGTGTTCGTAATCGTGTATTGTGTATGTCCTCCGTGGTGGCGGAGGGGACCTACAATTTTACGTGGGTTCCGAACCACAAGAACATAAGAAATTTATGTAAAAACTGCCGGTAAATTGGCAACAACCAATTTTTACGAAACTAAATATTTATCAATTTAAAACTAATTAATTATCGATTTAAAACTAAAGATAGAATCTCTCGATCCAGAGGATCAAGTCATAATGGACTACTATCCACAAATATGTACAATCTATATCTATTTATAACGGACATGCAAATATATCAGATCCAAAGATCCAGTCAATTTCATTACGGTATCCATCAAGTCACGGTCCATATCGATTGCGGACCAAGTCAAAATTTACAACCATATACATTACACTTAGGAGGAAAAGTGTAGGTGTGGCTGTAAAGACTGTACAGTAATGTAGAAATGTGTGTGCGCCCAATTTGGTTCTCCCGTTTAAAGGTGTTTGTGAGGCAAGTGAAGATCATGAGTTTTTCAATACCTCACAGTACTATGGGGGGCACCGCTCGGCAGAGGAATCTCTTTAAATATGGTGTGTAAGGACAGAGAGTATCCCCTAACCCAAGACGCTGCCTCCCTATATCCCACAACACTTGTGATGAGCTGTGGGATCTATCCCCACAAAGCCTTAATTTTACTACCTTAAACTATACCCTTTCTATCAACATATGCGTCTAATCGATTTTTAAACATGTTTATAGACGTGCTACTAATTACTCCTACCGGCAAACTATTCCAGCTATTTACTATTCTATGCGTAAAAAAGTTTTTCGCAACTGCTGTCTCGAACCTTCTACTTGTTAACTTACACCCGTTATTTCTAGTCCTATTATATTGAGATATTTCGAAAAAGCTATCTCTATCTACGTTATCAAACCCATTCATAATTTTGAAAACCTGGATTAGATCACCCCTTAACCTCCTAGTCTCGAGTGTTGTCAATTTTAACTCCTTAAGCCTATCCTCGTACGACTTTGACCTAAGCGCCGGAATCATCTCAGTTACCTGTCTTTGAACTCTCTCGATTTTGTCTATATCTTTGCGCATATACGGATTCCAAAATTGGACCGCGTACTCCAAATGGGGTCTAACTAATGATTTATAAAGTGGAACTATAATATCGCGCGATTTGTACTCAAAATTTCGAGCTATAAAACCTAACACTTTGTTCGCCTTATTGACCGCTGCTGTACTTTGTTTCGCTACTTTTAAATCACCAGTGACTATAACTCCTAAATCTTTTTCCTGCTCTACGCTTGTTAAATCTTTCCCTGACATACTATACGCAAAATTACCGTTACGCGAACCTATGTGCAAAATTTTGCACTTATCAACATTAAATCTCATTTGCCATGTGACTGACCAATCAACGATTTTATTCAGATCTTCCTGAATTTTACCTCTATCTTCCAAACAAAAGGAACCAAAATCCGCTGATTTCCTAATCAGAGATATTGTACAGGGTATCCACACTGTCTTGTCACCCCAGTAAAATACTAACTGATTTTCATTTTTCTTTGTATTCCAAGCTCTGATGATCGCTTGCAGATTGAATTTTTGGGTGATTTTGACAGATTGCTCAATTGATGCCACACTGCCAGTTCTTGGTTTATCTTTAGCAGTTCCTGTTGTGAACAGTTTCTTTTCCCATCTCAACAGAGTCCTTTTTGGAGGAGCTGCACGATTGAATCAAACCTGGAAGTCTGCACGAATATTTCCAATGGTTTTGCCATTACGTGGTCGCTCATGGACCCAAGCACTAGCCAATACACGTTTTTCAGTCTTATAGTTGCTGCTATCACACATTTCAAATAGGTCTGAAAGAAAAACAAAAATCAGTTACTATTTTACTGGGTGACAAGATATTGTGGACACCCTGTACATGTGACAATTCATTTTTAAAGAAAACGACAAATTTTGGAGTGAAAATAGAGAAAAAATCATACGAACAACTGGTTCATTATAACTTTTTAAAATTTATTATAAAACACAATTTAGCATGTTAAAATAGTGTTTTGCAAATGAAATGGGACAAAATATACAACAAAGGGAGAAAGTACCACAATTTTTGTCAGAGTTGTGATGAATTCGAGAGGAAAGCAAAATAGTTAGGCAAACCATTTCACCTTTGACATATCGACAAGTTTAAAACACGGTCACTTTAGGAATGGACAACAATGAAAGCTTTTTTAAATATTGACATTTTACGCGACGGCGTCCTTTTTCATAACCATTTGACGAACTTAAAATAAAATCATAAAAGGTTAAAATATCATATATATACACGAGGGTAATTCAATAAGTATCCGCATTTTTTATTTCCACAATTTTATTTTCACATCTGATAGATTATAAACACATCACTTCTCAACGTAGTCTCCCTGTTTCTCAATACACTTAGTCCAGCGATCTACAAGCCTCCTAATGCCATTACAAAAGAATGTGTTTGGCTATGTGCGTAGCCAGTCAAGCACCGCCTCCTTCAGGTCATCATCGCCTTGGAATCGCTGACCTCTCAAAGCGTCTTTTAGTTGTCGAAACAGGTAAAACTCCAAAGGTGCCAGGTCTGGACTGTAGGCTGGATGGTCGAGAACTTCAAATTTAAGTTCTTGAAGGCATTTTCTAGTCTGTGCAGCGGTATGAGGGCGCGCCAAAAACATTCTTTTGTGATGGCATTAGGAAGCTTATAGATCGCTTGATTAAGTGTATTGAGAAACAGGGAGACTCCGTTGAGAAGTGATGTGTTTATAATCTATCAGATGTGGAAATAAAATTGTGAAAATAAAAAGTGCGGATACTTATTGAATTACCCTCGTATCTATGTCCCTTGGTGGAGTTGTGGTTAGTGTCACTGACTACGAATCCATCGGCCCCGGGATCGAGACCCGGTGACGGTAGGCGGGGCGCAGCAAAATCCAGCTGTTCTAACTTTCACATAATAACAAAATTGGTTGGTAGATAAGTGGATACCCTGGGTAGCCAAGCGGTTAAGACGCTGGGCTGCTGGTGGGACGTGGTTCGGATTCCACGTTAATCTATAGGTCTAAGGTTGAGTGACAAATTTGACCTTCGTCAGAATAAACAATTCGGGCGGAAGCAAAACCAAGGTTAACAAAGGTTATATATGTAACCCCTCCGTCTATGGCCTTGGGCCACTGCTGGCCTTTGGGTAAAGCAAGCAAAGCGGCTGCTTTTAGCCCCGCGCTATTAGGGGCCCCGCAAATATATGAGTATCGTATAAAAAAATATTTTGTTTTTGAGTGGTAAATTAAATATGGCTTGTCATAATAACTTCATATACAGTAGTATTCATATACAATAGTATTCCGTATTAATTATATATTTTGTTATATTTCAGATATCGACTGACAGTGATGCCTCCAAAGAGATTGCGAGATACTGCTCGGAAATATCTTAGCGGTCACCAGAAGAGACAGCGTGAAGCGAAGCGGAAATCGAAACTTGAACGTATGTATGGGTCATTTGAAAAATTTCTAGAGAAACACGATCCACAGGCTGAAACTGAACAAGATGTGCCTTCGCCGTCACATGTATCATCATCAGTTTTGATAGATGAAAGTGAACTAGATGTACCTGCGCCATCACATGCGTCATCACCAGCTTTGATAGATGAAAGTGATATCCAGAGGGAAGAAGAACCCATGGATCAGAATCAGACTCCAATTCTGCAAAATCAGCCTCTGGATGCACTCAAAGATCCAGGTCAATGGCCAGAAACTGTCAGCACAAAAGTCAGAGATTTACTAGTGAGTAAAGGCCCACCACAGTGTGAGGAAGACTATAACTTTGCCAGAGATAACAATGGCCGCAAGTTTTCAAAAAGTCATTACAAGAGACGGATGGAAAAAGGAGAAGTTGGTATACGGAAATGGCTGATTTATTCAATCCCTAAGAATCGGATATTTTGTTTCTGTTGCAAGTTATTTGGAAACTCCAACAATGCCTTGGGGTGTGGAGGATTCTGTGACTGGGTGAATACTAGTTCCAGACTCTCTGAGCACGAAAGATCACAGGGCCATCTGAAGGCGACTCTCCAATGGATGGAACTCGAACAACGTTTGATCATAAGTTGCACTGTGGATCAACTCAGTCAGGAACGAATCAATACGGAGAAGCTTAGGTGGAAAAATGTGCTTGAGCGCCTCCTCGCCATTGTACAGTACCTCGCTGAACACAACATGGCATTCCGAGGATCAGTAGATACAATCTTCAGACGGAATAATGGCAACTTCCTTGGACTGGTTGAGCTTATCTCAAGATTTGATCCCGTCATGCAAGACCATCTTAGAAAAATAGTCAATAACGAAATTCATGATCATAACCTGGGAAAACGAATCCAGAATGAACTCAGCTCGCTCATGGGCAACAAAGTTCGAGCAACCACTGTACACTGAATTAAAATGGCAAAGTATTTCTCTGTGATCCTTGGTTGCACACCCGATGCGATGTCTCTGACGGATCATCAGGTATTGAAAGTGGAATTTTTGAACACTTCATCAAGTTCATTGAGGTGAAGGAGACCACAGGAGAAAACCTACTAGAGGTATTGATGAGAGAACTTCACGAACTTGGACTGAAAATGAGTGATATTCGTGGACAAGGATACGATAATGGTGCGAACATGAAAGGACACTCACCAGGTGTTCAGGCGCGACTTCTGAAAATGAATTCAAGAGCATTCTTCATTCCATGCGCATGCCACAACTACAATTTTCTACTTGGGGACAAGGCAAAAATATGTGTTCAAGCCATCTCATTTTTCGGGGTTATTCAACGCCTGTATATCTTCTTCTCAGCCTCAACCCATCGATGGTCAGTATTCTGCAAGTATGTGAAAGAGTTCTCAGTAAAGCCCTTGAGCGAGACAAGATGGGAATGCCGTGTGCAAAGTGTCAAAGCTGGACGATATCAAGCTGTTGAGATCTATGATGCACTTGTCGAAATTGCTGAAAAAGCAAAAGATCCTCAAGGAAGAAGCGAAGCAGAATCACTTTGCCAAGAGATGAAGAATTTTAAATTCATTGTTGCTGTCATATTCTGGTATGACCTCCTCTTTCAAGTCAACTACGTGAGTAAAGATCTTCAGAGTGATTCAAAGCATCTGGCAAGTGCCATCGAGAGTTTGGAAAGAACATGTAAATGGATGAAAGAACATCGGGAGAGTGGATTTCAAAGTGCTGTAACAGATGCCAAAGAGATTGCAGAGCAGCTTGAAATCGAGCCAGAATTCAAGACAACACAGGTCAGACGAAAGAAGATGTTTTCCTATGAAGGTCAAGATCAGCCAATTGAAGATGCTGAAGAAAAATTTAAAATTTCTGTGTTTAACGCAATTTTAGACACTGCCATATCCATATGCCAAACCCAACCCGAGGGTAAGGCAAGCCAGCCTTGTTCTCGGCCGGTCCCAAGTCCGGATAAATGGGGAGGGTTGGCGTCAGGAAAGGCATCCAGCCATAAAAACCCAGCCAAAACCACAATGGTGAGTCTTCAACACGAAAATGCGATGACGGCTAGGGCGTACCCCGTAGGCGACGTACAGAGACCTCGCCCGACCTCTGTGGTGAGGCGAGGGCTACCGCAGCAAGAGCGGGTGCGGCTAACGAAGCGAGCTCGGGTGGACCTGAGAATTGCGACGCTGAATGTTGGAAGCATGACTGGCAGAGGAAGAGAGATTGTGGAGTTGATGAAGAAGAGGAGAGTTGGGGTGTTGTGTGTACAAGAAACACGCTGGAAGGGGAACAAAGCAAGATAACTCAGTGAGGGATATAAATTGTTCTACAGTGGGGCGTCGGTTGAGGGAAGGAATGGTGTGGGTATTGTATTGGCGAAGGAATTGAAGGATAGCATAGTGGAAGTAAAGCGAAGAGGAGATAGACTGGTGACTTTTGAGAATGAATTATGGGGAACATGTACTCAATATAATCAGTGAATACGCGCCCCAAAGTGGATGTCCGGACGACGTTTAAGGAAGCATTCTGGAGGTTATTGGAGGAAGAAATGGATAGTATTGTTGGGGACGAACGAGTGGTGTTCGGCGGGGATATGAATGGACACGTTGGTGATCATAACGATGGAGTGGTCAGAGTGCACGGTGGTCATGGCTATGGAGAGGCAAACGTGGATGGTGAGAGTGTGTTGGATATGGCTGTATCGTTTGATCTAGAGATTGTAAATACGTTTTTCAGAAAGAGGGAGGAGCATGTTATTACGAACAAGAATGGAGGCAGAACATCGCAAATTGATTTCATACTGTATAGGAGGGCGGAATTGGCCGAAGTGAGGGACTGCAAAGTTATTCCAGGAGACCATGTGACGCCACAACACCGGTTGGTAGTCATGGATGTGATGTTGAAAAGAGGAAGAAAGACTCGAGGAACAACAGTGAGGAGAATTAGGTGGTACAAACTGAGAGATGAGGGGAAGAAACGGGAATTTAGAGAGAGTGTTGAGTGAAATCCATGTTGATGAACAGAATGTACAGGATTGGTGGGTACACAATGCGAATGTCATGAGAACGGCAGGTAGAGACATATTGGGGGAAACATCAGGTAAAGTGTGGGAAGATAAGGAAGGATGGTGGTGGAGTGATGAGATCCAAAGAGCACTACGACGAAGTAAGAGAGGAACTAAGAAGTTATGGGAAGAATCGAGGAGTGAAGAGTGTAAGGTGGTATATAAAGAAGCAAAGAAACAGTCAAAGAGAGCAGTGGCGAGAGCAAAGGCGGAGGCATATCGGCAGATGTATGAGGATTTAGAGGATCGTGAAGGACAAAAGAAGATATACTGATTGGCTAAGAGCAGAAATAGAGCGACAAAAGACTTTACACAGGTAAAACAAATTAAGGGAAGGGACGGGGCGGTGCTGCAAAGAGATGAAGAGATAAAGGATAGGTGGAAGGAATATTTTGAGGAATTATTAAATAAAGAAAACCCAAGATCTTTCTATGAGGATGGATTACCAAATGTAGCTATGACAGAACAAGTGGGGAGGATGGAAGTGAGTCGTGCTCTGAATAGGATGAAAAATAACAAAGCGACTGGCCCAGACGAGATACCAGCCGAGGCATGGAAGGCACTGGGAGATGAGGGGGCGGATCTGGTGTGGGATCTAATGCAGAAGTTGTTTGACCAGGAGGTGATTCCGGATGAGTGGCGGACCAGCATCATAGTTCCTATATTCAAAGAGAAGGGAGATGTACAAGATTGCACGAATTATAGAGGGATCAAGCTAATATCACATACAATGAAGATATGGGAGCGAATAGTGGAGAGTAGGTTGAGAGACGAAGCGGAAGTGTCATGGAACAGTTTGGATTTATGCCGGGAAGGAGAACGACAGATGCAGTTTTTGCATTGAAACAGTTGGCAGAGAGGTACAGAGAGGGGCAGAAGGCGTTGCACATGGTTTTTATTGACTTGGAGAAGGCATATGATAGGATACCACGGCAGGAAGTTTGGAGATGCTTAAGGGAAAAGATGGTACCAGGAGAAGTATGTTAAACTGATCAAGGGGATGTACAGGGGAGTAACAACTAAGGTGAGGAGTAGCGTGGGTGTGTCAGAGAGCTTTGGGGTGGAAGTTGGTCTGCACCAAGGATCAGCTTTGAGCCCCTTCCTTTTCAATGTGGTATTCGATGTGTTGACGGATAGGATTAGAGGGGAGGCGCCGTGGTGCATGATGTATGCAGACGATGTTGTGTTGAGTGGGGAGACGAAAGAGGAGGTGGAGCAGCAGTTGGAAAATTGGAGAGAGGCGTTGGAAAGTAGGGGGATAAGAATTAGCCGAAAGAAGACCGAATATATGAGATGTGATGTGCAGCAGGACCGAGGAGGGGAAGTGACATTGAGTGGAGAGCGTGTTAAGACGGTGGAGTATTTTAAATACTTGGGGTCAACCGTGGATGTAGAGGCGGGAGCAGAGAGAGAGATAAACTGTAAAATACAGTCGGGGTGGAAGAACTGGAGAGACGTATCAGGGGTGCTCTGTGATAAGAGGGTCCCAGTGAAACTGAAGGGAAAGGTATTCAAAACAGTGGTGAGGCCGGCAATGTTGTATGGAATGGAGACTGTGCCAATGAAGAAGAGCAATGAAAGAAAAATCGATGTGGCTGAAATGAAGATATTGAGATGGATGTGTGAAGTGACGAGGAGGGATAGGGTCAGAAATGAGCATATGAGAGGAACAGTGAAGGTGGCGGAAGCATCTAAGAAGGTGCAGGAGGCCAGACTGAGGTGGTATGGATACGTCAGGAGAAGCGAGGAGGAGTATGTGGGGCGCAGAGTGCTGGAGATGGAGTTGCCAGGACGGAGAAGAAGAGGAAGACCGAAGACGAGATGGAGGGACTGTGTGGTGGCGGACATCAGGGAGAAGGACTTGGAGGAGGACGCGGTATACGACAGAGGAGAGTGGAGAAGACGAACCAAAAACAGCGACCCCATGTAAAGATGGGATAATAAGCTGCGGAAGAAGAAGAATATCCTCCCTGGAACGACGATTCGAACAACAGAGGGAACATCACTCAAAGTTTGGCTTCATGTACATGTTCACAAAGATGTCCAAGACAGACCTACGTAAGCACAGCAAAGATCTCGAGCTTGAACTGACTGATGGAGAAGACCGCGACATTGATGGATTCATGCTTGCTGAGGAAATGGAAGCCTTGAAACCAATTCTTCCAGAAGATATACAAAGTGATCTACTGAAGATATTGGGCTTCATCACTTTGAACAATCATTCTGTGGATTTCACGAATTTCACGACTGCATTGCGAATACTACTGACTATTCTAGTTACTGTTGCATCTGGGGAAAGAAGTTTCTCAAAGTTGAAATTAATAAAAACTTATTTACGGTCGACGATGCTGCAGGATCGACTCAGTAATCTGGCGATCCTCTCCATTGAAAACGACATTGCGAAAAACTGTAACCATACAGACCTCATTGCCGAATTTGCCACTATGAAAGCCAGAAAGGTTTCCTTGTGATCACATCCAAAATAATTTATATTTGTTGTTCAATCATTGTTCTTTTCTTTCAGTAAGCAGGCACCCACTATGGGTAGGTAACTTTAACCTTAGGGCCCCACTTTAAAAATCTAGAATTGGGCCCCGCATTTGCTTGGGCCGGACCTGCCATGGGCAGTTCGAGGTTCTGGTTAGGTGGCAGCAACGGATTTCTCACTCTGTGGTAGCTGGTACCGTGTAGGGAATCGCAGTAGTTTCTCTTATACTACACTCCGATTTTTTCTTGTAGTAGATCGGAGGATTCTGTGAAACTTACTAAATTATCTAATGGTCCCCCGACTATTCTTGTAGCGCATCGGAAAATTATTTTTTTCTATTTTAAGACTAAGTTCTCTGAAGAAAGCAGGCTTAAAAAAGAAGACAAAGCTATGCTCTTATTATAGTTTACTGCTTGTAAAATGTTAAAAGTAGTGCTTTAGCCTCTAGGTCAAATCAGAGTAATCAGAATGAACATAATGACAATTTGAAAAACTATATGAGTTTATATACACAAATTTTGGTGACATCATTATTATTTAATGTTGATCTGTTTTGTTTTTTATTCTCAGTAGGCTGAATTTTTTTTTGCAAAATATTTGAAGATAAGGTAAATTTTTTTGGCTGTAACAGCGTCTAGACAGATAAGCAAGATATTTGAAGATGAAGTCATATTTTTCTTTTAAACAGCATATTGACAGATCTGATGTTATCATGATTTGTCGAGTTAAATAAAAATGGAAACTGAATTATGCATTTTATTATGGATTACAATTAAACATACATATGAGCCAAAATTAAATCCTTAAAATTTAAAATTAAGTGTTAAGCAAGACATAACATTATTTTTTACAACTAAGAGAGAATGTATAAAGAAAATGAATATTGCAGAATTTAACACGATTACATGATTAAACTAAATCTAGAAAATGATCAAGTAATTTAAAAAAGAAATATTTCATCAATTATTCAGCAAAAATAAAATAGAAAGGAAGTAATTTTTTTTCCAAAACTTTCGTTTTATATACAGTTGGAATGTCACGCGAGTTTGAACTTTATATGCAAAAATGAATATAAGAATTATTCATTACTCACTTCTCCATATGTATCTATATATATATATATATATATATATATATATATATGTATATATATGTGTGTGTGTGTGTCTTGAATGGGTACAGAGGCAAAGCGGTGCTTTGCTTTATTAAATATTCAAACATCAACTATTTGTCGAAGGCGATCTGTAAACAATATGCGGCCTGAACGTGTGTATATATATATATATATATATATATATATATATATATATATATATATATATATGTATATATATTATGTATATATATATATATATATAGTGGTGGACCGGATGTCAGTTTTTCAACATCTGCGGATACGGATGCGGATATTTAGGTAATCTATCAATATAATATAGAGTTATGAATATATTACATAATTTTTCAAATTTCGTGATATTACTATTATGGCAGGCAATGCATAAGAATTAAAATTAATATTAATGTTTTCATTATGATAAAAATAATAACTTTCTCAAGAGTTTCAGCCACAGAAAATTCAATGAAACGAGTTTCATTGAGGTTTATATATTTGTTTGTTCATTAATAATTAATACTTTACATGAAATGTGCATGACTGGGCCTTATAAGCTACTTTATAAGGTAATTTAATTGTAAATTGCATAATTTATTAGAGGTAATATCCGCATAACATCCGCAGTCAGAAGTGCGGATGTGGATGCGGATGTTAAAAATGATGCGGATGAGGATGCGGATATCCGGTCCACCACTAATATACATATATATATATAATTCTCCAATAATTTATGAAAACGATTAAGGGGTAACATAAATTTTTACGTCCTCTTCATACCTCATTTGCTGTATACTTAATTTTCATTTTTTTAACTGTATAACATACTGTATTCGATGGTTTTCTTTGTTAGATTTTGCATTATATTTTTAAATGAAAGCAAAAATAAGTGCCGCCTTTTAACTTCGTTGATTTAATTCGAAAAATTTAAATCACAAAGAGAAAGTAAATGTAGTTTAAAATTTTCTCAAAATATTCATTTAGAAGACAAGAAGAAATAGGAGAACATTTCGAGCGAAATGGACCAGAATAACTCTGGAAGCTCAGGAATTCCTCTTAATTTATATTTAAATGAACTATATATTATATTTCACCCTCTTTGTGTCGCGAATTCAGCTCTCGAACGAGACAAGCGGTATTCGAAACATGATGGAAGAAGTCATTGGTGAACACAGTATATTGATAGTTAATAAACTAAACACGAAATCTCCGTATTATAACTCATTTAAAGTAATAATAATTAAAGGTGTAATTGCGCATTTCAACCCGTATAATATGAGTCAATGACCAGACGGTATTATTGTTAAGGCAAAATAATAACAATAATAATAATAATAATAATAATAAAAATAATAATAATAATAATAGGCGCCCTAACGGTAATGCCTGAAAGTTGTACTGTGTATAATAATAATAATCTTACAAATAATAAATTTTCTATCAGTCATGACGGATAACTTGTTGAAAATAATCTCATATAATGTAAGGTCAGTCAGGAATTCAACTGTGGATGTTTGTAAAATCTGCGACAGTGCAGATTTGATAATCCTGCAGGAGCACTGGCTACTTAAGCAAGAGCTAAAATTCCTCTCTACCATCCATGATGATTTTATGTACCATGCGTCATCAGCAGTAGACTTGTCAGATGAATTAATGTACGGTAGGCCTTTTGGTGGTGTTGCTTTCTTAATAAGGAAAAATTTGTCAAAACATATAAAAATTTTAACAAGCGATAATGTAAAGTTGTTTGGCATTGAATTACAAGTGAACAATGATTGCATATTAATTGTAAACTGCTATTTACCATACAACAACGGCAGTAATCTAGATGAATACATTGATTTTCTGTACAAAATTAAGTCATTATCAGATAACCCCAAATATTCTCACTGTATAATAAAGGGGGACTTTAACGCACATGTGAACTCGGAATTCTTTGTAGAATTGGGTAACATGTGCGAGTCAGCCAATTTAAGTATAAGTGATGTAGAAGTATTAGGGGTAATCAGTGGTAATTTTGCATACGTTAGTGATATGAGTGATACCACCAGGTGGATTGATCATTGTCTCACTAGTAATAATCTAAAGGATCGAATTGTTAGAGTTCATATTCTGCATGATTTCCTTCTTTCTGATCATAGACCATAAGAAATATTAATTAACTTTACCAATTTATGCGCAACACGACTTAACAAGAACTCAGTAGGTAAGAATAATCGCGTCGATTGGTCCAATGTTAATATCCAGCAGAGAATAGAATACAAAGACAGAACAAGTCACCTGTTTAATAATTTAGAAATTTTGCATCTTGCCTGTAATAATCCTTGGTCAACTGATTCTCACTGTAAACTCATAGATAGGTATTACAGTAAGATAATATCCTTGTTAAGAGAAGCATGAAGTCCCCTGATTAAATCATACAACTATTATACTAAGATTATTCCTGGATGGAATGATTTTATTGCCCCCCTGAAGAGGGGATCGAAAGACGCCTATGATTTTTGGTGCTTTCATGGTAGACCAAGATTAGGACCAGTATACATGAATATGTGTAGAAGTCGGGGTCAGTATAAGGCGGCCATAAGGCGATGTAAACAAGAAGAGTCTATTCGAGCATCAAAAGCCTGTGAAGCTCGCATAAATAACGATAATAACAAATTTTGGAAATTTGTTAAGAATCAAACGGGTGTCAAAAGTGTCCTCGCTCCGACAATGGATGGGCTGTCGCGGGAGGATGAAATTGCAAAGCTGTGGAAAAACCGCTATTCTAACATTCTTAACAGTGCGAGTAGAGATAATCTTAAGATAGATTGCAGCGAGACGATTGTGGGAGGGACAAGAGAAAATACTTTGATATCATTTTCTGAAGTAAAGAGGTTAATTAAAGAGTTAAAGACTGGTTCTGCGTCAGGGGTAGATGACTTATCGAATGAGCACTTAAAATATGCAAATGACGTAGTATGTCTGCATATATCATTGCTCCTATCAGCCATGCTTGCTCATAGCTATATCCCTGCAGAGTTCATGAGGGTATATATCTTGCTTCTGGTCAAAAATAAGTACGGAGACATTCTGTCCAGCAATAATTACAGGCCTATTGCTATAGCTTCCTCCTTCTCGAAACTACTAGAAAAACTCTTGTTACTCCGATTAAATGATATCTACAGATCTACAGAAGCTAAGGCTAACAAAGACCCTAAGATCCACTCTAAGGCTAGCCCGAGAGAAAGGAAAGAGTAGGGGGTTAAGAGAAGAGAGGAGAATAAGGGGTTAAGTAAGGAGCAACACCTATCATTCGTGGGTTAACATTCATTCAGAAAAAGAGGAAAAAAGTCTCACCATCATCATCCGCCGGCCACTGCCGACAAATCAGAAAAATCGGAGAAAATATGAGAGGGTGAAAGATGAAAAGAAGTAAAATAAGAACGCTTACAAACCATGCAAACACAGTCTTAACTCACTGTCATACCATGCAAACTACAAACATGCAAGTAAAGAGAGTTACAGACATGCAAAGAAAGGAGATAAGGGAAAAAAAAAAAAAAAAAAGTAGGTACAGTTAAACAAAAAGTGGGTTAGTTTACGTTACGAGCTACATCTACGTTCGTGTTAGTCTAATTTTTTATTTTTTTATTTTTATTGCTGGCATCACACGCTGGCATGTCACAAGCTGGCATTCATCGTCAACAGACTCATCCTCGAGCACCACCACCAGAGCTCCTGTTGTTAACTTTCTTTTTTAAATTTTAAACAACGTTAATACTTTTAAAATGTCTGTCAAGACGGTTCTTAAACATATTAACGCTGGTAGAATGAACGACTGACGCGGGAAGATTATTCCATTTATCAATTACTTTAAACGTAAAGAAGTTTTTAGCGATATTAGTAATGAAACGTCTGCCACGCAACTTAAATCCGTTATTGCGGGTATTACTATTATCGAAAGTGAACAGTTTGAAAGTGATCGAATGTGAACCACAATATTTTATTTGCAAAACTAGAAAACAAGAAGGTTCCCATGTACATATTAAATTTACTAAAATTTTGGTATTCCCACCAATCTTTCACTGTTAGGTGGGGCAATGTACTATCCGAATGTTTTGGCTCCTCTTGTGGGGTGAGACAAGGCTCCTTGCTCTCCCCTATGTTGTTTAATGTATATATTGACGGATTAAGTGCTTCACTTAAGGAGACAACAGTGGGATGTTGTATAGATAACACAAGGATAAATAACTTAGTTTATGCCGATGATATTGTGTTAATAAGTCCCTCTGTTAAAGGTTTGGATCGGCTACTAAAAGTCTGCGAAGAGTAATGGCAGAAACATGATATTCTTTTTAATGTTACAAAAACTAAGGTTATGCAATTTCATCCAAAAAGCTGTAATGAGCCAGCTGATATATGGTTTAAAATGAATGGTGAGGTAATTGATGAAGTACAAGAGTTTAAGTATTTGGGTCAACTATTACCAGCTCCTTGAGTGATGACTCGGATATAAGAAAACAATCTCGAAGCCTGTGTGCTAAAGCGAATATGACCATAAGGAACTTTCGATTCTGTACAAGTGAAGCTGAAGACAATCTCTTTCGTACTTTCTGCAGTAATATATACGGACAGCAACTCTGGGTGAATTATAAAAAAGGTTCTGGCAGAACCCTAAATTTGCTGTACAACAGGTCGTTTAGATTCTTACATAAATTACCCCCGAGATGCTTAGCTTCGCAAATGTTTGCTACCCGCAATGTCCCGAGCTTCCTGGAGGTAACAAGATGTGCTCAATACAGTCTAATGCAAAGAATTAAAAAATCAACAAACCCGATCATCCAAGCTATCCATGAGTCCTGCCATTTATCCTCTAAGTTATGGAATTCTTGGTACGAAAACGTCTGTCTGTAGCTCCACTTAACTTCGACATTACGGTATTATTTCTAATGAATTGTATATATTTCTATCCTTAGTATATGAACTGTCATTGTATTAATAATATTTGTCATATGGACTATAGTCTGCCAATAAACCTTTTCATTTTCATTTTCATATATATAGGCCCTATATATATATATATATATATATATATATATTATATATATATATACACACACGACTAAAAACTTGTGTCTACGTCAGAAATTAGTTGCAGTGGAAACGTTACATATGTATATTGCGTCATAGCAATCGTGGAAATTTGTGCCTAACTCTTACTATTTTATACCCATTTGAGCCTTGAAATGCTTGAAATGTTGTTTCAGAACAAAAGAAATCGTCCATACGAAAATAGTGTGTAGGTTATAGGTTATATTATATAGTGGGCGCGGAGGTAGAGAGAACGTAATTAAAGTGAACCAGAATTAATCGACTTATATTAATCGTAAGTATATCCAATTTTGAATCGTTTAACAAGAATAATATCAAATCCAAGTTAAGGATCTTTTCCAAATGGACGACCCCACGGGATTTAGCTGAAAGTTTGTATACTAATAAATTTTTATATTCTAATCACGAAAATGACATTATTTTACAGGAGAAATATGCGCAACACACGAAAAAATTGCATTTATATGCGCACTAGTTTGCATGGCGCATGACCGTTATCTAAATTATGTAGTTATGTAGTGGGTTTTGCAAAATAAAACGCAGCTAATATCCTTTATTTATTAAAATTAGCAATATTTAATAATATTTTAAAAAATAAATCTTCAATTACATACCTTTTTCTCCATACAAACTCGCATAAACAGTAATTTTTGTTGTTATTAATGTTTATTTGTTGCCTGCTTAGACCTAGTTTACTCTGAATATTATTGTTGTAGTGTGAGTGTATGATAATGCAGTTCTGTGATCTATCTACTTGCGAGTTGTCCCCGGTCAATTGAATGCCTGGTTAGGTCAATTGAATGCCAGGTTAGGTCAATTGAGTGCCCGGTTAGGTCAATTGAATGGCCATTCAGTTGACCTAACTGGGCATTCAATTAACCGGGGCCACACAGCAACCTCGTATCCCGGCGTCATGAGCGGTGTAATCTAGATAACGGTCATTCGCCATGCAAACTAGTGCGCATATAAATGCAATTTATTTCGTATGTTGTGCATATTTCTCCAGGAAAATAATGTCATTTTCGTTATTAGAATATAAAAGTTTATTAGTATACAAATTTTCAGCTAAATCCCGTGGCGTCGTCCATTTGGAAAAGATCCCGAGTTAATTCCGGATTGATCCAATTTTAATTCTATTTTATGTTCGCCTAAAATAGCGTTCTGATCTTCAGAAATGTATGTTTGTTTAAGGGGTAGGGCAAGGAATAAAACATGACCTCAATGTCTGTATGATGTCATTATTACTTTCATTATCATATAAATTTAATTGTGACCTACGCATAAGCATTACCATTATAATATAATTATATGTGACCTTGAAGTGATTTTGTATACCTTTCTATAAAGTGTACATATAAAATTTATGGAGGAGATTGTAAACACCAATCGACCAGGGAAGTACTCAGGGGGGAGGGAACGTTAGGCAGAAGACATGGAGTGCTGGAACTCCCGCTTCTCCTGTCACTCTCTTCTTTAGCTGATCTTTTCCTATGCAGTCCAGCATGATCTCAAACTCACACTTCTAAGTTCTCCCTCTATTCTTCTTTACACATACATGTATTTTACACACTACACAATGTTTATAAAATTTATAAGAAAAAAAGATATCATGTGCCTCAGAGACCTTGATTTTGGCTCTCTCCTTATATGTATATATAGGGGGCATTTTTGCGGGCGTTCGCCCTTGGCCCCCTCTTTCCTCGATAAAAAATAAATGTAATGATATAGATGACATTTCTCCAGGTTTTATGTACACAGAGAATGAAGAGTACCTTTTCCAAAATGCAAGTGCTTTATAGTACACTGTATAGAATGCATAAAGCAGAATGTATGTTAGAAACGTAAATATTCTGACAATTTCTCTGCTGAAATCCTTCCTTATTAGTATACAGCAAAACAAATTATGCTTGATCGTGAATGCTGACAGATTGTATGCTTTCATAAATATGAATTACTAGACATTCACCTTTTCCGTCATCATCTCTCTATCATTCCAATGATTTAATGAGCATTACATAATTTGTCTTGCTGTGTACTATAAAGAGGAATTTCAGCAGAGGATTCAATTGTCAGAATATTTACGTTTCTAATGTGCATTCTTTCTACAAACGTCTCTTCACTGTTGAAGTAGAAATGCTGCTGTTGCATGACGCACGGTCTTCAGCAGCTATTTGAGCGCTGTTCTTCTTTCTGCGGCATTTGCTCAATAAAATTATGTATTTGTCTTCTTTTTTCCGAGGTCTTCCCTTTTTCGCCGTCAGCCTACTTTGTTCATTACACTCCCAGTTTGAGAATTGTTAATTTGTTTCTGATAAAAAACTCCTTGATGAAGAACTACAACCTTGAGTCTATTTTCGTATGACATTTCCTTTGTGGGAGCCATTATAGAGAAATACCTGTAAGAAAACGCCCACTCCCCACCCCCACAGAGGAATAAGAGAGCCAAAATCAAGATTCAGGGTTTTCGAGATGCGTTAGAAAGTTGGACAAAAAAGGGATGAGAATGTGTCCACCATATATATGTCAGCCATATATGGCTGACATAGCGGTTAATATACCTGGCCACGTCCACATTGCTGGTTGGCGTTATTCTCTTATTTTCAAGCCGTGTCAGACGCCTATGACGGACACCCTATGGTTTCTGTGCTTTTTGAGTTCTGTGGCCCCAGATAGTAATATTTTTAAAGGTTTAGGGGCCCCAAACGTAACACAAATGTAACAAAAGAGAAGGTTGTAGCTGAAACAAAGTAAACAAGAAATAGTCTTTATTTTCAAAGTAATAAGCTAAATTTTGTGTTTTCCTGATACAAATGTAACAAAAAAAGAAAGTTGAAGATTAAACAAAATAAACAAGAAAAAGCACTTATTTTCAAACAAAGTAATAAACTAAATTTTGTGTTCTCTAAAGGAAATGTAACAAAAAAGAAAGAGATAGCTGAAACGGAATAAACAACAAATAGCCTTTATTTTCAAACAAAGTAATAAACTCAAGTTTGTGGTTGCCTAATACAAATTTAACAAAAAAGAAAGTTGTAGCCGAAACAAAACAAGGAAGTAATAAACCCTCAATTTTTGTGCATGATGACAAAGCACGCTAGACACATGAATGGGGACACGGCTCGCAGAGAGACAACATAAGTCCACTACATACGGTGGCCGCAGTAGTGTGGGCGCAAAATGGACGAGTGCAGGAATGTTGCAATGAGATAAGGATCAATGTTGCGAGATTTTGTAAAGGGGTTATGCAACAAGGGGTGGGGTTATGCAACAAGGGGGAGTGGTTATGTAATGAAGGGGGAGGGGGTATGCAACATCAATGTTGAAAAGGTGGGGTAGGGTTATGCAACAACTCAATGCTGCCAAGGGGGAGAGGGGAGGGAGTTTCGGAGGGAGAAGGGAGGATGACCTCCCCCCAAATGGGTAGCCTTAACCTAAGAGAGGAAGAGAAAGGAGACGGAGGAGGTCTTTGGGGAGAAGGTGGGATGTCCTCACCTCCAAAGGGAAACCTAACCTAAGCCTTAACCTAAGGAGGGAGGAGAAAGAGAGTTCTTTATTCCACCGGAGTTCGACGCATTATGAGCGTCCAGGGGCCAAGCAGGTGTTATATAGAGGATCGTCAGTTGCCAGATATCACTTATTTATATATGGAGGGGGGTTACCAGATACCACCATTTATTTTAATTGTTCAGGTATACCTTATAGTGTGAGTTGCTAGATACTACCATTTAATTTTATTTACATGAGTTGCCAAATAGTGTTTTTAAATGTTCAGGTATACCTTATTAGGTTGAGTTGCCAGGTTGCGCCATTTACTTTAGCTTATTTAGACGAGTTTCCACTAATTTATTTATTTATTAAAAGCAAGACCGACTTTCTCCTTAAAGTTGTTCAGCAAGAGAAATAATTATTCAAACGTCGTTCAACTTAATATTAATAAAAGGAATACAATAGACAATTGGCTTAGCAAAAGAAATCGTTCAAATAACATATTCTCTAAGAATAATATCCAATTTACCTATAATTCGCTTTCATTTATTCTAACACCTTAGAATGTATACTGTCTATTTACTTTTGACAATCCTTTCTATATATTGCCCGAAGTGAATGAAAAAACAAATTGCAGCAGAAAAAATAACAATAAACACCTTTTATATATATCTAAAAGAAAAACAATGATTATTTTAACTAACTTCACCTAAAGTGTTTATTTACGTTCATTCCTTTCGTTGAAAGCATCTCTGGAAAAAATGCATAAATTCGAAGCAGGTGAACCCTCGAGCTGACCGCAAAGGCTGACCGCAAAGGTCCATTTGGCCTAATTTCAGCCATACAGCTTAAGAAAGCCTCTTTACACTCTTATTATTGTTTGCATCACTGTTATTATCATAATAAAGTTAAAACAACATAAATATGTACATAAACATCACGTGATTGTTTTCCAATAGACTAAATTAGCCTTTGATCAAGTAATAAGTTTCCTTATCATATTCCCAATCGAACAATAAATATATATATATATATATATATATATATATATATATATATATATATATATATATTCAGAGAATCGAAAAACTGAAGACGGCACACACACACACACAAACACACACACACACACACACAGAAAGAAAGTTTTGTTTATTCTATATGGATATAATATTAACAGCTTTAATTTTCAGAAGTATATTGGAACTCATTTACCGAATTTATAAAGGCCGCAAGAAGTCACAGCAAAAAATGCAAAAAACTCCTTTTTTCTACGTGAAGGTCAAAATATGATAATAGAAACACACTCTAATAGACCTAGTTTATTTCTACAACAGTTTCGATGCCCACTGGCATCCTTTTCGGGTGGATACAGAAAAACGAATGAACCAAAAACAAGAGGAAAAACAGTCCAGGGACCATTAAGAAATTCGCACCTAGGTTAGATCCCCTTCTCCCGACACTGGAAGGGCATTTTTATTAAAGGGACCCGCTTATAAATACATTCGCACAAATTTAAAACTATCTTGTTCTATACATACAGATTCTATTATTTTTTTACATAATTATTACATTCATTATTAAATTTATTACATTTAATATTGCATTATTATTTATTAGAGAAATTATAAATTTATTATTATATTGATTATTACATTGTTGTTTATTAAACAGAAATTATAAACCAAAAAACGAATGAAAAAGGCGAAAAGGAAACAATCCAGAGACCATTAAGAAATTCGCACCTCGGCTAGATCCCGTTCCCCCGACCCCAGAAGGGCATTTTTTTTATTAAAGGGTCCCGCTTATAAGTATATATATATATATATATATATATATATATATATAAGTATATATATATAATATATATATATATATATATATATATATATATATGTGTGTGTGTGTGTGTGCAGCAGTTATACGAGTATATTAATGCATAAGAGACAGATTTATGGCTGAAGATATGCTAATAATTTTTAACTAACCGTAACTATCGAACGCAATACGATATTTCTGTGACACTTCTAAACTATTTTCTTTTCTTATATATAAATGATTTTGTCATAAATAAATTTATACAAATAAATTATATTAACATAGTGATGGTATGCATTGTACAAATTATACCATTGTTGCGAGTTATCATTTAAACTAAACATGCTTCTGAAATCGACATCGTTGAGCCTGTCTAAGAACTTGAAAACCTCGCTGAGTTGACCGCGCAGCCTCAGAGTTTCCAGCGAAAACAATAGGATGCTCATTTATCTACCAACCAACGAGACGTTTTCGTGCATTTTCACGAACTAAACACATTTTATTCACACTCCGGTACACTATTTGAGAGAAACACGTGCCCATATTTTTCCTTTTTGGCTAGCAAACGATACTCGCCTCTAAATTCTATTAAATACTCATGCAGACCTTTAGCCACAATCTCACTACAAACCTCGTCATGATATATATTAATGTAGTGGTAAAAATACTTAAGTTTCTCCATGATGACAAGATTTACATTCTCAGTCGCAGGATACGAGTACTCGGTATGATGCAACATGACATAATTTCGCTTGTCATACCACTCATCAACAAGACTCACTAACCATATCCGTTGCTTCTCTTCTGCACGTGTTGTTTCTTCTACTTCACGGTATATGTAAGCTTTTATAAAGTTTAGTCCTAGAACATAGTTCAATACATCACTTGTACCACGAAATCCTGCAATGTTCTGCCAGAATAGCGTAGAGTATTTGTACCTCTTGTTCCTTCGCACGGTTCAATGTAGCCTTAAAAGCCTTAAAAGCTAAATCTTCACACTTTACCGAATATCACTTCATAAAACTCGAATACGCAATATTAAAGGTAGCCATCACTATTTTTCGTTTACGTGAGATTTCTTCAAATACACCCATGAGATCCACGGCTTGCAGCGCTCAACTGAGCACGCAGGGGTAGAGATATGCCCAGGTAGTAGCAGGAGTCATATGACCGATCATACAGGGGGCGGAGCTTAGGACAAATAATTCAAATGAATGAATTTATTAATATCTTACCATATGTTAATTTCTAGGAGAAAGAATAAGCGCGAGATATCCCATTATAAAAGTTACGCTAGGAATTCCGGCTGTACTGGGACACAATAGTTCCCCGGGTAGAGTTTAAGGGTTAAACTTACAAACTCGTAATAATTTTGATACTACGATTTCAAGGTTTTACGCACTTCTCTGTTCATAGTTAAACATAGGCGTAAGTTTTCTTCAAAACTGGTATTAAGTCAGTTTATAACTTAAGCTTACATAATGTTTAGTTAACCTTAAACTTGCTTTTTGTTTTGTATTAAAACCAATTACTTATTTGAGGTTTCATAGTTCTTCCTCTTTCGAGCTCTGTTATCTGAAAGCTCTTCATTCTTTGGTCCTTAAGGTTTTCAGTCCTATTTATTAATGTTGTCTTTAAAGGATAGGACGTAGAAATGAATTCTTACTTTGATCACTTTATTCTCAAATGAAAGGAGTTAAGTTTCTTTAAGGAGTATTGAGCTGGTGAAGGAGGGAGTAGGTCTTCTCTTACAAATCCCACTTTTATAGTATTCAATTCTTGAGTGAAATCCTATCACTGCTAAATTTTACATACAAGTTGTATGTCAGTTCGGCATTTGAACGAAACGTTTTTGTAACACTGAATTCGATGTGTAACATTAGCGTAACTTCTCCAGATTGATATATATACATATATATATATATATATATATATATATATATATATATATATATAATGCTAATAGCTCTGGCTGATGAATTTATGTTAACACAAGAAATAACAGAAAACACAAGAAAAAACAACTGCATAGATTTGGTGATCACAAACAACAGCAACCTAATAGATACACAAATTAATAGATAATGTAGAAATATCCCCAACTATAATATCGGATCAAAACATTATTTAAATAACAACCAATATAAAAGCAACAAGAAAGGAAAGAACACGAACAACAGAAAGAAGCAATTTCGAAATTTTTAATTTTCACACCAAAGGTATAAATTGGGGAGATATTGCATCCAGCATGGAAGTAATAGATTGGAAATCCATCTTTCTGGCCAGGTCAACAGGTGAGATAATTGTGGAAGGAACAAAGGTACAGGGATCAAATATCGTAGACATACCAATATTATCTTAAGGAAATGCGTAATTCTTACTGTAACTTAACTGAACCTAACGTAACTTACACTTCTTTAGGGTGAATTTCACACTTAAATACATCAAATGAATGAATGATGCAAACCACAAGGGTACTTTTCCGTTATCTGCCCCATTGACGATTGGTTAGGTTCAGTCATGATATTTTCGTTAAAACTAAGAAAAATATCACAACTTAACCTAACCAATCGTCACTGCCCGGTTAGATGAACTGTACGCCCTTGACGATTGGTTAGGTTAAGTCGCTTTATTTTCGTTAGTTTTAACAAAAATATCACGACTTAACCTAACCAATCGTCAAACGGCGCACAAACGTCGGCGCCAAAACGTCCCATTCCGCACTAACATCGCCTAAGTTTGTTGGGAAGAAGTCGAGATGTGAGTCAAGAAAATGAATTTTCAACATGTTGCACCCCATGTCTTTGTAGGCCTTGAGAAGTTCTTCAACAAATTACTCTTAATTTTCGGCCTTGAAGTTTCCGAGGAAATTTGTGTTCACTACTTTAAATGCTCTCCAAGCTGCTCCTTCAACTTCACTTAGAGTTTCATCAAACGCGCTGTCTCTCATGATTTCTCTAGTTTGCGGGACCACAAATATCCCTTCTTTGATTTTGACCTCGCTGATCCTCGGAAATTTCCGTTTCAAGTAGAACCCCCCCCGCCCCTGCTATTTGGATCCATAGCCTTAACAAAATTTTCCATTAAACCAAGTTTAATATGTAGTGGTGGCAAATAACTTTTTTGGATTAAGAAGAGGTGAACTGGTGAGATTTTTATGCCATGGAATCAACGCTTGTCGAAGTGGCCATTGTTTCTTTGAGTAATTGCTTTCCCGTGCTCTGCTGTCCCATTCACAGAGGAAACAACAGAATTTCGTATAACCTAGTTGTAAACCAAGAAGTGCAATCACTTTCAAGTCTCCACAGATATGCCAAGAGTATTTATCATATTGGATATGTTTCACAAGCAGGTGCATATTGTCGTATGATTCCTTCATATGCACGGCATGTGCTAATGGACCTGAAGGGTATTTATTTCCATTATGGAGTAATACAGTTTTTAAACTCAGCTTCGAGGAATCAATAAATAGGCGCCATTCGTTTGGACCATGTTGTTGGCCAAGGGTTTTCATGAGAGGGTAGAATGTTTCTTTGATGCTTGCGGTAAAAAGATATCTTAGTGCCTTTTTCTTGAAGGTTCCAACCTTTCAACCTGGAAGCCGAAAGTTCGGATTGATCTTTTGACAATTTCAGATCACAGACAAGCTCGCTCAGGTCTGCTTGAGATATTAAGTGAGGCTTTGTCGATGAACAAGATGGTTCAAACATTGGATCAACATCGTCCGTCAGTAAACCATGTTGAGCTTCGTCATTACCATTGTACATCAATTTCATTTTCATCATCTAAACTCCACGTTTCCGGTGGCCTTGGTACTGGCAAATGTTTATTATGTAAAACAGGCCTTATGGCTGATGGTAAATTTCGGTATTGTACCATATGTTTAGATTTCGCAGTAATGCCTAGTATATTTGTTAAGCAGAAATAACAATCCGTTAAATGGTCTGTCGGCTTTCTCCATATCATCAGAACAGCAAACGGCATTTGACGAGACCCATTTAGACAGCCTGTCAGAAGTCTTAAACACGTAATACAGCATATATGAGGTGCCCACCTCTTGTTCTGATCCCCTACCTTGCAACAAAATAAAGTTCGTATGCTTTTTTGACGAGAGGAGTGAAATTTTGCCTTTGAAATTAAAGTGTTAACTCTCTGCACACATAACAGAAACAGTTTGGATGGTTGACACACTTGTGTGGCATTCTGTCATGAAACAATACGAACACACTGACACAAAAAATGATTAAGGAAAATCACGAATAAAATGCACGATGTTCACTGAGTGAAATCAAATGAGTAACTGACAAATGAAAGTCAACAGTGACGTGTAACAACTTATAAGCAGAGGAAGAGGAAGGGGCAGACCCCGCCTCCTTCCTATTCTCAATCAAATCCTAATTAATGTAAATTCGTGTGTCACTCTAAAACTGCTGGTGATAGAAAAAATCTGTTTTCGTTTTCGTAATCAACGTAAAAAATTACACATAGTTCAAGTAAAAATATCTCTGTGACAAAAACTTTGTTGACCAGTGAATTATTAGCATATCTTCAGCCACAAATCTGTCTCTTATGCATAAAATATACTCGTATAACTGCTGCACACACACATATATATATATATATATATATACATATACATACATACATACGTACATACATACGTACGTACAAAAAAAAATAATTTGCACAACTAGTCCAAAAGGTTAATCTAAAAGTAAATTCACGAACCGTGGTTGGGTTACAAACTTCAATCCGGTTGTGTCGTACTCAAAGTAACCAGTAGGTTTGGTTGTTATATAATTCATATTTGGTTGTTGTAACCGGATGTATACGACGTTGCGTTGTCAGTGCATTCTCTCGATTGATTGATGTGGGCTGTTTAACTCCCTTCGCAATATCTAAGTTCATTTGACGAAGGGTATCTACAGTTTTACGTAGCACCCCTACCACGGGTCACTACATCATCTGGGCGCAAAGAACGGCCTCCTATCACGAGATAGTCCAAGGAGAGATGAAAGAATGCGTTGTAGAACAAATTTTACGAAATTGAGGGATGATATATGCATACTTTAGGTTATTTTAAATGAGTCTAGAGATTCATTGGTGCGTTTTATTTTCCACTAGCGGTGTACACGAGATAAGTGTACGCATGGTGTGAAAGAACTCTGAAGCTGTTCTTTTTTCATTACACTTTTGCATAAAGCTTCTTTCACAACAATTTTGGAAAGAGTTTCTGTATTAGTTGCCGGACACAATGTGAAAAGTGTACATGAAAGATAGGGAGTTACAAGGACAAGAAGTACCTCAATAAGTAATGTGCATCCCATACCGAGGTTGTATCAGTGGTTACAGTTCCAGGGTAAAAAATTCCTACACCGCAAATAGTGTGCAAGGTTCGCATTTTCTTGAACTGAACCGCAGAGGAACTGTTCTCCTCTTCTGAAGGTAGCCTGTTGCACGCGCCACAGAACTTATAGGTAAAGTAAATACCACAAACAGAGAAAGCGATCGGGTTATAATGTTCAATGAGGGGATAAATGAGTATATAGCATGGAAATATCTATCCATGGTGTACCAGTGATGATTTAGACTAATTTATAATGTTATATAGGGTTAAAAAAATAATAAACCAAAATACCACTTATATTTAGATGAGCGCATAACTCAGTAATCAGTTACATACAAACACACACAACACACACACACACCACACACACACGCCCACACACACAGTTGAGGTACATGAACAGTTCTACAATGACTAGCCACATGGAGTTAATATGCCTGTTTTGGTTTACTCATCTGTTTCATCAACTCCGTTGTATCTTGTTTGTTCGTTGCAACATTCTTGCAAGCTATGACGTCCGCAGAACATAGGACAGGACAATTTTGCAGCAGAGCGGCTGCACCTGGTGGTAGCGCATGGACGTTTAGAAGAACAGCTGCATCGTATCATCTTTAGAACTTCCACGGGAGCTGATGATAATCTGGTGATAAGGGTACAGCATCAAAGAAGTACGGCATCATCAGTTCAACAGCTAGCAGGTGTAGAGGCCAGTCACCTTCCCTCTCTTCCCTTGTAAACATCATCATGATGAAGACTGGCTTGATAAGGTTTTAGACCCAGAGCTTGGTTGTTCGATTCATCTGAGATCGAGATTCAAGTATGCCATGAGATCATCAAAGCTTGAAGCACTATACTTCCTTAGTAACTCTTCTACCACCATCCTCAAGGCCCGAATGTTCTGTGGAAAATTCTTACCAGAGAGGAGCTTTGGAACCCCAGCAAAAGCTGACTGCAGGATATTTTCCAGTCCTGTGTCTGCGATCAGTACTCCAATTGCACCAGCGAAGTTCATCAAGGTGTGCATCCCTCACAAACGTGGAATGAAATTCGTGAAGAGATCTGGATAAGCCCATTTCATGTTGATGGCCACTTTGTAGAGTTGCTGATCAATCGTGAATATGGTGTATTCCTGTCCCATTGCAGGTGTATGTTGTTGAGCTTCCATCATGGCAGTGAGCATGGTGTCAGGTTCTGCAGGAGGCATATCTAGGAGTGGTAAATACACAGTTTTAGTTGCAGGGCAGATGGTGTGTCCTTGCCCACGAGATAATCTAGTATTGAATCCATTGTACTCTGGGGTGTCATTGTCTGATAGGATCGATTGAAGGAAACTCATATCAAGTTCATGGGCACGATTCACTGATATTTGTTGCATAGCGAGAACATTAAGAAATAGAGATCTCAAGGCCTCAGACGCTGGCGTCACAGGTTTCTTAAGTCCATCATATCTATGGATCGGTATGTCAAGTAATATATCATCAGACATCTCTTCCTTTTTGAGCCTTCGGATGAAACCATGATCCTTTGTATATTCATTCTGGTACTGTTGGGCCTGGGTGAGAAGAATTGCTAGTGCATGGGTGGTTTGCAAACCGGTCTGTGAGGAAATGTTTGCATCAAAATTATCAGCAACTACTTGAACCATACCTCCACCAGGTGACAGGCCCATGTGTTCTTGGCTCTTGGAAGCTGCACTGGCTGCAAATGCACGAAATCGGAGCACCTCATCATATGAAGAGGAAACACCAAAATCATATAATAGTTCAATGATCGACCTGTCTCTAACAGCTATGCCCAAAGCAGTTTGTAGTGCTGTAGGACTTCTGTTAACGACACCAGTAACCATGTTCCCAATCATTGCTGCCTCCAGAGAAGAGTTGAAATTGTCAGATACTAAAGACAGCATATGTAGAAGAGTGGGAATGATATCATTACTGATATCCTCAATGTCCAACCTTGTTTTGTAACGAGACTTGTTCTGCTTCAAGGATTTGGATTCATCTGCTATGCGTTTAGCTACTTTACACACGGCAGCTTCATCATCATCATCGTCATCAGACACCAATTTCAAGAGCCTTGTTGATGTCTTGCTCCGGAAAACTAAAAAGTTTGCAACTCCTCGACCTGACAATATCAATAATCTCTCTCCAAAGTGGTCAGATAAGCATTTGATCAATTGTCTCCGGCTATACTGATCACCTCCGTAGCGACAGTATAATTCATGGACTTCAACAGAATTCCAGATTATCGATTGATCATCAGTGAGATACAGTAATTCACAACATATTGAAAGGGTTCATGTCTTTTCATTTGGTGTTTTTGATGTTGATGCCTGAATGTTTCTGTATCCTCTGAAGAGAGACACAATCCTTGTGATATTGTCCATCTGCTGCATGTAATTCACTCAAGGCACCTTCAATTCTCAAGCTTACCTCACTGGCCCACTCGTCATTTCTCAGATGGCAAGCGTCCAATATTACATCTTTGAAGCTTTTCTGGTTGGCACCTCGATCAGCAGTTCTACACTGAACAACCCTTTTCCAACGTTCGGAATGACGGGGATCTGGAACAGAAGGACATTTTTCTCCCCATATCAGGCAAATTTCTTTGAAGTTGAAAGGAGGTTCAGTGGAACGACAAGTCCTTTTAGTGGCATGTTCCTCTGAAGTCTCTAATTCCACATGCAACCCATCACCTCTACATTTACTAGCAGCTAAAATACTTGTAAGTCATTCTTGGCTAGCAAGCATCAAAGGGTTTTTGTTCGTTTTACAATTTATATGGTTACGGAGAAGGCACGCAAGTCATGATTCTGCCATTGTTAACCATTACCTATAAAGAGAAAAGAAATGCACATATAGTATCATGCTTGAATAGTATTGAAGGGGATTCACTTGCTTTAGAGCTGCAAAGATTGTTTCTAAAATAGTAGCTTATATACAGACGTTCAAGTAGTATTAGCAAATAAGTGAGAAATGGTTCATTTTACTGCTTCACACTGGATAGATCATAATTGTATAGCTACCAACTAATTATTTAACCTTGAAAATGTGCAGTTTAACACGAAAAGTAAGTCTCTACGAAAATTTTTAGAGAAAATAGTAATAATTTAGTTTCGGTGTCGGCCATTTTGGATTTTTGCCCATGAAATTTCAACCCAGTAGCTAAAAAGTGATATCTATTGATTTCATGACCTAACAAGATAGACTATGCATGGTATCTACTGATTTATTCCCACTTTTTATTTTGTTAAGTTACTTTTTAGCCATGTTTAGAGAAAAAATGCTTTTTCGGTGGCGGCCATTTTGAATTTTTGCTCATAAAAAAATTCCCCCTGGGGTTAGAAAGTGGCATCAATTGGTTTCATGATCTGGAGAGCCTACCCTACCAGAATCAACAATAAAACATTGTATGTACTCTAAAACACACCTCAGGTATATATCACCACTCTGCTGCAGGACTACCAGGCCTGAGGGGCCTGTACAAAGGTGTTCACATGGTGGTAGTTTGCGTGTCACTGATTGTTTACTTTTGGTGTTCGAAGGGAGAGCTCAGGCGTGTCCAGAAGTCCTTGTAACGAAGTTGAGAGGTGATGCCTTGGAATCTTCCCGCTCTATGATGTCATCTTAGTCGTGCTTGTGTGACGTCATCTTGTTTGAGTTGAAGGAATATCTCTAATTGTGTTGATGGAATATTGCTAAGGTGTTTGCAAATGACTGCCACTTCAGTAGTCACTCTATATATATATATATATGAGCTCTGTCCCACAAGGGACAGTATTAGTTCCCTTGCTGTTCATAATAATGATTGCAGATATTGATGCAGATATTAAGGACAGTATTGTATCATGCTTCGCAGATGACACAAAGATATGTAAGGAAATATTGAACGAAGATGACATAAGAAAACTACAAAATGACATTGAAACATTATTCCAGTGGGCAGAAGACAACAATATGAAGTTCAACGAAGAAAATTCCAACTTCTAAGATATGGTAATAAGAAAGAGCTACAGAAAAAAGGGTACAAAACTCCGCAAGCCAAAGAGATAACACCAAATCCACAAGTCAGGGATCTTGGAGTAATAATGTCGTCGGATGCAGAATTCAGAGGGCACTATAAAATCAAAATCACAACGGCTAGATAAATAATAGGAATCATCTGGAGGAGCTTCCGCAGCAGAAAAGCAAACATCATGCTCAAATTATCCAAGTCTAGTCCTACCAATAATTGAGTATTGCTCAGTACACACAAGCCCACACAGAAAAAGAGACATTGCGAGCATTGAAACTATACAAAGGACTTTTACGTCTAAGAAAGAGGAAACGGAATGTGAAGACTACTGGTCTCGGCTACAATCCCTGGAACTCTACTCTCTTGAAAGAAGGCGCGAGCGGTACACAATAATATACATATGGAAAATACTTGAGGGCTGTGTCCCTAACTTCAGAAATGAAAGAGAAACAAACTGGAATGAGAGAAGAGGCAGATTTTGTACGGTCCCAGCTGCGGTGGGAAAAGGAGCCATGAAAACGAGGATGGAAAGTACCCTCAGAATAAGGGGCCCAAAGCTTTTCAATGTCCTTCCAAAAGAAGTGAGGAATCTCCAGCACACCGACCTGAATAATTTCAAGAACCAGCTGGACAGATTCTTGTGCAAAGTCCCTGACCAGCCATGCGTGACTAGCTACGAGGGCAGGAGATCAGAGAGCAATTCCCTCCTTCACCAAGTCCCGCAAATGAGGCGGAATGCTGCAGAGGGGTCGACCGCAGGTCGATCCTGAACCGTCGTTCAAACTCAACAAAAGTAACAAAAGTGTGTATATATGTATATATATATATATATATATATATAGACCCTTCACGCAATCTTTTTGAGTCAGATTTCGCTCATCAAGTTTTAATTTTTATGAGTAACACGAAAATACATAATAAATTTCTACAACGCTGCAATTTCTGCAACAATGCGACATATGATTCTAAGGCAATTAAATGTGGTTTCTGCCAATTCCTTTCCGACTGAAATGGAAAGATGAAGATATCTCTCTCATAACAAGTGCCAAACAACTGAATGGAGTGAAATACTTTTGCGAAAGATGTATGAATGAAATAAACTCATTTACGGTTTATAAAGCAGAAAGAGAATACGAAGAAAAAACTGAAGAGAAAACTGTGAATGACAAGTAGAGGAAAAGAGACGAGGAGACGAAGAAAAGGGAAGAAGTAAAATAAATACCGACACACAAAGAAGGCGAGAATATGAATGTAACAGAGGCAAAAAAATTAACACAAGAAGTTCAAACGGAGGACACTAACGCAAATAGTAAAAAAAGCAATAAAGCAACTACGAAAATAGACAGAAGTTATTTCCAAATAAAGAGCGGGAACAACCATCGAAAACGAAAGCTTCGAGTAAAAATGGGGAAGGGATTGTATGAAGAAACTATAAGAGGCAATTGCAGCTGTAAAAGAGAACAGTGTATATATGAACACCCAACTATTTGCGAATTCTACTATATAATAATGGTTACTGTAAATTCAGAGACAACTTCAAATTTTATCGCTCCGCCATTCACAAAAATTACGCAAGACATGGGACCTGCAAATATGGAAAAAGATGCATGTACCATCACCTCCCAACAAGCTCAAAGGACAATAGGAAAAACGAAAAGAAATCTATGCATATAAATCGCGAACCAAAATTTGTCAACATTGCAGACAATTTGGCTGCTAATCCTCATACAGCACATGCAGTTGACACATTTGAAAACCTCCGAGCCGACTGTTTCCTGGGAAGAGGCTATCAGAACAGGTAAGCGGAAACCGATGTTTCTCGGAGGGCCATACGGCTACGAAACACACAACAATGAATGAATGATAATGAATTTGTAATGCACAAGGGCAACGCAAAACTAAGAACATAAATGAACATAAATGAACATATGAAAGTGCCTTTACAGTATCGGGTACTAAACGAGGGAAGGTGAGATGGTCCCGGAAATCGAACAGGTTCGACCCACGGTACACCATGAAGACTGTAAAGATTGTCCTGGCTAATATTCAAGGGCTAAAACCGAACCACTCGCTAAACAAAGTTTCATAACTGAAAGGATTTATAAGTGAAATAAGGGCTAACATAACTTAAAGATTGCCAAAGAGACTGTGAAAACTGTGGATACTGCATAAATAAGGAAGAAATACATATCGATGGTTACAACTTCCTACGAGTTATAGAACACCAAAACGTAAAGGTGGCTGTGCTATATACGTAATTAGTATGCCCTCAAAATGGACGAGTGCAAAGCAATTGCAAATGTTGCATATTGTTGCAAGAGTGCCAACCCCCACCCCCATATTACCCCCCCCTTTGTTTCAAGGCACCCATATATGGGGGAGGGGTTGCAAGAGCAAGAAGGGTTATACAACTTGGAGGCGGAGTTATCCCCCAAGCTGCAATGAACGCCGATGGGGGTATTCAACTTGGAGGCGGAGTTATCCCCCAAGTGGCAATGAACCCCCCAAAGGGGTATACCTAACCTAAGAGAGAGGTGTTCGCATGGCAGTAGCCAAGCGCATGTTAAGACTTCAGCCGAGCTGCCGTTTTCTTATAGTACGCATAATCAGCCAGTTGGCTTAATCAGCCAGTGCTTCCAGGTATCATCAGCCAGTTGGCTTAACCAGCCAGTGCCTCCGGGCATCATGAGCCAGCTGGCTTAATCAGCCAGTGCCTACGGGCATCATCAGTCAGTTAGCTTGATCAGACAGTGCCCCAGGCATCATCAGCCAGTTCGCTTAATCAGCCAGTGCCTCCAGGCATCATCAGCCAGTTGGCTTAATCAGCCAGTGCCCCCAGACATCATCAGCCAAAAAAAAAGAACTTTTCTCATACATATATATATATATATATATATATATATACGTATATATATATATATATATACACACAGAGTTATATTAATCTTTGGAGCGTCCTTCCACGGTTGATAGCCACGGTGACCTAATGATCAGCGTTAAACTGTAAGTTTAAGGTGGAGGCGGGCTCGAGACCCGGCACGTCCTTCCACATCTGCTAGCCAGGGTGTCCTGATGATCCGTGTTAAACCGTAGGTCTAAGGTGGAGGCGGGCTGGAGACCCGGTGCATCCTTCCACCGTTCGTAGGGGCAGGACCCCGTTATAGCAACACTCGATCATGTTGTTTATTTCCCTCTCTCTCATATATATATACACTTCCCCGTTTAACAGTAGGTCTAAGGTTGAGGCGGGGTCGAGACCCGGCACGTCCTTCCACGGTTCGTAGGGGCAGGACCCCGTTATTGCAACACTCGATCATGTTGCTTATCTCTCTCTCTCATATATATATATGTGTATATACACACTTCCCGTCATATATTCTGGCTTACAACCTCAACTCTCTCTCTCTCTCTCTCTCTCTCTCTCTCTCTCTCTCTCTCTCTCTCTCTCTCTCTCCTTCTCTGTCCCAATTAAGCCCCTGCTGACCAAAGCTTTTCTTTTCTTTCCACAACAAAAATTTAATTACAGGATTATAAACGGATTTCCATTCCGAACCTTTCGTGTATATATCGTCGTTTACGTTTAAAAATAAAATCTGAAACATCTGCTGTTTTATTTCTTTATTGGCTATTCTCTGATTTTCACGTACTTAACACCTCAACTCTCTCTCCAGAATAAAAGATCAACATAACAAAGCGTTTCTCGTCTCTCCACGAACGGTGACACCTGACACATGCCATAAAACTTTACAACTCGCTCGATATCGTATTATACAACCCATTACATTACACGTCTTTGTTTTTCTAAATTTATTTATTGTATCTCGGAAATTTTACAGTGGCTGCTTTCATGGGTAATTAAATATCTTCCACTTTTATGATACGCATTTTAAATTATACTTCACAGTTCTTCACATGTCTTTGTCATGCCTTCATGGGTAATTAAATATCTTCCACTTTTATGCTTCAGGGCATCATAAACCATAGTTAGTGTTTTTCTCAACCATACGTGAATATATCATCCAATATAATGAAATCCCTTCCCATCAAACGAGAATGTACAGGCAAACTGTTACGGCCATAAAACGTTTTCTCTCTCTCTCTCTCTCTCTCTCTCTCTCTCCATCCCTCACACACACCCTATTTCCAGACGTATAACGCGCACTTTTTTTTTACCCCAAAATACTCCAAAAATCACCCTGCGTTAAAATTAACTCGTTAAAATTGTACATGTGAAGTGAGGTAGGAAGTATATCTTTTCCTAAATTTTTATTTTCCTAAATTTTCTCTTCAAATAATTTTCTCTTGAAAATTAGGGTGCCCGTTATACGCCGGGAAATACGGTATATATATATATATATATATATATATATATGTATATATATATTAGACCTTAAATCTGTACCGTTTTTCTCGAGTCGATAATGTCACATTTTGGCTGATTAATCTCTTGCCATTTATTTACACAGCTACAAACATCGTTCATAAAACCGATTTCGTGAGGGTGCCTTACGCAAAGTTCTACCTCGTTTTTCTTCGAGATGATTAACCTACGCTTATACAAACTCTAATACATACTGTAAAATCGAATGGACTGAATTAAGTTTTCTTTAAATTTCATCTCTCTTTAACTCTCTCTCTCTCTCTCTCTCTCTCTCTCTCTCTCTCTCTCCGCTTTCTCTCGCTCTCTTTATCTCTTCCCTTACTTTCCTTCATATATATACATATATGGTATCCCACGTAAAGTTATAGGTCCCTTCCTTTAAACAACCATAACATTACATTAGTCTGTATATTTATATACTTTATAAATATATACCCATGTTTTACTTCTTGTTTTAACCCTAGTTTCGCGGCTTTATTTCAGAACTGAGTCGTGTCTACACTAGGGTTATAACTTTTAGACTTTTTTTCAAATAAAAGATCTCCTGTATCATAAATCGATGAACTTTTGCTTAAAAACAATGAAAAAGACCCTACTTCATCTCAGTTTTTAAAAAAGGTCACCCCAAATCAAAAGTTTGAATCACCATAACCATATATTTACGTTACTACTCATAAGTATATAAATATATTATTATTAGAGGGCGGACTTTTAGGTTTTAACCTAAAAAATATTTTCGAATTTTTCAGTACGCTAATATATCGTGAGATCGCCCGAAAAATCACTTCCGGTGCTCAAATTCGATGACTAATATCAATCCACACATACAAGAAAATTCTAGAACACACGACATTGTTCTTCATGCACTCGCAAATTGTATAAAAGCACGAAATGATATCAACCGAATCACTTGTGTCCAGTATTGCGCAATAGTTACTCAACTGTTCAGTTCAACTCAACTTCAGGTAAGCTTTTATTATTTGTAATATGTTCGCTTAATTAAAAAACGTAGCGAAATGTGGAATTCGCTTCTGCACTCTTGAACATTCCAGAACATTTTTTAAATTTATTAACCATAATAATTTGTTGAATTTTTCTTCCATTTTAACACGTAAACAAAAGCGTATCCAGAATGTTTTGTAGAGGGGAGTCAAACTCAAAAAATATATAGAGCCCAAAATATTTGGTGATAAATATTTTCGTGAGACGTTCTATGGATGTTCTAAAAATATTTTCAAAAATTTTATCACCTAAAAAATAAATATTTGGTCATATTTTTTCACCTAAAAATCCGCCCTCTAATTATTATATTATTTCTATATATTATATTAATATTATATATATATAATATATATATAAACAAACAAACAAATCAACTTAATACCTTTTTATATCTGTTTCAGAAGAAATATAATGTCACACAAGAAAAGTGATACTACCTTACAGAAGAACAAGGATATCTGGACCAATAATCTGGTGAGATTCCAGCAGTCACATAGAAGAAGAGGAATTGTGCCTTTAGAAGAATCTTCACTAGAAGAAAAATGCAGAATGCCACTCCAAATCCAAATCATTGGACGGTACCAGTTTCTTGGAACAGAAATCAAAGGAAGAAAGGAGCGAATAGTGGAAATTTCCAAAGAAGTTACAAAATTATGGAAGAATAAATTGAATTTTCCGCATGTGTCAGATCAAGTAATACGAGGAAAGCTTGACAAGGTGATGAAGACTTATGATGAATGTGTCAGGAGGGGAAAATATGATGCCCTGAATGAACTTTTTGATATCACTAAAGTAAATGGCCAATGGTTATCCTCGGAAGACAAACGACTGTACCACCTTCAAGTGGAAAGCAAAGGAGAAGTGGGGTACTCTACAGGTCAAGTTGCAAGTGAAGAAACGATTCACCCTTCAAAGAGACGAAAATTGCCTGCTGAATCAGCATCAACATCTTACAATCATGTATCTGGTCGTAGTGGTACTGAATCTGAAGAGAGCGAGCATGAAGATGAAGATGAGAGTTTTACTCCACCAACCAGAAGACATAACAAAAGTAAAGTTGCAACCAACTTGGTGACATCCACAGGAGTATCAACAAGTAAAGCCGCTAAAATATGCAAACAGTTGTCACTTGATGGTATTGACATTCCAACACCAAGTCAAGCAGCAATTTACAAGTCAGCATACAAAGAGGCTGCTAAATTGAAGGAGGAAATGATTGAAAATTTACAGATGGAAGAGTGGTCTTTACATTTTGATGGAAAGCGCATTGAGGAAAATGAGTATCAAGTAGTGGTACTTAAAAATGAAAGAACCGAAGTAAAATTGGATGCATTGCGTCTGAAAGATGGCAAGGCTGAAACTACTGCTGAAGGAATTGCAAAAGTTATTGATGAATACACCTTATGGAATGCAATAAAGATGATCGTTGCTGATACAACAAGTGTTAACACTGGGAAAAAGAGTGGAGTTGTTGTCAAATTGCAACGAATGTTCTCAGAGAAGGGTATCTGCAAACCACAATTTATCAGTTGTCAGCATCACATTCTGGACAGGATTCTCCGTTTGGTAATGGACGAAGATCTTGGTGCTAACACCAGTTCTCCAAACATCGAACATCCATTTGTATCCCAACTGGTGAAGAATTATGAGGAACTAAAGGCACAGTTTGTTAATGGAACAGAAGAAGTCCTCGAGAAATCAGGATGGAGAGATGATATTAAGTTTTTGTACCATCTAACCGGGTGTTTAGATTCTTTGAAGAAAAAGGGAATTTTCCTTTGATTAACTTTCAGAAAATTCCAAACATCAGCAATGCGAGGTGGCATTCAAGAGCCATTCTAGCTATCCTTGCATTTATTCTTATACCTACAACAAGGAAGACTTTGGAGAAGGTATGCAGATTCATTTCATACAACTGGGCAGAATACTGGTTTACTAATCAGATGTACAATGAAAATGACTTCAAGAACTTGTTAGAAATATTGAAACCTTACAAAAAAGCATTGAACTCATTGGAAAATAGCTGGAAGCAGGAGCCATCCCCACTCAAGATACCAAGAAGTAATCAGTGTGCTGAACGTGCAATCAAAGTTATGCAGGAACTGTATGCTGCCTGCAGAAACAAAAACAAACTGCAACTTCGGTTTATTCTCAGCAATAAGCAGTAATATATGTACAAGTATTATAACGATTATGTTGTGAGTTCTTTTATTATATTACATGGAATATGCAATAAAGTTACGTATGCAATAATCGATTATTTTATTTCGGGGTGACCTTTTCTAAAAAGATATTAAAATGAAAGTTAATTTCTTTGTTTTTAGGCAAACGTTCATCGAAATAAAGTACAGGAACATTAGGTTGTAAAAAAGTTATAACCCTAGTCTACACTTCTTTAACGCACTTGACTCTGGTATCCTCCTTTCAACTCAAGAAGTGGAGCGTTTACCCCCGTCTCTGCTTCAACACGAACCCACATCTTCGTTGGAGGCAGAGTACTCCAGTCATGAATTGTAAGTATAACATATCCTAAATTTGTTACCAAGATTAACCAAATGGATAAGTCTCTCTCTCCCTCCAGCACGAAGAACCACGTTAAAATGTAGGCCTAAGTCGAAGTGACGGGCTATTCCGTACTTTATTTTTTCAAACGGGTTGTAAATTTTAATTAAAAACTGTAGGTCTGAGATGGAGTGAAAAAAATCATTCTGTAGTTTACTTTTTCTACGATTTGTAAATTTTAAAGTTGGATTGGAATTCATAAGACTCACAGACCCAACACGCAATTCATTTGTGACCCATGATTTCCTTTAAGGGTTAATTATAAACTGTACGTCTAAGCTGGTGTGACAGTCCATTCCATAGTTTATTTTATCCTGCAAATTGTAAAATTTTAATTATTCGTATAAGACTGGTCTAAATCGTCCATATTTTCAATCACACTTGATATATATATATATTATATATATATATATATATATATATATATATATATATATATATATATATACAGTACATATTACCGAGCTCAATTTTTCCACTAATTCACTGAATACAGCTAAGCTACACAATGCTCCAACTCAGCACCAGAGCCGAGAATAAAAATAGTGTTTTCTAAAAAATCATAATCATTCTTTTCATATTAAATTTATGTAAAAAATGACTAACCAACTTATCGCGTAAAACCATTTCTATAAAAAAAAACTTGATAAGTGTTTACCAAATTATTGCTATTTTGATAGGAAAAGAGAGATCAAACCTGTGATAAAATAAAAATTATGCAAACAGCGATTTTATGAATAGCAAAAAATAGGCCACTATTTTAAATGTATATTTTAAACAATTATAAGGATTTTTTTGTAAGCAAAACAGACATACAAACGTTCGAAAAAGTGCGAAATCGAGACTATAGCCCAAGAATAGGCTGGTCCCAAATTTTAGTAGATGCTAAACCATGGATTAGGCCATATTTCTGATTTAACCTACAAAATAATGCCGAAGTATTTTGCGTGAAAAGGAATTATTAATAAAAAATTTTTGGTTAGAAAAATATTTGGGAGCACGAAAATTAATTAGAGTTTTCGAATAAGCCATCGATAAGAGGTGATTTGAATTATATCATAGATAAAGTGAAGGAAACTGGTGATGTAGAGCGTAGAAAGGGTAGTAAGAGACCTAGAACGGCTCGAACACAAGCAAATATCGATCTCGCAGGGACAAGAATATTGAGTCAAGAAGAACCTGGGACGCATTTAATGCCAAATGAAATAGCGATGGAAATAGGAATATCTGACAAAAGTGTTAGGCCAATAGCAAAATTTCACTTAAACTTGAAGGCAGACAAACAAGTTTCAGTACAATTTTTAATTGACATTCATAAGCAAAATCGCTTGCTATGTTGCCCTCAAATTACTCGTTAGATTTTCACCGCGATCAGTGCGTACGATATGGTTTAGTGATGAGAAAATATTTACAGTTAGTAAACCAATTAATATACAGAATGATTGTGTATATGCTGCTGTCAAAAGGAAACGTGATATAACACCTGAAAGGGTAAGAGAAACAGAGATTTTCTCCAAGTGTAGTGGTCGGTCCCGCATTTTGAAAGCTAGGAAAGACAAGGATAGTTTTGTAGAACGATGCATACGAATGGATTGGAATATTACTGTAATCATGTTCTTCTTCCATATTTTCAAGATATTAGACAAATATGCGATGATAACTTCGTTTACCATCAAAATGGTACACCTTTTCGTCGTGCTAGAGCCACAGTTGATTACCTGTGACAAACAGCCTCTGATTTCATAGAACATGGAATGTAGCTGGTCAACAGCCAGGATTTAAATCCGTTGGACTACTCAGTGTGGAAGCACTAAAAGAAAAGGTTTATCGCACTATCATCTTATCCAAAATGTTCAAAACATAGAGCTAATATATTCGATATATATACATACATATATATATATATATATATATATATATATATATATATATATATATATATATATATATATATACACACCCACACATATATATATATATATATATATATACAGGGGTAAGACAAAATAATATGAAAGTATGCCATTAGATTCATTCGATGTTGTAGGGTGCGATGGCACTGTAGTATTTACAGGTATGAAAGGAGGAGTGAAATACTTCTTGAAGTTCACTGTCAATGTCTGATTCAGTGGTTCATATGTCTGATGCATACCAATGAATTACCATTACGCTATCTTATAGGTCACCTTGATGGTGCAACACAGGGACTCAACGCATTTTCTGGTCCAATAGGCAAAGCCTTAATGAGATGCTGGCAAAACTCTGTTGTAAGATTTCAACTAATCTGTACTGAAGATACCTTACCTATCATTGGCAATCTAAAAAACTTGAGTAAGGATAAAAAATATTTACACGAAATATGCAAAGCAGTGTCATTAGGACATTGCCCAAAAGAGTTAGCAAAGAGGAATCCTGGTCCTTTGTCGCATTCTAGATGGCTAACAATTGGAAACAGAATCCTTCGCTTGTATTTAAGTACATAAAATCCATCTGAGAATCTTATCAAATTTGCAATTTACGTAAGAACAGTATAGTATGCTCCAGTGTGATTCAACATTAAAGGGTATCCTTACTGTAATTATGGAGCAAAGCAATTCAATCTCTTGGTTAAATGCTCATGGTACTTGCAAAACAAAGAGAAAGATATCATTAACGAAATTGGAAGAAACGCATATTTGGCACGTCCTGGAAACATTTTGCTTACGATGATCACTGATGAACGGCCTGCAATCCGTGAATTGGCTTTACGCAGGATTGTAGCAGCTCGCAATCAAGAAAAAGAACTTCGTTCTCGGAACCTGCGTCAATTTAAAGTTCCAAATATTAATTATGATTCTGAAGATTATGTTATTCTCATCAACTGGGTAACCCATCAAAGAACAGAGCCCCCACTTACAAAACACATCGATGACAATGAGCTTGTCTCTCTCATCGAAACTGGTTTCAGTTCTTCCCACTTTCTGCAAAAAATGCCATGTCACACTCAAGCTATAAAACGAAGTGTGAAATTAGTGACTGAAGCCTCAATGTCTGTTTGTGCCGCTAAGCGCAGAGAGGGATTCATCACGACAACAATTGAATCTCGAGCACTTATCGGTGTTCTTGACTCAAAAAAAAGATTACAAAATGAAAACTGCTTAGACTCAAAGATAACGGCGTGTTCAATGGTTGGGCGGTTGGGTGGGTGGGCACGGGTGGAATTCGAAATGCAGCCACCTCCTCGTGGTGAGTTCTGGGTGATAAAAGCTATACCAGATAACTTTTATCAGCTAAGAGTTGCATACTTACACGAAAGTTTATAATACAATTTCATTTCTGGTGACTGCATCAAACATACCAATATGCTACTATACGTGAAAACTCATGCCTGCAAATGCAAAACTTTAAGGTCTTTGGGGAAGTCGAAGACTAAAACGTAGAAATGTGAAACTTTTATGGTGCTATTTTTAAGGGAATAGGCAAGTTTTGGAGCCCCTGCCGATGAGCGATTGTGAAATTTTTTTCACACTAAATAACAACGACCCACCGTAATGCAGAGTATTCGGCGCATAATGACGGGTACCGATACTTTTATTTATGACCGATGTGTTCTCTAGAGACTTGTGGCTTATTCCTCTTAAAAATAAGTCGCCTGAAAAAGTTGTTAAAGCTACAAAAGCAATGATGTTGAAGGAAAACAGGATCCCAGGTCATTTCTGCACAGATATAGGGAAAGAATTTATAGGTCGAACTTTTCAAAACGTGCTGGCAGAGTTTAAAATCAGTTATTACACATCCGATTCTGTGCATAAGGCTTCTTTACCCGTAGGAGTACAGTACACCATTAAGGAGCTCATGCATCGTTATTTTGCACATAAAAATACGTAGAGATACATAGGCATTCTCGAACATTGGCGTCATCCTACAACCGATCACGCCATCATATGATTGGTAAATCGCTTAATTAAGTTTTGAAGAGAGGTACGCATGCAGAACCTGAGGTGAAAAAAGATAGACGCCGAGGAACGCCATTGTTAGAGCGTTTCAAAAACAATGATTATGTAAGACTGCCGCGAACAGTGAATAAATTCACGAAAGGATTTGAGCAAGGATGGACACAGGAAATTTTTAAAGTTAGAACTATGAAGCCCAAAGACGAGGTGGTATTGAGCCACGGATCTGAATGGCGAAGAAATTGAGAGCGGTTTATATTGCAAGGAGCTGAAGAACGTAGCTATAAACGTCACCAAATCCTGTTCCTCTCATGCCTGATGCCTTCTCTCAAGGGTGCAAAAAAGTAAAACTTTGCTACGCCCTAACTGCGACATGTCTAGAATTGCTACTTGGACTGGATGAATAGATGCATTATGTAATAACTTTCATTTATCAACACTAATTGGCTAGAAAAGCATTATTTTAATTATATTTAATAGAGCAATGACGATGTATAATTACTGTTGATAAAAAAAGACAAAACACTCAATTCTTTTTATTAGAAATTAGGTAACCTTCACTACCAAGTTACAAACTAAACTAAAGGACCAGCTTCAGTATCTCTTCAGACACGAGTGAGGGTGGTTGTGTTGCGCTAGCTCTCCGTCACTACCTATCGTGTTAGACTGTAGTGCAACCATCATGGAGCGACCTACGAGTGCAGTGTGGAAGTACTTCTCGAGAGTGTCAATGATATAGAGAAGTGTGTCATACGTAATAAGAACTATTCACGAAAGGGAAGGATTACCACTAACTTTAAAAACCATCTGCGTTCAATGCAAAAGAAGGAATATAATGAAGTAATATCTAGTGAAAATGAAGCTAATGAACAGTCAAATAAGAAAAAGGAATCAAAAGTGTCTCTTACACACCTACAGGAAATGAAGTGTGCAGTGAAAGAAAAGAATCAGACGATTGAAAGTTGCTTCGAAAAAGTCAAAATTTGGGATGCGAATCATCAAAATCACTGTACTATCGCATAGCCGAAATGATAATAATGGATGACTTGTCATTCAACCACGTTGAGGACTTAGGTTTCATGAGACTCATGGCTGAAACAGCTCCACAGTATAAAGTGAAACACCAACCGTTCTACACTGATCTTGTGTGCAACAATATCTATGACTGTTTCAAAGAAAGTGCTAAAAATTCTTGAGCCTCTAAAAGATTCGAAAGTATCATTGACAACAAATGCATAGTCAGACAAGTCTGCTGGAGTGTCTTTACTCTCTTTGACATCCATGCAGTGAATCAAGACTTCATGAGAACCAATTTGGTGCTCAGCGTAATGCCACTTGAGGATCGCCACACTGGAGAATACTTGCCAGAAAAATTTGAGCAGATGCTTCAAAAGTGGGATATTGCCCATTCATCCATCCATTGTGTGATGCGCGACTCAGGAGCAAATATGATAAAAGCTTTGTTTCTGACTGGCATCCATAATATTGATTGCACTGTTCATAAATTGCCACCTTTAATCAAAAGTGGATTATCCTCAGAGAAATCTATCAGTGATTGTTTGGCTAAACTTCGATCTATCGCTACTCATTTCAATCATTTTACGATGACTCAGGATGAGTTAAAAAAATTTCAGAAACGCTTAAATCAATCTGAATTTAGTCATTCATGATGTCGCCGCACGGTGGAACAGCACTTATCACATGATGCAGAAAACACTGAAGTTGAAGGAACTACCGAGTCTATATTTCGCTGCTAACTCCAAAATGCAACAACTCACTAACGTCGACTTCACTCTCTTGTCAAACTGTGTGGCGGTGATGGAACCATTCGATGATATCACAAAAAAGATTGAGTAATTCCACCTCTTCCATAACTGAGGTTATTCCTCTCGTCGTTTCCTTGAAAAATGTGTTACAATCTCGAAAGGGGATTCTGAAGCGAATCGTGGAATCAACAATGAAAGAGATATGAGCACAGAGCTAGCAAGGAGATTTGATGGCCTAGAAGCAAATGACATGTATTCTTTGGCTACCTATTTGGATCCAAGGTACAAAGCAAAATTTTTTCCGTTTCACATGTCACAAAAGGTGTTCAGGAAAAATTGGGATATCTTTTTGATAAAATGGTCAAGACTCAAACATCATCGGACTCGGAGACAGCCAGTGAACCACCGGCAAAGAACAAAGAAACCACTGATTGATTTTGGCCAGACATCAGCTTCTTCGAGTGAATCACTAACAATAATGGATTCAATGAGTGCTCTATTGGCTTTCAGTAGTGATGACGAGACCGAAACTGAGTCAAGCAAAAAGGATTGAAATATCACAAAGAGAAAGGGATTGGACAAGAAGATGATGCTTTGGCTTCGTGAAGGTCAAATCAAAAGAAATGCATAAATTTGAACAAACTGGCTCGGACATACCTTGGATATCCTCCCTCAAGTGTTCGTAGTGAAAAACTATTTAGTGGAGAAGGGATCATCTACGATGAAAAAAGGAATAGGCTGGAGGGGTCAAAGCTGAAAACTTTTATTTTTGAGATACATTCTCCTAGCAATTCAATTTAAATATAAGTATAAAATAGTGTGTATGTTACACCGTTTCAAAATTTAATGGTGAAAAAATAAAATTTGAATTTTTGTTAGCATAGTGTTTTATTTTATGGCATATGATATTACAAACAGTATGTTAAATTTTCATTACATTTAATGAAGATTTAGGGACAGCTCAGAGCAACTGAAGTATTGAATATTTATCACTGTACGAAATGTGATTTCTGGGTTTGTGCAATCGCTTTCCGATGAAACTGGAAAACTTGAAATAGAAATTGACGTTGCTCCTCATTCACTGTAATTGTTTCGTTGAAATCTGTTGCAAGTTCAACTGTTCCTTCTCCACAATCGTTTTTCCTATATTCATCTCTTTTAATTAACATTGCGGTTTTTTCATGTGACTTTTTTCCGAGGTAAAATTAACTTTTTTTCGTGACTTTTTTTCCCGTGACTTTTTTCCTAGATTCGTTACAACGGAGCTGGGATGTAGCCCCAATTAAACTAACAAATAAATAAATTAAATGTAAAAAAATTTAAATAATACATGAGTTCAATAAATTTTAGTAAAAATTAAGTTCAATAAATTAAACAAAACAATAAAAAAAAAGTTAAATTAAACTAAATAGAAAAATTATAGTAAAATTTATATATAAAATGATTTCGGTAAACACTAAACTCAGTGCCACTGCGCTGGCGACGTGTTGTGCCTCCTCTCACACCTCACGACGACGACGGCATAATTCCGTGTACCAGAGCCATTACCAACTGAAACATGTTGGAACATGTTTTATAATGTAATGTAGATGGTTATTTGATGCAGTGACTTTGCACTGGAAGCAAATAACGTATAATGAAAAAGGCAGTTTTTTCTGTAAGACAGAGAATTTCACATGGCTTGCGCAGTCCCTAAATATCAACCAATGTTATAATTATATACACCATTTTCGGATGGGCGTGGTTGGGGAAAGTGGTTGGTTGGATGCAAACGCGCTGGGTCTCGTCGTCCTGCATCCTAGAAACACTTTTTACAGGTCAGACTATAGTAATTACTCATTACATTGTACACTGTGAAAAGTGTGGCTAAAATTCGATAGTTTATTGTGTTTATTCTTAGGTATCCGCAACTACAGAGGTATGAAACCTGACAACCGTTACAAGTTTAAGTACATTAGCAATGCCTAAAAAGCCCGGAAAAAAGAAGTACTAAAATATTCTTTGAGAAAGTACGTGTTATTATTCACACGATAGAAGGTTCGTTTTGCCTTGTTGAGACAAGATTTCATAAACGCAGGTGGGTAACACAGATTACTTCCAATACCGTTGATTTTTTCCAATTCGGCATCGATGTATTCCGGACTGGCGATCCTAAGGGCGCGGAGAAACAGTGAAGAAAAAATGGCCTTCTTAGTGGGGGTGTCATGTCCCGAGTAAAAGTGTACGTAGGACAAATTGTTTGTTTTTTCCGATAGCTACTAAACTTAAAACCTGGGCTTTCCCTATGTACACGCACATCCAAAAACGGGATTGAATTGTCTTGTTCGACTTCTAAAGTAAACTTAATGGAGGGGACTTCATCATTTAACTGAAGGAGGAAGTCATCCAGGTCACGATTCATGGGCCAGATGCACAAAATATCGTCGACGTACCGCAACCATGGGATGCCAACCCCCAGGATTCTTGGAATGTTAGTAATTTCGAAAAACTCCATATAAATATTGGAGAGGAGGGGCGACAAGGGGTTGCCCATGGCCATCCCAAAAACTTGTTGATAATACTCGTTATTGAAAGTGAATTTACATTCTTTGATGCAAAGCTTAATAAGTTCCAAAACAATGTGTGCAGGTAGTGGCAGGTTATACTTATGTAATTCTCGGGAGAGAAAGTCAAGCATGTCATCAATCGGCACGTTTGTAAACAATGAACAAACATCAAAACTGATCAATCCATCGTTGGTTTCAGTACTTGCATTATTCAATTTTTCAGTAAAATCCATGGAATTTTTTACATGTGAATCCGAGACAGTTCCGAGAATGGGGGACAAGACTTTGACAAGCCATTTGGAGAGTTTATAAGTAATAGAGCCCACCGAGTTAATAATTAATAGGGCGCATAGGGTTGCCAGGTTTGTGGGTTTTAATAAGACCGTTAAATGATCAAGTCCCCTCCATTATGTTTACTTTAGAAGTGGAACAAGACAACTCAATCCCGTTTTTGGATGTGCGTGTACATAGGGAAAGCTCAGGTTTTAAGTTTAGTATCTATCGGAAAAAAAAACAATTTGTTCTACGTACACTTTTACTCGGGACATGACACCCCCACTAAGAAGGCCATTTTTCTTCAATGTTTCTCCGCGCCCTTATGATCGCCAGTCCTGAATACATCGATGCCGAATTGGAAAAAAATCAACGGTGTTGGAAGTGATCTGTGTTACCCACCTGCGTTTATGGAATCTTGTCTCAACAAGGCAAACCGAACCTTCTATCGTGTGGATAATAACACTCGTACTTTGTTAAAGAATATTTTAGTACTTCCATTTTTCCCGTGCTTTTTAGGCATTGCTAATGTACTTAAACTTTTGGATATTAATGTAGTATTTTCATATAACAATATTGTGAAAAATATCATAGTAAAAAATAACCTTACCAATAATTCAGGCATTATCTATAAAATTGGTTGTAAACAATGTGATTCCTTTTACATAGGTCAGACGGGAAAGGATTTTCACACACATGTAAAACAACATCAATATTCCGTTAGAAATGGACAGTCGTCCAGTGCCATTTTTGTCCATTTGTCAGAGTTATCCCACTGTATTGATTGGAATAATGCTTCAGTTTTGTTTCACTCTAGCAACATTGTTAATAGAAATATTCTTGAGTCTGCCATTATCCAACTTACAAATAACTTCAACATAAGCAAAGGTCTTTTTGAACTCGATCCCGTTTTTGAATTCGTTCAAAACGGATTTAGACAAGAAGGGTAGAGTGCTAAACCTTTGGTAAACCTTTATGCTTCTCTAGTAACTTTTATTTTTCAATTTATTTTTATATATATCGGACTTAGACAAGAAGGGCAAAGTGGTAAAACCTGGGCAGAGTTCCAGTATAAATTTGTATGCCTCTCTTACAAGTTTTATTTTTATTTTTGAATTTATTTTTTTTAATTAACTATAAAATTGGTTGGAAACAATTCATTTCATCTTGTGTTGGATTCGGGCAAACTGCTAAAATCGGTAGTTTTTCCTTACAAATTTGTATGCTCATCCCACAATCCTTTAATATTTTTTTTTATTTATTTACTTATTTTTTTGCGATGATTGTATATATATATATATATATATAATATATATTTTTTTTTTTTTAACCTCTGTATAGGCTGTAACTCTTTATGTACTTCAGTGTTCCTGAGGATGTCATTAGACGAAAGCGCTTGAGCACCATTCTGTGTTTCCTTTCCTTCGTGCTTTTTATTCTTAATATGGAGTTGGACCTCCTTCAGCGGCAATAACAGCTGCAATGCGTCGGGGAATTGATTCATACAGCTTTTGGACAGTGGCTAGAGGAATCCTGAGCCATTCTTCGAGCAAACCCTGCTCCATTTCCTCCAAAGACGCCGGCGGTGGGAATCGGCTTCTGACCTGCTGCTCCAACTGACACCACAGATGCTCGATAATGCTCGACCTGGGCGTTAACCCTACCATGCAGTACTACAGCTGGGCCAAGAGTATTCCACGATATTGCTGCCCAAAACCATCACACATCCGCCTCCATGCTTAACGGATGGGGTCAGGCAGTCGGGGTCATAAGCCTCTTTAGGCTGTCTCCAGACGTAAACTCGACCGGAACATGGAAATAGCGTAAAGGAGGATTCGTCGGAGTAGACTACATTCTTCCACCGGTCCATTGACCAATTCTTATAGTCATTACACCATTTTCTGCGCCGCTCAATGTTGATGTGCGAAAGGAAGGGTTTGGCAATTCCAGCCCATCCATGGTATCCAGCTCCATGGAGCTCGCGACGTACAGTTCTGGTCGATACCGGGCTTGCAAGATGCTGGTTAAGCTCTGCAGTCACTTTTGGAGCTGTGGTCTTATGGTTCTTTGTCACAATGCGCTTTAGCACCCGGCGGTCTCCATCACACAGCTTCTTCTTGCGTCCACTACTGCAGTTGTCGGTGCTTGTCTTTCCATGGTTTTGGTATGCAGACATGACCATAGAGAGAGTTCCTCTGGATACATTGAACATCTGAGCGGTTTTCGTCACCGATGCACCAGCCATCCGCGCTCCGACAATTTGACCTCTTTGGAAGTCTGACAGGTCTTTCATAACTGCTAATTCATAATTCACTCAGATCTGTAAAAACAACGTGAGGGTTATAACATGACGTATACACTCTCAGTTACGCATTTAAATAGGCTTGCCAGTCATTTGACCGTTTACTTTGTGTCTCAGCAGTCCGTAAAGATAACCGGTGAAATCGGCGGGTGTTCATATTATTTTGTCTAACCCCTGTATATATATATATATATATATATATATGTGTGTGTGTGTGTGTATATATATATATGTGTGTGTGTGTGTGTGTATATATATATATATATATTATATATATATACATGTATATATATCGAATATATTAGCTCTATGTTTTGAACATTTTGGATAAGATGACTAGTGCGATAAACCTTTTCTTTTAGTGCTTCCACACTGAGTAGTCCAACGTATTTAAATCCTGGCTGTTGACCGGCTACATTCCATGTTCTCTGAAATCAGAGGCTGTTTGTCACAGGTAATCAACTGTGGCTCTAGCACGACGAAAAGGTGTACCATTTTGATGGTAAACAAAGTTATCATCGCATATTTTTCTAATATCTTGAAAATATGGAACAAGAACATGATTACAGTAATATTCCAATCAATTCGTATGTATGGTTCTACAAAACTATCCTTGTCTTTCCTGGCTTTCAAAATGCGGGACCGACCACTACACTCGAAATAAATCTTTGTTTCTCTTTACCTTTCAGGTGTTATAGCACGTTTCCTTGTGACAGCAGCATATACACAATCATTCTGTATATTAATTGGTTTACTAACTGTAAATATTTTCTCATCACTAAACCATATCGTACACACTGATCGCGGTGAAAATCTAACGAGTAATTTGAGGGCAACATAGCAAGCGATTTTGCTTATGAATGTCAATTAAAAATTGTACTGAAACTTGTTTGTCTGCCTTCAAGTTTAAGTGAAATTTTGCTATTGGCCTAACACTTTTGTCAGATATTCCTATTTCCATCGCTATTTCATTTGGCATTAAATGCGTCCCAGGTTCTTCTTGACTCAATATTCTTGTCCCTACGAGATCGATATTTGCTTGTGTTCGAGCCGTTCTAGGTCTCTTACTACCCTTTCTACGCTCTACATCACCAGTTTCCTTCACTTTATCTATGATATAATTCAAATCACCTCTTATCGATGGCTTATTCGAAAACTCTAATTAATTTTCGTGCTCCCAAATATTTTTCTAACCAAAAATTTTTTATTAATAATTCCTTTTCACGCAAAATACTTCGGCATTATTTTGTAGGTTAAATCAGAAATATGGCCTAATCCATGGTTTAGCATCTACTAAAATTTGGGACCAGCCTATTCTTGGGCTATAGTCTCGATTTCGCACTTTTTCGAACGTTTGTATCTGTTTTGCTTACAAAAAAATCCTTATAATTGTTTAAAATATACATTTAAAATAGTGGCCTATTTTTTGCTATTCATAAAATCGCTGTTTGCATAATTTTTATTTTATCACAGGTTAGATCTCTCTTTTCCTATCAAAATAGCAATAATTTGGTAAACACTTATCAAGTTTTTTTTTATAGAAATGGTTTTACGCGATAAGTTGGTTAGTCATTTTTTACATAAATTTAATATGAAAAGAATGATTATGATTTTTTAGAAAACACTATTTTTATTCTCGGCTCTGGTGCTGAGTTGGAGCATTGTGTAGCTTAGCTGTATTCAGTGAATTAGTGGAAAAATTGAGCTCGGTAATATGTACTGTATATTATATATATATATATATCAAGTGTGATTGAAAATATGGACGATTTAGACCAGTCTTATACGAATAATTAAAATTTTACAATTTGCAGGATAAAATAAACTATGGAATGGACTGTCACACCAGCTTAGACGTACAGTTTATAATTAACCCTTAAAGGAAATCATGGGTCACAAATGAATTGCGTGTTGGGTCTGTGAGTCTTATGAATTCCAATCCAACTTTAAAATTTACAAATCGTAGAAAAAGTAAACTACAGAATGATTTTTTTCACTCCATCTCAGACCTACAGTTTTTAATTAAAATTTACAACCCGTTTGAAAAAATAAAGTACGGAATAGCCCGTCACTTCGACTTAGGCCTACATTTTAACGTGGTTCTTCGTGCTGGAGGGAGAGAGAGACTTATCGATTTGGTTAATCTTGGTGACAAATTTAGGATATGTTATACTTACAATTCATGACTGGAGTACTCTGCCTCCAACGAAGATGTGGGTTCGTGTTGAAGCAGAGACGGGGGTAAACGCTCCACTTCTTGAGTTGAAAGGAGGATACCAGAGTCAAGTGCGTTAAAGAAGTGTAGACACGACTCAGTTCTGAAACAAAGCCGCAAAACTAGGGTTAAAACAAGAAGTAAAACATGGGTATATATTTATAAAGTATATAAATATACAGACTAATGTAATGTTAAGGTTGTTTAAAGGAAGGGACCTATATCTTTATGTGGGATACCATATATGTATATATATATGAAGGAAAGTAAGAGAAGAGGTAAAGAGAGCGAGAGAAAGCGGAGAGAGAGAGAGAGAGAGAGAGAGAGAGAGAGAGAGAGAGAGAGAGAGAGAGGCTGTGAGAGTGGAGAGAGTTAAAGAGAGATGAAATTTAAAGAAAACTTAATTCAGTCCCTTCGATTTTACAGTATGTATTAGAGTTTGCATAAGCGTAGGTTAATCATCTCGAAGAAAAACGAGGTAGAACTTTGCGATGAGGCACCCTCACGAAATCGGTTTTATGAACGATGTTTGTAGCTGTGTAAATAAATGGCAAGAGACTTAATCAGCCAAAATGTGACATTATCGACTCGAGAAAAACGGTACAGATTCAAGGTCTAATATGTCTAATATATATATAATATATATATATATATATACCGTATTTCCCGGCGTATAACGCGCACCCTAATTTTCAAGAGAAAATTATTTGAAGAGAAAATTTAGGAAAATAAAAATTTAGGAAAAGATATACTTCCTACCTCACTTCACATGTACAATTTTAACGAGTTAATTTTAACGCAGGGTGATTTTTGGAGTATTTTGGGGTAAAAAAAAGTGCGCGTTATACGCCAAGAAATAGGGTGTGTGTATATATATATATGACAACGAGAACGGTTTATAGCATAAACTTTTAATTTTTGTAGATAAATTAAGTATATAATAAATTTGGTGTCTTACACCTTTGTCTTGTTTGTATAGGCGATAGTTATCCAGTTCTTAATGATCTTTGTGTATATAGAATGCAGACGAAGTTGTGTTATCAACTTAGGCGTAAAGTTATTAATTAAAATTTTACAATTCGCATGAAAAAATTTAAGTAGAAACAAATTTTTTGTTTGTTTGATGGCAACATTAAGTAATTAAGTATATATATATATATATATATATATATATATATACTGTATAATGTATATATGAAATGAATGAAATGAAATGAAAAGGTTTATTGGCAGACTATAGTCCATATGACAAATATTATTAATACAGTGACAGTTCATATACTAAGGATAGAAATATATACAATTGATTAGAAATAATACTGCACTGTCGAAGTTAAGTGGAGCTACAGACAGACGTTTTCGTACCAAGAAGTCCATAGCTTAGAGCAGTGGTTCCCAACCTTTTCACCACAAAGGACCCCTTTTATTTTTATTTTTTTCCCACGGACCCCATGTTTTTGAAAGATTCCGTCTACCAAACAAACTGTTTTTATTAACTAATAATTAACTCGTTTTCTCATTTTTCGCTATCAAATAAAGGACATATAAGTGAGTATGCAATTAAAATACAGCGTATTAAAAAAGTATTAATATTTCCAGCCAAGAGCAAGGAAACTTGAAATTTTATCGTGGATAAATGTACGATTTCCATTGGAGCCTCTCGAAATATTGAAAGCTCACGGACACCCAGTACTACCTTCGCGGACCCCCAGGGGTCCGGGGACCCCAGGTTGGGAACCACTGGCTTAGAGGATAAATGGCAGGGCTCATGGATAGCTTGGATGATCGGGTTTGTTGATTTTTTAATTCTTTGTACAGAATTAATGTGTACAGAAACGAAAGTTCCTTATGGTCATATTCGCTTTAGCACACAGGCTTCGAGATTGTTTTCTTATATCCGAGTCATCACTCAAGGAGCTGGTAATAGTTTGACCCAAATACTTAAACTCTTGTACTCCCTCAATTACTTCACCATTCATTTTAAACCTTATATCAGCTGGCTGATTACAGCTCTTAGGAGGAAAATGCATAACCTTAGTTTTTGTAACATTAAAAAGAATATCATGTTTCTGCGAATACACTTCGCAGACATTTAGTAGCCGATCCAGACCTTTAACAGAGGGACTTATTAACACCATATCATCGGCATAAACTAAGGTATTTATCCTTGTGTTATCTATACAACATCCTACTGTTGCCTCATTAAGTGAAGCAACTAATCCGTCAATATACACATTAAACAACATAGGGGAGAGCAAGGAACCTGGTCTCACCCCGCAAGAGGAGCCAAAACACTCGGATAGTACATTGCCCCACCTAACAGTGAAAGATTGGTAGGAATACCAAAATTTCAATAAATTTAGTATGTACATGGGAACCTTCCTGTCTTCTAGTTTTGCAAATAAAATATTGTGGTTCACCCTATCATATGCCTTACTTATATCAAGGAAACAGCTATAAATGGTTGAATTACTGTCAATGTATTTAGATACTGTTTCTTTAAGTACATAGATACACAGGTCATATTGTTATGTATGGGAATAATGTAATAAGATTAATTAATTACTAGTTATAAATTAACCAACAAAAAAATTGATCATGCAAAAACGATAAGAATTTGTATGAATAAAAAATAAAAATGAAATAATTTTTAGGTCGATTTCATGTTATGCGAACATTAAATTACTTTTGTTCTGGGAATTGAAGTGGACCAAAGGTTAGCATTGAAGGGTGTAAATCACGCTCGCGTTATGAAAAAACGAACGGTTTTTGATACCTCAAGAGTGAATGATTGCTCATAGGTGTTTTCTTTATACTTTCGTTTCGCCTGAGAATTTCCTTGAGAAGAGATTTTAAATTTTAATTTAAAAATTTCTTTAAGAAAGTCCGGGCATAAGTGTAACGAACATAAAATTAGAGGAGAGAATTAGTGTGTCTCTAAGCTCTACATAAAGCGGTTTCCGTGAAGATCCTGCGTCTAAAATGAAACAAAAGTGGATTAAAATACCTTTTGAACTTAACTGAAGTTCGTACCGAAAAAAATTGTGTGTGGCACAACGTACCATTGTTCCCCAACTTATGTATAAATTACCCGAAAAGCAAACGGGTTGGCTTAAAAATAATATAAGACGGAAAAATCGTCTCTTCTTTAAAGCTCACAGAAAGAAAACGCAAAATATAAAAATATACATATTGTGTTAACTTTAAATAGTATGAAGCCTTGTCTTAAATTTTGGTCACAAGGATTTAATCCATGCAGAAGGGAATAATTCCCACTATCAAAAAGTAAGTAGGTGAACATTGTAATTAAGGTATGCATTAGACATATTTTCGTATGATATTATATATATAGTTAAAATGGTCAGATAACCAGATAAGATTCAATTAATTCTATGAAATTTTATTATGTACAAAATAAGGTCAAAAGGCTGGGTAGAAAACCAACTGTTACTCTAAAGATAATGCAATCAAAATTGTAGTATATATGCGTTTATTCATTGTAATAAGCTGCGTATTACAGTCATATTTAACCCTTTGACGACAAGTATACGTTTTTTTTAATTTAAAAGTTTAAGTTTTATTGTTATTTACAACTAAATGACCCAGGGTTAATTTTCCGACAACTAAACGATACCTACATAAACATGTAGATGTATTTGTAAAAACGTTGCATCATTGTACAATTTATATTATTATTTCCGTTGGGACAAATATGTCCCTTGGTCCTCAAAGGGTTAAATTGCTTGTGCATTTTACTTAATTATCTTATTATCAAGTGTTGTCCTTCACCAAATTGTCATTACTGTCAAAAGTTTCGGACGTTTTCCAGTTTATGTACCGTTTTCTACAATGTTGGCCTTTATGCAACTTTCTAGTGTTTCTTTGCTTCTGTTAGGCACAGCATAGAGTAAAACAGAAGGTTAGGTTAGGTTAGGTTAGGTTAGGTTAGGTTAGGTTATCAAGAACTTACCTCTCTTAAAAAGTTGTTATAATCGACGGCGGTTGTATGACCAATCAAAAATAAATTATATGAAAAACGGTACACAAACTGGAAAAGGTCCAAAGTTTCATTTTGCATTGTAATTGGTTTAGAAGTCTGTGATGAATATATTAATTTTGCAAAAGGTTTTATGATTATCCCCCTACACGAATTGACAGAGAAATAAGAATATATAATCACTGATATATACAGAGTGTACATAAAGTCAGGATGTATTTTTGTGAAGCACTTGGAAATTATATGGAATTCAATCATAAAATGATAAAGTGGTAACATTTATTAAATAATTAAGAGTAGGATTCGACGTGACGCCCATCAGTATCCCTGTACAGCTCAAATCGGTCAGCAGCATTTCTAAACACATTCTGGAGCATTTGCGGAGTTATGTTATCTGCAGCAGTTCGTATACGTGTACGTAAGTTTTCAAGACTCGTAATCTTCGTCTGATTGACGTGCGATTTGATAAAGCCCCATGCAAAGAAATCTAAAGGGGTTAAATCTGGTGATCTCGCTGGCCAAGGTCTGTTGCTTCCGCGTCCGATCTAGCGATTTGGAAAACGTCCATTTAGATAATCCTGAACAATTTTGGCATAGTGACAAGGAGCACCATCATGTTGATAGACGACGGGGATAGGATTGTTAGTACGGTCGTCTATCAACATGATGGTGCTCCTTTGATTCCACTATGTGTGGGGTGGTTCAACCCACACAGCCGTATTTGACCGGGTGTAATCAAAGGCTTTTCGTCTCATCGATTCCCCTCTTCTTACTGACCGTTTTCAATTTCTTCTCTTCGCAATGGTGCCTCACTCTCTTTTTACTATCCCTATCATAACGGACACTGCTCTTCTGAACTCTGGAACAATCTTCCTCAATCCATCTTTCCTCCTGTCTATATCCTCCTATCTTTCAGACGCAGAGTGTCTAAGCATCTCGAAAACCCTGTGCCTTGATTGTGGCTCTCTTCTTCTATGGGAGGGAAGCTTCTGCGGGCATTTGCCCTTGGCCCTTCTTTCCTGCATAAAAAAACTCTCTACAGGGATGTTTGTGAGACGCGAGTGTCCGTGGACATATCTGTTCTATTGTATCTTATTATTTACGTGTTACCGACGTTCGTGGTTTTCATAACTTCTTTATCATTGGCGTTGGCATCATCCCATATCTCATCGAATCTGGTGGTCCCTTATCTGTATTCTGTACAAATTTGCCCCAAAGCATTTTTAAGCACAACTTTGCACTAAAGCGCTTGCCTGGGTTTCGCCCACTTTATTCCCGAACAAACTGGAACCCTTTATGATCGTGGTAGCGTTGTATCTATGCCGTTTTCTCATTCTTGCTCTCAACGCCGCGTGGGTATCCTAATGCCTCCACCTTATCCTTCAAGAAAGTATTCCTGTATGTTGTAAAGAGATTGGGAAGTTTCTGGAACATCCACACTTCATAAATCTTCAATATTCTGAACCCGTGACGAAAGGCTAAGTTCAATTCAGGGCTAGTGAAGACACCACGGATCTTCCTCTGGCTGATTATATGATCACAGTCCCCATTATTTTCCTCTGAACATTTCACACACAGAGGGAACATAAGCTTGTAGTCTATAACGATGGGTAAGGTATGCATCCATAAATCAATAGGGGGAAGTATATCAACAAAGGAAACTCTGTAATAGTTTTTGCTCATATTAGCTGAGAAGTGGGGGTCCTATAAGATTTTCAGGTGCACCAACAGGGACTGGGTTGTTTTTCATTACGTAGGTATATAAGGAACAGAAATCATAGTAATGGAGTTTCACACCTTCCGTAGGTGGGAAGTATAGTTGATTTGTGCGACCTCCAAACAATCTATCTTCGCATTTGAGAGGTTCCACCACCATTGAACGCTTGATGGTGCTTATTTCTTCACGGTACTGGTCATCAACCTCCATCCGTGCATCATACTCGTGCTCCCACAACATCTTGTGAGTGAACTGAGAACCTACAAGTTGGTCGCGGGTACAAGTCCATGCAAGGCTATTAGCGGGAGGTCTGTCATGGATGTCTCCTGTGACGGCGCATTTACGACGTCGACAGCCCTGCCACCAACACCCGTGCCACCACCACTTATCTCATTGATCTAAACAACGCGACCATTGATCTTAACAGCCACTTCCCCTGTGTTGCGAGGGTCTTTTATGTATATCCCCCTCTGCTGTTGCAGGTGTGTGAGCCAGTAAATAGCCTTATACCCATAACTACGTGGAACGTTGCGTGGGATGATAGCCACGGTGTCTTTTGGCATAAAGTTATTCTTGAATACAGTGAAGCACAATGATGCTGTCGTGGTTGCGGCTTGTAGCGGGTCACAATTGAATCAGGTTATGTATATCCTTCTGAAGCCCTGGAAACACACTCTAATCATACGCACATCATTCACACAATAGCTCTCACCCTCGTCCGCTATATTGTAAGGATTAGCATCAATAAATCTGGTGTAGTACCCCTCAAAGTCTTCTTCCTCACTAAAACTCATACTATCATAGTTAATGTAGTGCTTAGGGCGGCAGTCGAACGTAATTTAAAGTGTCTTCAGTAAGAAATATGTAAGGGAAATACCCTTCTGAAACTTCAGCGCCCACTCCCATTACTTTGGGTAACAGCTAATTTACAGGGCGTGAATAATAACACCGTGTAACACAAAATTTGTCCATGAGTTAAAACTATTATTTTCTGATTTTTTAGGGCATAAATAAGTAAAAATGAGCAGTCACCAAGTTCAGACTTCGGTTCTGAGTTCATGAGATCGATTTATTGATTTTTTGCCATTTTTGCTTATTGATTTAAGGGTTTTTCACACTATCTGCTTTTAAATCAAATGAATCCTGTTAAGTATAATTTTAATTGATGTTAACACGATTATTATGATAAATCAATGATGAAAAATGAAGTTCTCCAGGCCCCGTCTTTAGAAATGAAAATAAAAAGAAGGAAACGAGTAGGGAATAATTATGTATTATAATATGTTAATACACAGACAGTGATACAGTGCAGTGATGCAGAGCGTTGATAAAGAGTATTCCTACGGAGAATTGATACAGAATTGATACAAAAATTCCAGCGTTATAGTTTAATCAAAAAGAAGTTTGTCTACGAGATTGGCGATTGTATTTCAGTTCACTCTCACGCAAAAGGTTCCAGATATAGTCCCCCATCATACTTTCATTGTACTGTCCCTTGTAGCGTTCCTCGAAAGAGCTGACATCCTGGTGAAATCTTTCACCTTGTTCTTCTGAGTAGTCTCCCATGTTTTCTTTGAACTCATCAAGGTGGGCGTGTAGTACGTGCAGTTTCAGCGACATCCGGCAGCCCATGCTCCGGTACGTGTCCACAAGTTCGTCAACGATTTCCCTGTAGTTCTCTGCCTTGTGGTTTCCGAGGAAACCTTTGACTAGAGAAACGAAGCTTGTCCAAGCTGCCCGCTCAACCTCAGACAGCTTCTCAGGAAAGCTGTCGGAGTCAATAAGTCGCTTCAACTGAGGGCCCACAAATACTCCTGCTTTGATCTTCGCCTCCGACAACTTCGGGAACAGTTCCTGGATGTGCTTCAAGGCCTCACCCTCTGGATCCAGCTGTTTAACAAACTGCTTAATGATGCCCAATTTGATGTGCAGGGGTGGCATCAGCACTTTCGTTGGCTCCACCAGCGGCTCTTGCTTCACGTTATGGGCCCCAACCTCATAGCCGGTCCTGAGGGGCCAGTTCCTCTTCTCGTAGTGAAGGGCTGTATTTCGGCTATCCCAGAGGCACAGATAGCAAGGGAACTTGGTGAAGCCTCCCTGAAGCCCCATCAAGAAGGCCACCATCTTGAAATCGCCAATGGCCTCCCAGCTGAATTGGTCGTACTTTAGTGCACTCAGCAGGATTTTGACGTTCTGGTACTCTTCTTTCATGTGCACTGAATGAGCCAGAGGAATCGAGGGCCACTGATTTGTGTTGTGCAGTAAAACAGCCTTGAGGCTTTTAGATGAACTGTCGATGAAGAGCCGCCAGTCAGAGGTGTTGCAGGGAATGCCCACAGCGTCGAAGAGTCCTCTGATGTCATGGCAGTAGCACAACCCATCTCTAAGAGTGAAGAACACTGAAAAGCCGTGATGCCGCTTCCTCTGGGAAGTAATTCGAACGCTGTCGTCCAGTAAGTCCCACTGCTTCAGTCTGGAAATGAGCAGCTCGGCGTTGGACTTTGTCAAGGCCATTTCCCTGATGAGGTCGTTGATGTCCTCTTGGTTGGGGTAGTAGGGGCACCTTTCACCGGCCACCCGGCGTCGACGGCGCGCAGCAGATGACGCACCTCGCTCCTCCTCGGAATCATCATAGCTTGCTTCTTCTGCTGGACAAGATTGATCTCTCAAGGGAGGCTGTGGCACAGGTAGGTCCGTCGCGTTATGGGGAACAGGTGCAATAGATGACGGAATGTCAGGGTACTCAATGGGAGGCGCATTCTTCCCCTTTCTTCGTTTTGTTGGGTCCACCATACAGAAATAGCAGTCCGTGAGATGGTCTGAGGGCTCACGCCAGACACGGGGGATAGCGAAACGCATTGCCCTCTTCTCTCCTCTAAACCAACCTTCAAGAGTGCGGCGGCAGTAGTCACAGATGACATGTGGTGCCCAGCGTTTGTCTTGGTCACCGACTGGCATTCCGTAGTAGGCATGATAGGCTTCCTTTGCACGGGTGCAACTGTCCAAGCAGTGTTTTTTAGCCGTCTTTGCGAAGAACTCGCCGCACACGTAGCAGAAGGAATCCGCTGGGTATTTGCAACCACGAGCAGCCATAACAGTAACTTCGTCACACGTCACACGTCTGAAAAAGTAAAAATAATGGATTAATTTAACCCTATATGGACATAATTCTTATTTTTGTCTTAAATTTTTTTTTACCTATATTAAACATTCATTTAGAGTACTTTGAACATAAATATGTGATTTTTAATGTAATATATATATATATAATATATATATATAAATAATATATATATATAATATATATAATATATATAATATATATATGTAATATATATAATACAAATTGGACAACCTTATACCACGTGGCAAAGAAGGCATGGATGTCAGAGCCATCAATATTGTTACGTTTCAATAAAATATTCTAGTGCTCAGTTTATCAGAATTGTTTTATATTACTTCAGCCACTCTAACAACATATATTGAGCAATAAAAAATTATTCAACTTACCTTTAATCAAATAAAGTGATAAAAAATAAAAAACGAACTGCGTAACCATACACTTTTACTTCTACTGACGCACTAACTTATTTTTTTCATTAAAGCTCGGTTTTCTGCAGTAGGAGTTGCCAATTCGTGATATAAACTCCTTGAACCGTTACAAATTTGACGATATCGTCATTTAAGTTAAAATGTACTTGTTTCGGTAAATATATAGTAAATTTTGAAGCGTTTACAGATCTGTCGCAGATGTCCATATAGGGTTAAAAAATAATAATATTCTTATTTCAACAAAATCGATGTACTGACAACAAACCCGAAGTTTAAAATCACTGACAGCTTTTTTCCAGCGATTTGAAGCATAATGAATTAGAAAATAAAGGTTATTGCCCAGAAACAAAGAATTTTTTTTTTTTTTGTTACACGGTGTAATGCGTCTTTAAACTGAACATTATTCCTTGTGTGCATTTGTATAAGTTTGTTCCTTCTTTTCAATGGGTCACCTGTGAATATTTCTGAGGACTCATGTTCAAGCAGCTCCTTATAAAGAAACTGTGTATCAAATATTATGGCGTTATGCGCAAGAATATACACAGTCATTTTGTTGAACTGATTCGACAGCTTAACAGAATAGTTCACAAAGAGTTCCACGGGCGAGTCTCTTACAGACGTGTTGAAAATGTTTTTCCGTGTACATGCATTTGTCATAGATAGTTCGACTTACAAATAAATGCGGAATAACCTCTGGTTTCAGGGTTCGTGTATGTCTATGTCATAGTACACAGTTATACAAAGTTTATTTTAAGGCTTGGCATCTTTCATATAACAAACACCCTTTACACCATCCCCCTGATATTTCTAATGACATGTAGAGGAATGAATTTCATCGCAGTTATGCTCGAATTTTCCACAGCTATCCATTGTATTAAGCATACCACACCCACAAATTCTTATTTTCTTGCACGTCCCATTTGATTTATGGAGATCAAAACATGTATTATTGAAAAATGTGCCTCTGCATGCATTACAATCTCTCCTCTCGTCTTCAACTACGAGACTTTCGCACCTAAGACTTTTACATTGGTCGCAAATCATGTGGAAATCCTTACAATGTTTCACTAGATCATTCGTTAAACTCCGCGAGACATCCCTTCCACAATTCATAATGCCAGGGGCGTACCTAAAGTATTTGGCACCCGAGGCGGATCCTTCCTTTGGCACCCCCCACAAATAATTTTAAAATTTAAACACACAGAAAAATATATTATGTTTGCAAGTAGATTTTTAAACAGTACAGTACTGTCATAGGAAATTGGAAATAAGAAAAATGAAGGACATTAAAAATTCAGTGAACAGGTAATACTGCATTTTATTTTATACAAAAAACAAAGAAAATCCAGTCTCAACGCTCAGCCTATTCTTCATAGGTAAATAGAGAGGATTCACAGTCTCTTCTTTCGAGCCTTAATTTCTGCAAATTGATGAATGACCTCATCAAAATTCACCTTCTTTACATATTCATGTTCAATTGAAAGTAAAGCCAGATTTATCAATCTTGTCTGACTCATGGTCGAGCGAAAGAAATTTTTTATCTATTTCAATTTGGAAAACCTTCTTTCACATGAAGCAATAGACACACAGACAGTCAAAAAGAATCTCAAACACAGTGACAATCTTGGCAAAGATTCACAAAAATCCTATTTCACAATAAACTCTAGAAACTGCAATGCTGTCCATTTCTTTGCCTCTTCAACGCTGATTTTGGCAGCTTCTAAATGCCTCCGTAGTCGTCCAATTTCCACACTGATATCTTCATCAGAGAATTCATCGAAAATCTGAGTCAAATTTGGAATATACTTCCGAAGTTCTTCTGTTGCAACAACCAAAGTATTTGGCTGAATAACAGCGAAGATTAACAGAATTTGATCCATTGCCTTAGAACGAATCTCCAATTCTTGATGAAAGTGATCAAGACATTCAAACATATCCCTTTTTACTTCCTCTGGCAATGTGAGACCAGCATCCTTTGCCATCTCGCCTGTCATCCTTTTTCGGAGCTTTACTCTCCCTCTTTTCTCCATAACATCACGACGATGCATTTATAAACACTTAAACATCACTATGATACCACATTGTCAAAAATTACTGGACACTAGTATAAGTACCATGATATTGTTATAAACACCAGCACTTTATGCTTTATCGTAATTATTTAATGAAACATAACACATGTATGTGGAGTCACAGTGTCAAGTGAACAAGACTTGGAATGTCAGTTGCAGCCAGCTGGCTACGCTCAACAAACTGATGACTAAAACGTCAACAAACGTTCGCCTTTCGATGTAATTTTTATCAAATATTTAATTTTTCGTTTGTAAATTTTGTATTGCTAATAAAAATAAAAATGTATTTTATAGTGGAAATTAACATTAAGCTGTTGTAATAGTTTGAACATTTTTAATTTTTTTTTCTTAATTTGGCAAATTTTTCATTTGGTTTGAAAACTTGTAGTGGTATTTCAACTCTCCCGATGGCACCCCCCCTCCTGGCTGTCACCCGGGGCGACCGTCCCCCTCGCACCCCCCTTAGTACGCCACTGCATAATGCCTGCCATACTTACGACTTTTATCGTAATCCGCGTAAAGAGCTCTTATATTGCTAATGAGAAGGTATGTTGTCACCGTCAAATCTAAAATAAGTAAAGGTTTTGTGCGATCTCTCACACTACTTTTAAAAAAATACACAGTCCGACCACGCTCACCCATTCAAATACAACTATACGCAGAGACATTTCCCGATCAACTTTTCTCTCTCTTCAGGACCCAGATCACAGTTAAAATAAAGTCTGCAATCTGTGGCTAGTTTTCGAGCACCCCTGCGCAACCGTAGGCATCCAAATTTTTTTGTAGTTGTATTTAATATGGTAAACATATAAGCCAAGATTATTGCTATGAAGCCACAACCTCGGTCGAGAATAGTGTGAATTTTGTATACTTGGTAGATGTTAAAGTTAAGTGTATAAGGCATAGCAGCATGTCGCACAACACGGTAAACATGATTTATATTGATCGTGAATTTCTCCAAGTTTGTGTTGCTTTGTGTTGCTTCCGTAATACGCTTCAAAATATAATGAACGTCTTCTACAACCAGCCGTCGGTAGGGTATTACTGTCGAAAAGTTGTCTCTATCTCCATCGCCTGACCCGAACCCGATATCTAGTCTTACCCTGGACTCGCGCCCCACTGCTCTGGAGGGCAAACTCCACGATACGTTTAACTACACGCCGTAGCCCATGTTCAACACCTTCGTTATACACGACTCGCGGATCGATCCTGACGGAGTATTGGTTTCTCACCAGCGCGGGGGTTGTGGTAACATTATACACCAAATCGATCGATACGCCTCCGTCTGCAGGTTGGGGTATTGATGACGAAGTGGAGGGTACAGCAGCAGCATTGGCTTGGGGTACGCAATAGGAAGAACTAGGATCAGTTTTATTTGAAGTTGGTGATACTGCGGGTGGTGTAGCGTAAAACGTGGAGGGTTGAAATTCCATTACATATTCAGAACTTGCTGAGAGGGTAACACATGGCGCGTTCATGGAGAATTTTACACTCTTACGGGGCACACCTAACGTAGAGGACGTTTCTGCTCTGTGGCTATCATCCTCGTGTCCCAGGTTTTTTCAATTGGGGGCATGGATGATGATGTTGAGGGAGCGAAACGCAGGGTTCCGGAACGCTGACGGATGTGGGATTGGAGATTGGTGAGCTAATGTTGGGGGAACAATCTATTATTTCAAGATCATCACCATCCTCGACACGTGCCTTTTGCTGACGTGGATCGGTGGTGTCATCATTCACGGTTCTGAAAAGAAATTAAAGAAAATAAAGTTGGCGAATATAAGAACTGGTACTTGAAATTTTATTATATTTATTAAAGTTAGCTTTTAAGAGTGTGCTTTACTAGAGATGGATTCTATAGAAAAATTCAGATTCACGAGCCCTTCAACGTGTACTATATCATGTCCTACAGGATGTGGTAAAACCGTGTTTACGCTTAAAATCATTAAAGATAAAGCCGCACTGTTCTCAGGACCTGTACAAAAAGTTATAGTGTGCTATTCGACATACCAAGCTATTTTCAACGATTACAAAGACATTATTTTATTCGACAGAGGTGTTTATGATGCTAGTTCGAGAAAGGGCGAAGAACATACGGTTACTATGATCGACGATCTCATGTTAGAAATGAATAAAACGTTTGCCGAAATGTTTACAGTATTCTCCCACGATCTTAACATAATCAAAACCTATTTTTCAAGAGCTAGTATATGCGTGATGTTTCATTAAACACAATATCTCGTATTATTCGCTCAGCGCTGAGATGTTTCACAAATTGGCGTATCAGCCAGGCAAATTTTCCCGAATCAGCTTAATGAGTTTTTGGAGGTTTATAAAGCAACGAGTCGACGTTACGGGTATCTGTTCTGCGACCTTATCCCGCGAAACACATTTCGGGTGCTTCTAAGAAAGAATATATTTCCAAACGAGGCTGAAACAGTGTATATCCCAGAATGACGAAACGTACAAAGAAATATCGTGAATTTATAAAACCCCACCTACATCAACATCTCCAACGAATGTTTGTCAAAAATGTGGACCCCCGACTTTTTAAATATATCTGTGAAATCTATCTTAATGTTATAAAATTCACCCTTGCAGGAGACTCGCTGACATCGTTACAAGAACACAATACAGATCCTCGCTCGTAAAAGGCAAACTGTGGCGAAGTAAAAACGACTTATTGTACAAAAAGATGGTTCGTTTCTATCTCTTCTCTTCTCAGTTTTGGGATCTTTATTATCCGGTTTGATATAGTGAAGAAAGTACTGGTTGTTCTGCACGAAGTGTACGCTTCACTACAAAATACAAAGAACCAGGAATCAGTTCTACAACCAAGTAAAAACAGACTTAAAAGAATGGAAAGTGAATTGCTGAATCTGCTAAATACCGAAATGCACCCTGATGAGGAAAGAATTTTATACAATGAAGCTCTTCAGAAATTTCTTAAGAGTACAAACATTATAGGAAACCTGTGGAATTTTCTGTAGGTATCAAACATAGGGGAGAGGCTGAACATGGTGAGGCTGGAGGGGATCAGTCACTGAATGGCGGGGTGATCCCGCAACATCTCGAATATGAATTATAAAACAGTCTACCTTTTACACAGAGGAGTAAAGACCTAAACACTTTTAACCTATTGAGTAACGACCCTATTTTTCAATGGTCAGATATTAGTGAGGTTATTGCTGAAGGTGCAAAGGTTCTGGGTTCGAACATTATTGTTATTATTCAGGATTTGGTTAGAATGTGGGATAGACCCTCTCAACCAGTCCAACTACAGCGCGCAAATGGCTATCGTATTAAGAAAACATTATTACAACATTTCTAACTCTGCTTCTTATGGCGGTGTTGACAGACTCTACAGAAGTGTCTATACTGAGGGTTTAGAGTAAAAGGATGTTCAGAGGTTTCTGCGTGAACAGGGTACCTATACACTTCACAAACCTGTGAGAGGAGGTTTAAAACTGTTAAAACAAAAGCACCCTCGATTGTTCTATTTGGCAAGCTGATTTGACTAACATGCAGAGTAGGGTGGGTCGAAACATGAATTTTTTCATTTCAAATCGGCAGGGGTCACAGAAGTTGCTTATTAGAATAGGGAGCATTATGTCAAAATTTGACTACTTTAGTGAATTAATTATCGCTGCCACAAGAAGTACTTTGATGCAGTAAAATAGGCATTTCATTATTTACATTTACTTATAAAGACAGTCTTGTTAATGATATGAGAGAGTAATGTCGAATAATTTTGGTTTCTTCTCGAGGTTATAGCCGTATTATTTTGCTCTTGCGCATGAAAATTATGATGTCATGGGTAGATCAGCTCCGTCCGTAATTATGATTGGCTGAGGGCCGCCTGAGTCAATCTGCTCTTTGAGGACTGGCCAGTGGCCACTGGCTGCATCAGTTGCTTTGTGAACGTTCGCGTGGGTCGGTACGATTGTATTTTTTTGTTTAATTTTTTTCAAAAATTATTGCCACAAACATTTCTTTTGCCAGTGATAGTGATTCGAATGATAGTGATTCGAGTGATTTTCAACATTAATAAATCCGAAACCCCACATCAGCCTCAAGGGGTTAATTTACCGGAAAATGTTTTATTATATTCTCTGGTAATAGGCATTGAAATTAAGTTTGTAAATTGTTTCGTTTCCCTTAAAATAATTATTCAACCATTTTTTTTATTCGTCATTGTCAGTCTTAATTTTCTTTGTGTTTTCAGGAATTTATGATTATTTGAATGATGTATGTTTTCAGCAAATACCGCATAGAGAACTTGATTAGTATCATAGTTGTTATGGCTCTCATTAGGAGTCAAGTTCAGTGCCTAATTTTTGGGTCAGCTTGTGAATTATCCACAAATTTTTTACCCACTTATGAAGAACTTATGAAGTTTTGTATCCTTAAACGGATCAAATCAGAGGCACCTATGCTGTCAGCTGAAAATGCGGAAGATGTTGCTGGAATAGGGCCAGTATTCCAGTAATTTCTCATAAGCACGTCGTCGAAAAAACGAACGTGAACGAGAAAACTGCAGGCAGCTGTTGGCACCTTGTTTTACGCCAGATACTCCTCTAGGCCTCTATTTTGATGGACGAAAAGACCGAACAAGAGTCATTGAAAAAGCAGGAGAACGATATTATCCAAAAATCACTAAGGAAGAGCATATATCTATATTGGCAGAACCCAATTCTAAATACCTTGGGCACATAACTTTAAAAAAGGCACAGCAAATGCAATCAAATGTAGAATTGTTGACTTTCTGGAAGAGGAAAGTATGCCATTAGATTCATTCGATGCTGTAGGGTGCGATGGCACTGTAGTAAATACAGGTATGAAAGGAGGAGTGAAAGACTTCTTGAAGTTCACTGTCAATGTCTGCTTCAGTGGTTCTTATGTCTGATGCATACCAATGAATTACCATTACGCTATCTTATAGGTCACCTTGATGGTGCAACACAGGGACTCAACGCATTTTCTGGTCCAATAGGCAAAGCCTTAATGAGATGCTGGCAAAACTCTGTTGTATGATTTCAACTAATCTGTACTGAAGATACCTTACCTATCATTGGCAATCTAAAAGACTTGAGTAAGGATAAAAAATATTTACACGAAATATGCAAAGCAGTGTCATTAGGACATTGCCCAAAAGAGTTAGCAAAGAGGAATCCTGGTCCTTTGTCGCATTCTAGATGGCTAACAATTGGAAACAGAATCCTTCGCTTGTATTTAAGTACATAAAATCCATCTGAGAATCTTATCAAATTAGCAATTTACGTAAGAACAGTATAGTATGCTCCAGTGTGATTCAACATTAAAGGGTATCCTTACTGTAATTATGGAGCAAAGCAATTCAATCTCTTGGTTAAATGCTCATGGTACTTGCAAAACAAAGAGAAAGATATCATTAACGAAATTGGAAGAAACGCATATTTGGCACGTCCTGGAAACATTTTGCTTACGATGATCACTGATGAACGGCCTGCAATCCGTGAATTGGCTTTACGCAGGATTGTAGCAGCTCGCAATCAAGAAAAAGAACTTCGTTCTCGGAACGTGCGTCAATTTAAAGTTTCAAATATTAATTATGATTCTTAAGATTATGTTATTCTCATCAACTGGGTAACCCATCAAAGAACAGAGCCCCCACTTACAAAACACATCGATGACAATGAGCTTGTCTCTCTCATCGAAACTGGTTTCAGTTCTTCCCACTTTCTGCAAAAAATGCCATGTCACACTCAAGCTATAGAACGAAGTGTGAAATTAGTGACTGAAGCCTCAATGTCTGTTTGTGCCGCTAAGCGCAGAGAGGGATTCATCACGACAACAATTGAATCTCGAGCACTTTACGTGTTTCTTGACTCAAAAAAAAGATTACAAAATGAAAACTGCTTAGACTCAAAGATAAAGGCGTGTCCAATGGTTTGGGCGGTTGGGTGGGTGTGCACGGGTGGAATTCGAAATGCAGCCACCTCCTCGTGGTGGATTTGGGTGATAAAAGCTATACCAGATAACTTTTATCAGCTAAGAGTTGCATACTTACACGAAAGTTTTATAATACAATTTCATTTCTGGTGACTGCATCAACATACCAATATGCTACTATACGTGAAAATCATGCCTGCAAATGCCAAACTTTAAGGTCTTTGGGGAAGTCGAAGACTAAAACGTAGAAATGTGAAACTTTTATGGTTGCTATTTTTAAGGGAATATGGAGCCCTGCCGATGAGTGATTGTGAAATTTTTTTCACACTAAATAACAGCGACCCACCGTAATGCAGATTATTCGGCGCACAATGACGGGTACCGATACTTTTATTTATGACCGATGTGTTCTCTAGAGACTTGTGGCTTATTCCTCTTAAAAATAAGTCGCCTGAAAAAGTTGTTAAAGCTACAAAAGCAATGATGTTGAAGGAATACAGGATCCCAGGCCATTTCTGCACAGATATAGGGAAAGAATTTATAGGTCGAACTTTTCACAACGTGTTGGCAGAGTTTAAAATCAGTTATTACACATCCGATTCTGTGCATAAGGCTTCTTTACCCGTAGGAGTACAGCAAACCATTAAGGAGCTCATGCATCGTTATTTTGCACATAAAAATACGTAGAGATACATAGGCATTCTGGAACATTGGCGTCATCCTACAACCGATCACGCCATCATATGTTTGGTAAATCGCTTAATGAAGTTTAGAAGAGAGGTACACATGCAGAACCTGAGGTGAAAAAAGATAGACGCCGAGGAACGCCATTAGCAGAGCGTTTCAAAAACAATGATTATGTAAGACTGTCGGGAACAGGGAATAAATTCACAAAAGGATTTGAGCAAGGAAGGACCCAGGAAATTTTAAAGTTAGAACTATGAAGCCTAAAGACGAGGTGGTACTGTACTGAGCCACGGATCTGAATGGCGAAGAAATTGAGAGCGGTTTATATAGCAAGGAGCTGAAGAACGTAGCATTTAATCTGGTGAAATGGCTAGAGTAACCAGAAAGATGGAACTCCTATATGAGAGCTGTTGCAAATTTAAATAGCATACATCATGTCACCCTACCATTCTACGTTACACTGCTATCCTCTGCATTTCGCTGTATTTGGCATGGAAGAGCGGTGTACAGTACTACAGTACAGAAATAACACTAGGCCGCGGGCATTATGTCACCGCTGAGGATATTGTGAGACTTAAACGAGGATTTGAAAAATTCGAGCCTTACGGCCGATTTGCTTTACGAAATCGTAAACAAAGATACACCACGTACGTACTCTAATGTTAAGATCAGAGACGCATAGAAATATTAAAGCCAAAAAGGTGATTAAAATTTTACATGAGGGCAAATACGATCTAGCCTTCCAAAGAGACACTTTTCACGAGTTAACATATGGTATGCTTAGTTTATTGGACCTGGTAGAAGTGGAGAATTTGGACAATAGAGAACCTCCCCCATCTATGTGTTCTATTTATAGTAACATTGTGGAACACCAATTTGTTGGTGTCAATCAGTTGCGATTGCTCCTACGTATTGTGTACATACCCATTCTTAGTGCAAAAAGTTTGAGTATACCGTATGATAAACTCCATTATGTCAACATTGCCTCTAACCTACTAAACACTATTGCAATACATATAAGAATGGTCAAAGGTGAACACTATCCATTCGGTTATGGGAACTTAACCGTGAAGCTTCACTTTCGACTGTTTACCGCGGTGTGAGATACCAATTTGGAAGTAGCATCGCTCGAGTTTTTTCATCTATACTACGTACGGCAGTCCCCTTACTGAAAAGTGTTGTCAAATATCTTGAACGGAAGGCTCTACAATCGGGTCTTAATACGGTTGAGGATATAATGACAGGCACTAAAGCTAAAGAAGCTTTCAAAATACATTTACGTCATAAACGGAATGAGATTGTCAAAGAGGAGAAAAGAAAAATGCGTGGTAGAGGCAATAAAACGACAACAGATACAGGGAAGAGAAAGCACTTTGTACGGAAAATAAAAATTAATGGCCACCATCTTCAGGTATTAAACGCAAGAGGTTTTCAAAAAACATGTTTTAAACTTATGAAACCAACGGTAGAATACTTTTTTAACTGATATAAGCTGAATCTCTTACAGTTGCCTCGCATAGGTAATTCTGTACTTGAAGAGAGAGGTAGCGTTAATATTCTGGTCGTCATGGCGCACTTCATACACCCACACAGTCTAAAATACTGCAAATCAGAGCTCTCGCTCTTTGAACTACCACCTTCACAAACATCTATTGCTGAATCTGAATTTATCAGAGTCAATCCCCTCAACACTGTTGGTTCTTCGACCGCTACTATAGAATTCGTTATACCTAGCGCAGGAACATATTATTATGTATGAGTCTAATAATATTTTTATGTACGCCAAACTGAGAATTGCACATTCAGAGGGAACAGATTGCGAAAACGAATATACCATCTACCATGAAACTACCTTCTTGCATTCAATAATTAGTCAATGTGATGTACAGGGTGTCCCGTAAGTCTGGACCCATAGGGATTTATAATATATTTTTTTATTATGTTATTATTATTTTATTATTATTATTTTTTTATTATTTTTTATTATGATTTTTATTTGTGGGGCCACTTGAAAGCCAAAGTGTACGAGGTCAAACTTCAGAACATTTTCCACCTTAAAGCACGCATTGTGGAGGCGTGTCAAGAAATTTCTGCGACTGTGATTCAGAAAGTGCTGTCGCAGTGGAGATTGCGTCTTCAACTATGTGTGCGACACAACGGCGGACACTTTGAACAGATTATGTAATAAATTTTTGGACTATTTTGTAATTTTATTATTTTTCCCTACGGGTCCAGACTTACGGGACACCCTGTATATCTAAACCAGACACATATTTAATCAGGTGCTAGTTATTACCATTATAGAGCTTACTTGGAAAATTTACTCAACTTTTCAAGACACGAAAGAGACATTTGACGGCTGAGGGTCATTATATTCCTAAAGCAGAAACTATTACAAAAAATAATTTTAAGAAATCTAAAAAGAAAATTTATGATCGTTATGGTCGCTTGCACATTGATTTGTTGTTCCAGGAGGAACTACTTGTGAATGGGGTTGATATGAAAATTAAAATCTCCCGCACGAACCCCGAGTTATGTTTAAACCAAGTTGAGAGCAATAGAGAGTCTACGAAACCCGTGGTGATTCATGTTATGGAAACATATCTTCGGTTACGACGAGTGAAGTTAAACACCGCTAACTAAGTGTAAATTGAAAAAAATTTACTGAGACACTTCCAAATATCCTATAAAGCGGTTTTAAATGAAATTATATACGGTCGCATCTGGCTTAACTTTCAAGCAGTTGAATAATGTCGCTCTTAGAATTCTGCTAAAAAGGGTAATTGTGGGAATGCTGAAACATAATGTCAAGACAGGCAAATATAAAAAATCATTATTCAAATTGAAAAATTTTGAGTTGAAAAATATTACACTATTCTTCAATGGCTCGGCTGTAGGGGGGGGGCACTAATTACAAGATATTCTACAGATTCAGAATTTTCGCTTTGCACGAGAGAATACCACAACCTGGCTTAGAACATGAACAGATGTGACAGGATTGGTACAGGTGTGACGCTAAAAGACTTTGTAGAGAGTGAAAATGTAGACGTTTTTGATTTTTCACCGGAATATTGCACAAGTTTGAACCCCCACTTAAACCCACAGCTACATTGAAATCTCGCATTAAGTATCGAGTTTGGTTAGGCATTAATCAATCCTATTAGCGTGCAATTCTACCTGGAATCATAAGCTCTGAGGGAAATTGATCGCTTTAGATCGGTTGTAAAGGACTTTTAAAAATGAACAAAGTCGCACTTAAAGGGGTAATGAAAAAAAGATTGTTTCACACGAGACATATTTATCGGAGCATACGCGAAGGATGAAATGGTAAAAATTCCAATTACGAAAGACAGCGGTGGGTTCATAATAAACACCGATTTAGCCGCAACCGCAACCGCACATATTCTCGGTCCGCAATCGCAACCGCAATTATTATTGTGGTTCTTGCGCTTGTTTGAGGATATCTTCTTACTAGGAGAACCAGATGCTCTAAATGCTAGTGTAATGGCTAGAAATGCTATAAACGTCACCAAATCCTGTTCCTGTCATGCCTGATGCCTTCTCTCAAGGGTGCAAAAAGTAAAACTTTGCTACGCCCTAACTGCGACATGTCTAGAATTGCTACTTGGACTGGATGAACAGATGCATTATGTAATAACTTTCATTTATCAACACTAATTGGCTAGAAAAGCATTATTTTAATTATATTTAATAGAGCAATGACGATGTATAATTACTGTTGATAAAAAAAGACAAAACACTCAATTCTTTTTATTAGAAATTAGGTAACCTTCACTACCAAGTTACAAACTAAACTAAAGGACCAGCTTCAGTATCTCTTCAGACACGAGTGAGGGTGGTTGTGTTGCGCTAGCTCTCCGTCACTACCTATCGTGTTAGACTGTAGTGCAACCATCATGGAGCGATCTACGAGTGCAGTGTGGAAGTACTTCTCGAGAGTGTCAAATGATATAGAGAAGTGTGTCATACGTAATAAGAACTATTCACGAAAGGGAAGGATTACCACTAACTTTAAAAACCATCTGCGTTCAATGCAAAAGAAGGAAAATAATGAAGTAATATCTAGTGAAAATGAAGCTAATGAACAGTCAAATAAGAAAAAGGAATCAAAAGTGTCTCTTACACACCTACAGGAAATGAAGTGTGCAGTGAAAGAAAAGAATCAGACGATTGAAAGTTGCTTCGAAAAAGTCAAAATTTGGGATGCGAATCATTCCAAATCAAAATCACTGTACTATCGCATAGCCGAAATGATAATAATGGATGACTTGTCATTCAACCACGTTGAGGACTTAGGTTTCATGAGACTCATGGCTGAAACAGCTCCACAGTATAAAGTGAAACACCAACCGTTCTACACTGATCTTGTGTGCAACAATATCTATGACTGTTTCAAAGAAAGTGCTAAAAATTCTTGAGCCTCTAAAAGATTCGAAAGTATCATTGACAACAAATGCATAGTCAGACAAGTCTGCTGGAGTGTCTTTACTCTCTTTGACATCCATGCAGTGAATCAAGACTTCATGAGAACCAATTTGGTGCTCAGCGTAATGCCACTTGAGGATCGCCACACTGGAGAATACTTGCCAGAAAAATTTGAGCAGATGCTTCAAAAGTGGGATATTGCCCATTCATCCATCCATTGTGTGATGCGCGACTCAGGAGCAAATATGATAAAAGCTTTGTTTCTGACTGGCATCCATAATATTGATTGCACTGTTCATAAATTGCCACCTGTAATCAAAAGTGGATTATCCTCAGAGAAATCTATCAAGATTTCAATCATTTTACGATGACTCAGGATGAGTTAAAAAAATTTCAGAAACGCTTAAATCAATCTGAATTTAGTCATTCATGATGTCGCCGCACGGTGGAACAGCACTTATCACATGATGCAGAAAACACTGAAGTTGAAGGAACTACCGAGTCTATATTTCGCTGCTAACTCCAAAATGCAACAACTCACTAACGTCGACTTCACTCTCTTGTCAAACTGTGGGGCTGTGATGGAACCATTCGATGATATTACAAAAAAGATTGAGTATTTCCACCTCTTCCATAACAGGTTATTCCTCTCGTCGTTTCCTTGAAAAATGTGTTACAATCTCGAAAGGGGGATTCTGAAGCGAATCGTGGGATCAAAACAATGAAAGAGATAATGAGCACAGAGCTAGCAAGAAGATTTGATTGCCTAGAAGCAAATGACATGCATTCTTTGGCTACCTATTTGGATCCAAGGTACAAAGCAAAATTTTTTCCGTTTCACATGTCACAAAAGGTGTTCAGGAAAAATTGGGATATCTTTTTGATAAAATGGTCAAGACTCAAACATCATCGGACTCGGAGACAGCCAGTGAACCACCGGCAAAGAAACCACTGATTGATTTTGGCCAGACATCAGCTTCTTCGAGTGAATCACTAACAATAATGGATTCAATGAGTGCTCTATTGGATTTCAGTAGTGATGACGAGACCAAAACTGAGTCAAGCAGAGACTCGCTAAAATGATTGAAATATCACAAAGAGAAATGGATTGGACAAGATGATGCTTTGGCTTCGTGAAGGTCAAATCAAAAGAAATGCATAAATTTGAACAAACTGGCTCGGACAGACCTTGGATATCCTCCCTCAAGTGTTCGTAGTGAAAAATTATTTAGTGGAGAAGGGATCATCTACGATGAAAAAAGGAATAGGCTGAAGGGGTCAAAGCTGAAAACTTTTATTTTTGAGATACATTCTCCTAGCAATTCAATTTAAATATAAATATAAAATAGTGTGTGTTACACCGTTTCAAAATTTAATGGTGAAAAAATAAAATTTGAATTTTTGTTAGCATAGTGTTTTATTTTATGGCATATGATATTACAAACACTATGTTAATTTTCATTACATTTAATGAAGATTTAGGGACTGCCCAGAGCAACTGAAGTATTGAATATTGATCACTGTACGAAGTGTGATCTCTGGGTTTGTGCAATCGCTTTCCGATGAAACTGGACAACTTGAAATAGAAAGTGACGTTGCTCCTCATTCACTGTAATTGTTTCGTTGAAATCTGTTGCAAGTTCAACTGTTCCTTCTGCACATTCGTTTTTCCTATATTCATCTCTTTTAATTAACATTGCGGTTTTTTTCATGTGACTTTTTTCCGAGGTAAAATTGTGAATTTTTCTCGTGACTTTTTTTCCTGTGACTTTTTTCCTAGATTCGTTACAACGGAGCTGGGACGTAGCCCCAATTAAACTAACAAATAAATAAATTAAATGTAAAAAATTTAAATAATACGTAAGTTCAATAAATTTTAGTAAAAAATAAGTTCAATAAATTAAACAAAACAATAAAAAAAAAGTTAAATTAAACTAAATAGAAAAATTATAGTAAAATTTATATATAAAATGATTTCGGTAAACACTAAACTCAGTGCCACTGCGACTGGCGACGTGATGTGCCTCCTCTCACACCTCACGACGCACTGACGGCATAATTCCCGTATACCAGAGCCATTACCAACTGAAACATGTTGGAACATGTTTTATAATGTAATGTAGATGGTTATTTGATGCAGTGACTTTGCACTGGAAGCAAATAACGTATAATGAAAAAGGCAGTTTTTTCTGTAAGACAGAGAATTTCACATGGCTTGCGCAGTCCCTAAATATCAACCAATGTTATAATTATATACACCATTTTCGGATGGGTGGTGGTTGGGGAAAGTGGTTGGTGGGATGCAAAACGCGCTGGGTCTTCGTCCTGCATCCTAGAAACACTTTTTACAGGTCAGACTATAGTAATTACTCATTACATTGTAAACTGTGAAAAGTGTGGCTAAAATTCGATAGTTTATTGTGTTTATTCTTAGGTATCCGCAACTACAGAGGTATGAAACCTGACAACCGTTACAAGTTTAAGTACATTAGCAATGCCTAAAAAGCCCGGGAAAAATAGAAGTACTAAAATATTCTTTGAGAAAGTACGAGTGTTATTATTCACACGATAGAAAGTTCGTTTTGCCTTGTTGAGACAAGATTTCATAAACGCAGGTGGGTAACACAGATTACTTCCAATACCGTTGATTTTTTACAATTCGGCATCGATGTATTCCGGACTGGCGATCCTAAGGGCGCGGAGAAAGAGTGAAGAAAAAATGGCCTTCCTAGTGGGGGTGTCATGTCCCGAGTAAAAGTGTACGTAGGACAAATTGTTTGTTTTTTCCGATAGCTACTAAACTTAAAACCTGGGCTTTCCCTATGTACACGCACATCCAAAAACGGGATTGAATTGTCTTGTTCCACTTCTAAAGTAAACTTAATGGAGGGGACTTCATCATTTAACTGAAGGAGGAAGTCATCCAGGTCACGATTCATGGGCCAGATGCACAAAATATCGTCGACCTACCGCAACCATGGGATGCCAACCCCCAGGATTCTTGGAATGTTAGTAATTTCGAAAAACTCCATATAAATATTGGAGAGGAGGGGCGACAAGGGGTTGCCCATGGCCATCCCAAAAACTTGTTGATAATACTCGTCATTGAAAGTGAATTTACAGTCTTTGATGCAAAGCTTAATAAGTTCCAACACAATGTGTGCAGGTAGTGGCAGGTTATACTTATGTAATTCTCGGGAGAGAAAGTCAAGCATATCATCAATCGGCACTTGTAAACAATGAACAAACATCAAAACTGATCAATCCATCGTTGGTTTCAGTACTTGCATTATTCAATTTTTCAGTAAGATCCATGGAATTTTTTACATGTGAATCCGAGATAGTTCCAAGAATGGGGGACAAGACTTTGACAAGCCATTTGGAGAGTTTATAAGTAATAGACCCCACCGAGTTAATAAATAATAGGGCGCATAGGGTTGCCAGGTTTGTGGGTTTTAATAAGACCGTTAAATGATCAAGTCCCCTCCATTAAGTTTACTTTAGAAGTGGAACAAGAGAACTCAATCCCGTTTTTGGATGTGCGTGTACATAGGGAAAGCCCAGGTTTTAAGTTTAGTATCTATCGGAAAAAAAAACAATTTGTTCTACGTACACTTTTACTCGGGACATGACACCCCCACTAAGAAGGCCCATTTTTCTTCAATGTTTCTCCGCGCCCTTATGATCGCCAGTCCGGAATACATCGATGCCGAATTGGAAAAAAATCAACGGTGTTGGAAGTGATCTGTGTTACCCACCTGCATTTATGGAATCTTGTCTCAACAAGGCAAACCGAACCTTCTATCGTGTGAATAATAACACTCGTACTTTGTCAAAGAATATTTTAGTACTTCCATTTTTCCCGGGTTTTTTAGGCATTGCTAATGTACTTAAACTTTTGGATATTAATGTAGTATTTTCATATAACAATATTGTGAAAAATATATTAATAAATAACACTACCAATAATTCAGGCATTATCTATAAAATTGGTTGTAAAAAATGTGATTCCTTTTACATAGGTCAGACGGGAAAGGATTTTCACACACGTGTAAAACAACATCAATATTCCGTTAGAAAGGGACAGTCGTCCATTGCCCTTTTTGTCCATTTGTCAGAGTTATCCCACTGTATTGATTGGAATAATGCTTCAGTGTTTTTTCACTCTAGCAACATTGTTAATAGAAATATTCTTGAGTCTGCCATTATCCAACTTACAAATAACTTCAACATAAGCAAAGGTCTTTTTGAACTCGGGACAATGTTCGCTCTTTTCAGAATGCTCGGTACTCCCCCATGTCCAGGGATCTCCATATCCAGTGTAGGGATGAAGCTATTTCATTTTTAGTTTTTATTTAATATTTGTCCAGACCTGCAAATGAATGTGGTTTCATTTGTCCTATAGCTCGCCCTATATCTTCTGTGGTAAATTCAAAATCTGTTTTACACTCTCTTTCTAATTTCTCTTCAAAGAATGCATCTCTGTCGGGTACCACTTTGTCATTTTTTGGGGTAATGAAAATTGATTCGTACTGCGTCCTCAGTTTTTCAGATATTTCCTTAAAATCGTCGGTTAGCTCATTATTTCCTTTCCTTAAGCGCCGATAGTGGCGCGCGTCCTTGTTTTCCATTTTGCATAGCTATAAAAGTATTTTGGGGTTTCCTTTATTACTTCAACCGCATTTTCCTCTTCCCTCTCTGATTTCTTCCCAATTTATAGTTTTGGAGTTCTGGTTAAAAATCTCAAATTTGCTTCGTTCTTCAGTATGAGTATTTTCATTTAAGACTGTCATAATACTAGTTATCTCGATTATGTTGTGCTCTAGTTTGAGATATATATATATATATATATATATATATATATATATATATATATATATATACTGTATATGCATTATACATATATACAGGGCGTTTCATAATGTGGGACCTTCTTTCAGTATGGATTCAGGACCTGAAAACAATGAAAAAATTTATATAAACATATGCCTGAAATCGCTTTGTTTCCGAGTTACAGCCCGTTATGTGTTCCAGCAAGTATTCGCCTTAGCTTTAAAGGAAGTCCTCAAAATGACCGCCTTCCGCTTGAATACACGCTTGACCATGTCTCGTCATAGATTGCCTGAACGTTCAAACATTCCAGGTATGGCTCGGATTTTCTGGCATCCTTGTTCTACACGTTGGCGAAGCGCCGTCATGCATAAACCATATACGACGTCGGACACCAAGAGGAACTTCATCTAGTAAATCGCTTAAATCATCCTTTAAAAAAATGGAATAGGATTTTCCTGTTAATCTTCCAGGCAAAACAAAGGGACCGATTAAGTTGTCGGCAATAAGTCCTGCCCATACATTGATACTAAATTGTTTTTGGTGCCCTGACTGGATGATGGCATACGGATTCTCTTCGGCCCAGTGATGAGTTTTGTGAAAATTGATCACGCCATTTCTTGTGAATGCAGCCTCATTAGAAAACAACACGAAGGATAGAAAAAGAGGATCACGAGCATACTGTTGAAGAACGAAGTACAAAAAGCCTCTCGTGGTAGGAAATCAGCATCAGTGAGACCTTGTACTCTCTGAATGTGATATGGGTAAAGCTGTTGTTACCCTAAAATTCTCCACGCACTTATGTATCTTACACGCTCTGCTGCTGCTGTCCTTCGAGTGCTGACACCAGGATATTCTTCCACTCGATTCAGGACCAGCTCCTCCACCTCAACAGTTCTGGCGCTGATTGGACTACCACCATCTGAAACTCGCTTGTTGAATGATCCTGTATCACCAAGACGCTCGTCTGTTCTCGGAAAGGTCTTCTTATCTGGCAGACGGCGATTTGGAAACCTTTTCGCATAAAGACGTCTTGCATTACACTCGGAGTCCATACATAAGATGCATGTCTGCCATTTCTCTGCTTGAATAAGCCTCCATTCTCACTTCAAATGCACACTATCAGTGAATAGCACAAAAACTTAAGTTTTTTTTTCTCACTGGACTGCATTTATTCACGGTAAGAAGTTACGAATACGAAGAGTTAAACATCGCGATGCATCTTTGACTTACTGATGGCTCTACACTCAACGATATTGAAACATGTCATAGAGTGTACGAAACATTACAATTGGCAAGGCCATACATGAAATAAGCCTCGTACACACTCACAAACATTGTCGGTAAGCGGCGTTTCTAAACAGTTTGCGGGAAGAATTGCTGGAACACAAAACGGGCTGTAACTCAAAAACAAAGCGATTTCAGGCATATGTTTATATAAATTTTCTTCATTGTTTTCAGGTCCTGAAAAGCCATTTGGAGAGTTTATAAGTAATAGACCCCACCGAGTTAATAAATAATAGGGCGCATAGGGTTGCCAGGTTTGTGGGTTTTAATAAGACCGTTAAATGATCAAGTCTCCTCCATTAAGTTTACTTTAGAAGTGGAACAAGACAAGTCAATCCCATTTTTGGATGTGCGTGTACATAGGGAAAGCCCAGGTTTTAAGTTTAGTATCTATCGGAAAACAACAAACAACTTGTCCTACGTACACTTTTACTCGGGACATGACACCCCCACTAAGAAGGCCATTTTTTCATCAATGTTTCTCCGGCGCCCTTGGATCGCCAGTCCGAATACATCGATGCCGAATTGGAAAAATCAACGGTATTGGAAGTGATCTGTGTTTACCCATCTGCGTTTATGGAATCTTGTCTCAACAAGGCAAAACGAACTTTCTATCGTGTCAATAATAACCCTCGTACTTTGTCAAAAAATATTTTTTTGTACTTCCATTTTTCCCGGGCTTTTTAGGCATTGCTAATGTACTTAAACTTTTGGATATTAATGTAGTATTTTCATATAACAATATTGTGAAAAATATCATAGTAAAAATAGCCCTACCAATAATTCAGGCATTATCTATAAAATTGGGTGTAAACAATGTGATTCCTTTTACATAGGTCAGACGGGAAAGGATTGCACACACGTATAAAACAGCATCAATATTCCGTCAGAACAGGACAGTTGTTCAGTGCTCTTTTTGTCCATTTGTCAGAGTTATCCCACTGTATTGATTGGAATAATGCTTCAGTTTTATTTCATTCGAGCAACATTGTCAATAGAAATATTCTTGAGTCTGCCATTATTCAACTTTGAAATAACTTCAACATAAGCAAAGGTCTTTTTCAACTCGATCCTGTTGTTTTGAATTCCTTCAAAACAAACCTAGATAAAAAGGGTAGGACACTTATCTTTGGTAAACTTGTAAGCTACTTTATTAACTTTTAATCTTCAATTTATTTATATATATATCGAAACTTGACTCTAAAAAGGCAAAGTGTTAAACCCGGGCGTATCTCCAGTATAAATTTGTATTATTTTTATAACTCATTTGATCTTGTGCTAAAAATCGATATGCCTCTTTGTTAATCCTCTAATCCTTAATTTTTAAGTTTTATTTTTACTTCTCCGTTTATTGCATATATATATATATATATATATATATATATATATATGTGTATGTGTGTAGATATGTATGTATATATATATGTATATATGTTTGTGTGTATGTATGTTATTTATTTATATTTTTTTCTCTTTCTTTAACCTATATATAGGCCATAACCTTTTATGTATTTCAGTGTTCCTGAGGATGTCATTAGACGAAAGCGCTTGAGCACCGTTTTGTGTTTCCTTTCCTTCGTGGTTTTATTCATCATATATATATATATATATATATATAATATATATATATATATATATATATCATAGAGCCAAGTGATTTTTGAGGTGGAAACCTTTGTCGCCTTTGTCGAATAAAGAAAAATGAGACTAGTCCATATACAAACATTTAATATTCAGAGCTTTCGACATTTCTAATGTCATCTTCAGCGCTAAAATGATATATATATATAAATATTTTGCTAATAAACCATAATATTCTACTTAATAAATTATATTGTTCCGGCTTTAGAGGAGCAATCAGTGATTGGTTTAAAAGTTATTTGCTCAATAGATATCATTTTGTATGAGTAAATAAGGTTTGCTCAACTAAAGCAAAACCAGCCACTGGGGGTGCAAGCCAGCACAACTCAGTGCCGGTCCCAAGCCCGGATAAATGGTGAGGGTTGGCGTCAGGAAGGGCATCCGGCCGTGAAAGATTTGGCCAAAACCAAGAATGATGAGCCAAATTCATATAGCCTCGGAAAATGCCAAGGCGTACCCCGTATGCGACGCGCAGGGGCCTCGCCTGACCCCCGCGAGAAATGGACGAGGGCTGCCGAGTCGAGGACGGGCTCGGGTAAAGAAGCTAGTCCGAGTGGTTAGAGTTGGGACGTTGAATGTAGGCTCTATGACTGGGAGAGGAAGGGAGGTGGCGGATTTGATGGAGAGACGGTGTGTGGGAGTATTGTGTGTGCAGGAGACGAGGTGGAGAGGAAATAAAGCAAGGGAGCTGGGAGGGGGATATAAGTTGCTTTATAGTGGAACGAATGAACAGGGTAGAAACGGTGTTGGTATAGTGCTGTCAGAAGTGCTGAAGGATAGCCTGGTGAGTGTGAGTAGAAGGAGCGATAGAGTTATGAGTGTTAAGCTGGGCCTTGACGAGATGACCGTGAACATCGTGAGTGCGTATGCCCCCCAAGCTGGCTGTGAAGGTGTAGAAAAGGAAGTGTTTTGGAATCAGTTGGAGCAAGAACTTGGTGCGATACCAGAGGGGGAAAAAGTGATCTTGGGTGGAGACCTGAATGGCCATGTGGGAAGAAGTAGAGAGGTGGTTGAGAGGGTGCATGGTGGTTGGGGCGTGGGAGAGAGAAATGAAGAAGGGGAAAGGGTGGTGGATTTCGCGATGGCGTTTGATCTAGCGATAGTCAACACCTTCTTCCAGAAAAAAGATAACCAGTTTGTGACCTATAGGAGCGGAGGAAGAGAAAGCCAGATAGACTTTTTAATGTGCAGGAGATCCCATCTGGAAGAAGTTAAGAACTGCAAAGTCATAAACGGGGAAAGCGTGGCCGTGCAACATAGAATCCTGGTGATGGATTGGTCGTTTAAGAGTGGTAGGAAAAGAAGGCAAGAACAGGTGACACCTAGGATAAAGTGGTGGGGACTGAAGAAAGAAGACCAGAAAAGGAAATTTGAGGAGAAGGTTTTGGAAGAAGTAAGGTCGTTGGAGAATGTACAAGAATGGTGGGAGGAGAACAGTCGGGTGATATTGAGAGTTGGTGAGGAAGTACTGGGCAAAACATCAGGTAGAAGACCCCCTGAAGATAAAGAGACGTGGTGGTGGAATGAAGAGGTTCTGGAGGTGATTAAAAGGAAGAAAGATGCTAAAAAGAAGTGGGACATATCTGGTAGACAAGAGGATAGAGAAAGCTATAGGCAGGCGAAAAAGGAGGCGAAGAAGGGAGTGGCAAGAGCCAAGGCGCAGGCGATGGATGAAGCATATAAAGAGTTGGAGACACCGGCGGGAGAGAGAAAGATCCTTAGAATAGCGAAGGCTAGGGATAAGGCGAGTAAAGATTTTACTCAAATTAAACAGGTAAAGGACGGTCAGGGAGTGGTCTTAAAGGATCAGGATAAAATCATGGATAGATGGAAGAGTTATTTTGAACATCTGTTAAATGAGGAAAACCCAAGGGTTATTTTTGAAGATGGTGTCCCAAATCAAGGGTTAACTTCAGGAGTGAGTAGGGAGGAGGTGAAGGTGGCGTTGAAAGGAATGAAGAAGGGGAAGGCATTGGGACCGGATGGGATACCAGTGGAGGCGTGGAATTGTTTGGGAGATGAGGGCATCGATCTTTTGTGGGATCTGATGCAGAAGATATATGAACAAGAGGAAATGCCGGAGGAGTGGGGGGATAGTACACTCGTACCTATCTACAAAGAGAAGGGGGACATCCAGGATTGTGGAAATTATAGGGGAATAAAGCTTATGTCACACACGATGAAGGTTTGGGAAAGGATTATAGAGAAAAGGTTAAGAGAAGAGACAACCGTGGGGGAAGAGCAGTTGGGTTTTATGCCAGGTAGGGGAACAACTGATGCGATTTTTGCACTGAGGCAGTTGATGGAGAAACACCGGGAGCGACAAAAGGGACTGCACATGGTTTTCATCGACCTAGAGAAAGCATATGATAGAGTGCCACGCCAGGAGGTTTGGAGGTGTATGAGAGAGAAAAGTGTGCCGGAGAAGTACGTTAGGTTGGTGCAAAGTATGTATGAAGGAGCAAGGACCCAGGTTAGGAGTAGTGTAGGTGTAACGGAATGGTTCCCCGTGAGGGTTGGTCTACATCAGGGATCTTCTTTGAGCCCGTACCTTTTTGTTTTGATTATGGATGTGTTGGCCCAGGGGATAAAAAATCAATCCCCTTGGTGTATGCTCTTTGCAGACGATATTGTTCTGTGCAGCAACAGGAGAGAAGTAGTAGAAAGAAAATTGGAGGAATGGAGGAGGGCTTTTGAAGACAGAGGGTTGAAAATCAGTAGAAAGAAAACGGAGTACCTGAGGTTCTACGAAAATCAAGACTCAGAAATTAGTTTAGAGGGAGCGAGGTTAAAGAGAGTAAGTAAGTTTACGTACTTGGGATCGACAGTAGCTGAGGACGGTGAGCTGGACACAGAAATAACACACAGTGCAATCTGGTTGGAAAAATTGGAAGAAAGTTTCAGGGGTGTTGTGTGACCGAAGAATAGGCGCAAGGGTTAAGGGAAAGGTGTATAAGACTGTGGTAAGACCGGCTATGATGTACGGGGCTGAGTCTTGGGCTATAAAGAAAGACCATGAGAAAAGACTAGATGTAACGGAGATGAGAATGCTGAGATGGATGTGCGGAGTGACAAGGTTGGATAGAGTAAGGAATGAAAGGATAAGGGGCACAACAAAGGTTGGAGAAATCTCGAGGAAGATACAAGAAAGTAGACTGAAATGGTATGGACATGTGATGAGAGGGGACGAAGATTATGTGGGTAAGAGAACGATGAATATGGAGGTGCATGGCAAGAGAAAGAGAGGCAGACCGAAGCGAAGGTGGATGGAGAAGGTGAGGGACGATTTGAGGGAGAAGGGTTTGTCGGAGGAAGAAGCCCAGGACCGGGCTGTGTGGAGGAGGCTGGTCAGAAACGCCGACCCCGCATAGAGGCGGGAACGGGCGAAGAGAAAGAAGAAGCTCAACTAAAGCTCTTGTCAAACATGGTGTGCCACAGGGCTCAGTTCTGGGTCCACTGTTATTTTTATTATATATAAATGACCTTCCACGTTCATCTGATATACTGAACTCATATGTTTGCAGATGATCAAATGTCTCTTTTCTTGCAAAGAGTTAATACAGCTAGAATATATTCATTCAGAATTCATCAGTGTAATGAAATGGTGACCACCATAAACTCTTCCTAAATACCAGTAAAACAAATTTCATGATTTTAACTAATAAAAGAAATGTATATCTTGATGAACTTAATGTTAATGAAATCGCCATAAAGGAGTGTACTGCAACAAAATTTCGTGGTGTAATGCTAGATAAGAATTTGCAATAGAGTGATGATGTAAATTATATCGCGAAAAAGATTTCAAGGAGCGTTGCTATAATGTTTAAACTTAGAAATGTAGTCCCTAAACAAGTTTTATTGACTCTTTATCATACTCTTGTTCTTCCGTATATAACATACTGCACCCTTATTTGGGGAAACTCCGCTGACAACGCATTAAATGGTATCTTTGTCATCCAAAAACGAGCAATAAGGTTATTATCTGATGCTAATTTCCTTGATCACTCTAGTGCATTATTGAAAGGGCTAAACCCACTAAAGCTCAACGATATAACCAAACTGGCACATTTTATTTTTATTTACAAGTGTAAGAAAAAATCATTAATTTGCAATTGGTAAATAGATATTTTGTAACTCATCAAGAAATCCACTCGTATCAGACTCGTATCAGCAAAAAATTTAATGTTCAGGCGGAGCCTACTTACAAATCGCATTGAAATTGTCTCAAATCATACAAAAGTAAACACATGAAATACATAATGGCATTTTATTCGGTCTCACCATCTAGAATGTTCCGGTAGTTTCCCATATGCACGCGTTATGGTTACGTTTCCTATTAATTGAGGGTATTCATTATCTCAAGAACTAGAGCCAAATCGGAAAAACTACTTTCATTTTGGAATTCAGCAACCCCAAAATACCCTAAATTCGTACGAATTTCCTTGGCAACGAAAAAAAAAAGTTTTTTTGTTGACCTGTGTTATTAATAAAGGTTATTCTATTCTATTCTATATTGTAATTCGCTGTTATACAGACACGGGTAGAAAAACTTTCTGTTTCTATACAGTTACCTAATTGAGTCCAAGATTATGCGGAATGTGCCCTCCTCCATTAATTATTAATGCACGCTTGCAACTTTGACTTCTCCCTTATTGAAGGATTTTTTCTTGGTAATAAACAGCAGTGATTTTGGCATTTTGATCAACGAAAACAATCTCTGACTTCCCTAACTTTGAAATAAAGATGGAAACCATGACTATTTGAGAAAAATGCGGACGTTCCCTGTAAAGTCGATCTAGACTGATAGATTTTTTGTCCTGTCTTCCATAAACTCGGTCATTTTGTGTGTTTATTGTTGAAGCAACCGTAAAGGTCTTCTCGTCGCTGAACCATATTTTCGACACTTCTGTTGAAATGAAGGTGAACTCCCCCAGCAAGCTGGAGGAGTCCACCCGACCTCTTTGGGGGGGGGGAAGGAGAGAGTGGGACGGCCTCTCCCCCCCCAAAGGGGTATACCTAACCTAAGAGAGAAAGGAGAAGGAGAGAGGATTGTTCGCTTGGCTCCCGCCAAGCGCATATTGAGAGTTCATCCGAGCGCCAGCTGTCTTATAAGGTCCTATTCAGCCAGTTGGTTTAGAAGGCTTCTTAGAAGGCGTCAATGGCATGTTCAGGAGTACATTATTATGGTTGAGTTGTCAGATTGCACTATTTAATTAATTAAAGCATATATTCTCAACAGTTAGCTTTCCGCCAGTTGGCATAATCCACCAGCTGGCTTAATCCACCAGTTGAAGTAGAAGACCTAGAAGGCAGGTGTGTATATATATATTAGCTTATCACCTGCCAGATTGCGCTATGCAGATATTTTTGACAGTTGGCTTAGAAATCCGTCGGGTGCTTTAGAAGGCAGCCATTTGGTATAATTAAATAATAATATCGTCTAAAACGAAAAGGAATAAATAAAACACCATTACATCATTCTGTTTATTTAGACGAATTATTGGAATCAATTTCACAAAATATATAAAAAATAAATATACAATCGAACGATGGAATATATGCAATAAAAATTATTAATAATATAAGAAATACGTACGAGGAATATATATATAATCTAATAATATACAAAACAAAACGATGGAGTATAACCATCAATATAACAGCACAGGAGAAATATATATATACACACACAGTTATATTAAATAATTAAATATATTGAAAATAATAATATACAAAACGATGAAGTATAATCATCAACATACTACTACCGGAAAAAATATATATATATACACAATTATATTAAATAATTAAATATATTGAAAATAAATATACATCAAAATACTTTATGTTCTACTGCGCAAAACATTAAACTCACACGTAATCCAGTCTACAGTCATATCATTATTGCTTTGCACTACGCGGTAAATACGGCTTAACATTATTTCGCCGCCTCAAGTTAGAGCGATATCTACACTCATTATAAATGGCCTTCATATCGTTCAATACTATTTTTGTGCCCTCTTTACATTCGGGTGGTAAGCTATCTTTAAATACAGCTAGAATACACTGAAAAGCACGCACAAAGAGGGCATCGTTAGCTATCACGTCATTATTAAATACAAGTTTATCAACACTCCTTTCCAATCGAGGGTTTTTTTCTTACCGACACGAGCTTTTCAATCGTGAACTCTTCTTCACTCTGCATACCGACAAATGAAATACTCTTCCAAGTCGTAACGACAGCTACTCATTATATAGAGATACAACTCTTCAGGGTGAACAGTGTAGGCGAGCTCTGCCCTGTACCGTTCAAGTGCTTTGTACCAAAGTTCATGATATTTCGAAGAATCGAAACCTTTTAAATAAGCATCCAGCTCTAGACCATTCTTGCCTTGTTCATTCCTACATTCGATAAAGCCCGTCGAGCAGAGCGGTGTATGCGTATTCAAGAACCATGTCAAAATAAATCATATCCTTAACACGAGCGTCTAATATAGGCTTCAGCTTGCAGAATCTGACGATTTCAAACATTCTGTCGAGGATGAATCGGTTTCACGTAAGTACAAGAACGTTATTATCGGATGCATTCTTCCACATCAGTCGTATATCAATGCATGGCTGATCGTTAATTATACACAACGTACAAAGAACGGCATATGAGGGGGCATCATTAATCTGTTCTCTTCTTGTACCTTCACCTGCAGGTATTTTATAACGATCCTCACCCTACTTCTCACCTATCACGAAGACTCTACTCATCTCAACACTTAAATAAACATTACGTTTGTTTGCTTGCCTGCAAATCGTTTCGAGTACATAGTTAATGGTACCGGTTTCACGCCTGAACACACGCAATGACTTCGTCACGGACACATCGTACGAGGCATTAAGAATGCTTCTCAAAGGAAGTTCCATCGTATTCGAGGAGGAGCGAGTCACACGGGTGAAATGTGTACGGATTTATTCGAACTCGTGTGTTTCAGGTGAGGAGTGAGGTACACGGGTGGGCGGCTCGGGTCGACACGGGCAGTGAGCCACAGCATAAACTCTTGAATCATGTACGGGTTTGTTCCGATGTGAATACTCGTATCCCTTATACTGGATAGGTTTTTTGAGAAATTTTCCGATACATGAAGCAATATCGGTTTTAATGTTTTATCGCTCCCACTCCCCAGAACAGGCACCAGGCATTTTGGCTTAGGGGAATTTCACGAACTAAACATTTTATTCAAAACCGGTGCACCATTTGAGAGAAACATGTTACCGTATTTTTCCTTTGTGTTAATAATCGATACTCGTCTCTAAATTCTATCGAAAAGTCACACAGGCCTTTAGCCACAATCTTACTGCGAACCTCGTCTTGATATATATGAATGTAGTGGTAAAAGTACTTTAGCGAGTTCATGATGACAAGATTTACATTCTCAATCGCTTGTCACACCACTTATCAACAAGACTCACTATCCATAACCGCTGCTTCTCTTCTGCACGCGTTGTTTCTTTCACCTCACGGTATATGTACGCTTTTATACAGTTTAGCCCAACAATGTAGTCCATCACATCGTTAGTGCTGCGAAATCTGGCAATGCTCTCGCCAGAATACCCCTAGAGTATTTGAACATCTTGTTCCCTCGCGCTATTCAATGTATCCTTAAAAGTCTCAAAGGAAGGGGGGTAGGCAGTCTTTCAGTATCCACTACATCTTCCGACTTTACCGAATACCACTTCATAAACGTCGAACACGCAATATCAAAAGTAGCCATCACTATTTTTCGTCTACGCGAGAAAATACACATCTGAGCTCCAGGGTTTGCAGAGGTCAACTGAGCACGCAGGGATAGAGATATGCTCAGGTAGTGGCAGGAATCACGTGACGATCTTACAGTGGGCGGAGCTTAGGACTGTACACACGCACGCACGCAAAGGAGAAAATGAAACCTAATTGAAGCAAATATACGTAATAATAAACATATCGTTAACAATACATATTATATAAAACAATCAAGGATTAAGGTATCCAAAGGGTACGGTATCATAGGTACCAGGCACCTGGTAACGTTTCCTATAGGTGTTACGGCATACCTTCGTGCCCCTAAGTTCCTTCACACACCCCAGTTTCTGCGCCCGAAAATTGTGGTCCCACAGTCAGTTGGGGTGGCTGGTCGCCCTCATCTTCCAAGCACACTAGATCCTTCAACGAGTCAAAGTTAACGACTCGTCGGTTCGCATGGTTAAGCGTGATACCCTTAGCCTTCACGATATATTCATATCATCCCCCACCCTCACCCGTACCCCATAGGTTTTTGGCCCTGTTGATACAAATGAGTCTGCGTATGCACCATCACCATACTCATCCTTGATCTCGTCAGTTAACTCTCCGAGGAATTCCCCAATAGCAGGCATGTATTCACCCTCCCTCGCTGTGAATATCACGCTATCTGTGTCAGCGTACAGCACCCTCCGCCAAGAGAGTGCAGTAGTCCCCAAAGCTTGATGCGGGCGTAGGCCGTTGTGAAGCTGGCTACAGGTATGTTTGTAACCCGTGAGGTATCTGTGGCCAGTTCGGTGATGTTGTACTTTATTATGTAAGTATTACCTACATTCACGATCTCCATAACCTCTTTATCGGGAGCGTTGGCATAATCCCAGACTTCACTATAACTTTGTGCCAAATGAACGTTCCCTTTGCCAGTATTCCGTGCAAATTTCCCCCAAATACTGTTTAGACACAACTTTGCACTAAAGCGCTTGCCAGAATTCTTATCAATTTGGGAACGGTCAAGATGTATACCTTCATGGGCATGGTAAAGCTGAATATAAGCCGTTTTTTCATCTTCGGTATCAACTCCTCGCAGATATCCCGATGCTTCTACCTCATCCTTCAAAAAAGGTTTATATACGGCGTGAATAGGTTGGGTAGCTTCTGAAACCTCCACACCTCATGTATCTTCAATATTCTGTACCCATGGCGAAATGCTAGGTCCAGCTCAGGGCTTGTATACACACCACTGATCTTACGCTGCTTGGTTGTATGATTAAATCACGTTGTTCTCCTCTGCGCACTTCAACACAAGAGAAACATGAGCTTGTGAGCTATAACGACGTGTAAGATCGAGTCCATAAATCGCGAGGGGGAGCACGTCTACGAAAGAACAGTCCAAAGTAGCGCTCTCAAGTTAGCTGAGAACTCCTCGATGGTTGGCATGGTGGGACCCACCAGTTTTTCAGGTGCACCTACGGGGTACGGATTGTTCTTCATCACGTAGGGTATAAAACAGAAGTCGTAGTAATGGAGCTTCACGCCTCCGTAGGCGGAAAGTATAGCTTGAATGGGTTTGTACGCCTCCAAACAAGCTATCACCGCATTTGAGATAACCCACCATTGAACGTTTGATGGCCCTTATTTCTTCACGGTACTGGTATCTGTTTCCATCCGTGCATCATACTCATGCTCCCACACGATCTTGTGAGTGAACTGGGAGCCTATAAGTTGATCACGGTTACGGGTCCATGCGAGGCTGTCGGCGGGGATCTTCCATGAGGTCCCCTGTGACGGCACACTCAGGCGTGGGATCCATGCCACCAGCAGCCGTTAAAGGATACAGTCTTCTCACCAGTGGTTGGATCCTCACTTAGGCCATCAACCCAAAAACACGACCATTGACCTTAATGGGTACTTCCCCTGTTGCGGGCGTGTTTTATGTATACCCCGGTCTGTTGCTGTAGGTGTGTATGAGCCAGTAAATAGCCTTGTGCCCATAACTGCGGGATGTTTCTGTGAATGACGGCTAAGGTGTCTTTAGGCATGAAGTTATTCTTGAACACCGTAAACATAATGAGGCGATCGTGTGCGACTTGCAGCGGATCGCATTTGAAACGGGCTATGTACATCCTTCTAAAGGCCTGGAAACATACTCTAAGCAGCGCACATCATTCACGCAATAACGTTCACATTCATCAGCTATATTGTATGGACTAGCTTCATTAAAACTGTTGTAGTAGCGGTCAAATCTTCACGCTCACTATCACTCATGTTGGTGTAGTTAAAGTAATGTTTGGGTGGAGGTAGTCCTACGTAATTTAAAGTTTCAGTGAGGAATGTGTAAGGGAAATACCCTTTTGAAACTTCAGCGGCTACGCCCATGACCTTGGGTAGCTTTGCTAATTTACAAGGTGTGAACAGCAGGGTGTCTTTAAACTGTACATTACCTCTTATCTGCATCTGTATTAGTTTGTTGCCTCTTTTCAAGGGATCACCTGTAAATATCGCAGACGACTCGTGTTCAAGCAACTCCTTATAAAGGAACTGTGTGTCAAATTTTGCCCGTTATGGGCAAGAATATACAGTCATTTTTTTAACTTGTCCGCTAATTTGACAATATAGGATACAAAGAGTTTCACAGGGCTGTCGTGTGCAATCGTTTTAAAAACGTTTGTCCGTTTACCACATTTGTGACACTCATCCACTCGATCTCCATGCACTCATCACAGAGTCTGACTTACGAGTAAATGTGGAATAACCTCTTTGGTTTCAGCGTTCGTGTATGTTTCTATATCGTAGTACACGGTTATACAAGGGCTATTTTTAGGCTTAGCATCTTTCATATAACATACATGCTCACTCCATCCGCCTTATATTTTTCATGACATGTAGAACAGTGAATTTCATTATTTATGCAAATTCCCCAATTATCCATCATATGAAACATGCCACATTCACAGATTCTCATTTTCCTGCAAGTGCCAATTGATTTATGGAGTCTCAAAGCATTTATTATTGAAAAATGTACGTCTACACACATTACATTCCCTCTTCTCGGTTCAACTACACGACTTTCACATTTGGGGCTTTTACACTGCTCACATACCATGTAGCACCTTACAATGTTTCACTATATCATCCGCAAACTCGAGACATCCCTTACACAAATCATGATGCCTTCCATATTTTCGACTTTTATCATAACTGCGTAGAGAGTCCTTATGTTACGGATGGGGAGATACGATGTTCCTGACAATCCTAAAATAAGTAGAGGTCTTGTACGATCTCTCACACAGCTTTTAAAAACATACACAGTCCTACGACGATCATCCATTCCAAATACGACTATACGACATTCATTTCCTGCTCGACCCTTCTCAGTTCTTCAGGACCCATATTACACTCAAACTCAAGCTTACAATCTGAAGCCAGTTTACGGGCACGCTGCACAACCGTAGGCAGCCAAATTTTTTGCGTCCATGTATTTAGCACAGTGAACATATGAGCTAAGACTATTGCTATAAAGCCGCAACCACGATCGACGTTTAAATGCTTTCTGTAAATAACCGAGAATTGAAATTAAGAGTATAAGGTGTGGCACTATGACCCGCAACCCGGAATACTCTGTCAATATCTACCATGAAGTTGTCCATATTGAAGGCTGTACTACTTTGAGAGGCCTGCATTATACGGCCCAAGATATATTCTATGTCTACAGCCGCCAAACGTCTGAACGGTATTACTACCCAAAAATCATCTACGTCCCCGTCATCTGACCGAACCTGAAGGACAACCTCGTCCGGACTTCACGTTCCGCGGTTCTGAAGGGCAAACTCCACAATACGTTCAACTACGCGTCGCAGTCCAACACCGTTGGTATACAGGGATCCAGGGTCAACCCTGACCACGTACCGACCGATTTCTAGTCAGGGCAGGGGTGGGGTAGCGGTGCACCAACTCGAATGTTATACCTTCCTCCACAGCACGAGAAGCTGCTGCTGTGTGGAGGAAGTACCCGGAACTGAACAGGAATAATGGGGTATATTTGAGGAAGGTACTATTGTGGGGGTTGTGTCGTAAGACGTAGAGGGTTGGGGCTCTATTACTGGGGGTCTAACAACCGGCGCAATCCTGGCACGCTTTATACCTGACGTGGAGGGTTCTTCATCATGCTTCCGCTTTGAATGTCGCATGCTACAGGTATCGCTGGTGAGGGTTCGTCAGCGGGGAAGGATTCTGTAGCTACACGGTCATCGGGTCATCTGTGATATCGATGATGGGGGGCTGTACATCGTCGTCATTCACGGTTCTGTGGAAGAAGAAAACAAGAATATAAGGAGCAGCACTTAAATTTTGTATATTTTGTAAATGACCCACTTAGGGGTGTGACGTGTTAGAGATGGAATCTGTAGAAAAATTCAGGTTCACAAGCCCCTCCACATGTATTATATCTGGCCCTACAGGATGTGGTAAAACTGTGTTTATGCTTAAAATCATTAAAGATAAGGGGAGATGTTCTCAAAATTTGTGCATAAAGTAATATGGTGCTATTCGACGTATCAATCAGTGTTCAACGAGTACCAAGATGATATTTTGTTCCACAAAGGTGTATATGACGTTAATTCGTTAAAGGAAATGAGCATACAGTCATTGTAATTGACGATCTCATGTTGGAAATGGATAAAACGTTTGCCGAGACATTTACAGTGTTCTCCCACCATCTTAACATAAGCGTATTCTTCATCAACCAGAATCTATTTTTCAAAAATAGATACATGCGCGATGTGTCGTTAAATACACAATATCTAGTCTTATTCGCACAACGTAGAGATGTGTCACAAATTGGGGTATTAGCCAATCAAATGTTCCCGAATCAGCGTAAGGAGTTTTTGGAGGTTTATAAAGAAGCCACAAGTCAGCGTTACGGATATTTGCTTTGTGACCTTCACCCGCGAAACACGTTTAGGGTGCTTCTAAGAACGAATATATTCCCAAACGAGCCTGAAACGGTGTATATTCCAGAATGACAAATAGGCTGAAGAAATATCGTGAATTAATAAAAATCTATCAACGATTGCCCCGGGCACTGCAACAGATGTTTGTTAAAAATATCGACTCCGACTTTTTAAAATGCATCTGTGAAATCTGTCTTAATGTTATAAAATGTAATGTGCCAATGAAACCCCTCAGAAGGCTCGCTTACGTCGTTACAAGAACATAATACGTCGCTCGCTCGTAAAAGTCAAACTGTGGGGAAAAAAGCGAATTATTGTACAAAGAGGGGATCATTCCTCCCCATCTTATTTTCAGTTTTGGGACCTTTACTGACTTAATATAATGAAGAAAGTGGTAGTGATTCCGCACGAGGTGTATGCTTCATTGCAAAGTTCAAAGATTCCAGACACGGTTCTAGAACCCCGTAAAAGTAGGCTTAAAAGAATGGAAAGCGGTTGTTAGCCCTATTAAACAGTGAAAAGTCACCTGATGAGAAAAGGATCTTGTACCAAGAGGCTTGCAGAAATTTCTTCATGAGTACGAAGATTATAAGAATCCGACAGAGCTCCCCGTGGTTATTAGCAGCAGCGACGCTGAGCATGGCGACATAGGACCTGGCCCGACGTTAGAGATGACCAACCAAAGAATAACGGAACGCAACACATCGAGCATGTGTTAAAAAGCAGTCTCCCACATACATTGAGGAATAAAGGCTTAAGTCTTTATAATCTATTGAGTGAGGACCCCATCATACAGTGGCCGATACAGGCGAGGTCATTGTTGAAGGAACAAGGGTACAGGATCCAATATCGTTGACATTGTCCATGATCTGGTGAGAAAGTGGGACAGGCCCTCACCAACAGGATGGAAGCATATTAAAGCAAGACTACAACAAATAAATGTCCCCAAAACATTGATAGGAAATCTGAATAGGTTAAAAGACTTGGATCAAGTCTCGCATGTGTCACAACTGAGTACGCCATCACCCCCAGCAGTAGCATCTCTGAAGAGGAGAAAGAAGAGAACAAACGGCCAACCTTATCCACGTGTCTCTAAAATACGCAAATGGCTAACATATTAAGTAAACGCTATTATGACATTTCTAACCCCGCCTCCTATGGCGGCGTTAATAGACTGTACAGAGGTGTTTACGGAGTAGGGAAAAAATGTTGAGAGGTTTTTGCGGAGCAGGATGCTTATACACTTCATAAGCCGGTGAGAAAAGGTTTAAAACGGCCAAGACAACAGCGGCTTCGATTGACTCTATTTGGCAAGCGGATTTAACAGACATGCAAAGATATTCAGTGTATAACGACGGCTACCGCTACATCCTATTCATAATAGATGTATTCTCTAGATATCTGTGGCTAATTCCTCTGAAAAATAAATCGCCTGAAACAGTTGCTAAAGCTACCAAAACGTTGATGTTGAAAGAAGAAGGGTTCCTGGCTATTTTTGTACGGATATGGGAAAGAATTTATAGGTCGCGCTTTTCAGAACATGCTGACAGAGTTTAATATCAGTTACTACACTAGCAGTTCTATACATAAGGCCTCTTTAGCTGAAAGAGTTCAACGTACCATAAAGGAACGCATGCATCGCTATTTTACACATAAACACATACAGATATATAAACATTCTGGGTCATTGGCCTCGTCATACAACCGTTCACACACCGTACGATTGGCACAACACCTAACGAAGTTTTAGAAAGAGGTACGCGCCACAGGTGAGAAGAGATGGAGCACCGCCACCACACTCTACACATTTCAAAATCAATGATTATGTAAGGCTATCACGTTCGGGAAATAAATTCGCGAAGGGATTTGAGCAAGGATGGACACGTGAGATTTTTAAAGTTAGTGCTATGAGACCTAAAGGCGAGATAATGATGTATTACGTTGAAGATTTGAATGGGGAAGAAATCTCAGGAGGCTTTTATCGCGAGGAGTTGCAGAAAGTGACATTTAATTTAGGAAAAAGTGTTTAAAATTGAGAAAATTTTAGGCAGCAATACCTGGTGAAATGGCTATGTTACCCAGAAAGTTTCAATACCTATATAAAAGCTGCTGCAATAATGAAGCTTAAATATTGGGCAACATGGCGCCTAACCACTTTTATGTCACACTCCCGTCCTCTTCTTCTCTGTCTGTACATCCTAACAACACCCTGGCGAACTTTGTAACAGAACTCCATGGGCCCATTGAGTTGGAACGTGATTCGTACGAAGTTGGTGTTTGTGAATTCCAGCTAGCCACCAAATTTTTAACTCTTGAAAATGAGCAAATCATATTTCTGATCCTTAGAAGAATCGATGAGTGTGACAAATTAGGCATAACCTTGGACAATACTATTCGATCAGTCCTGTTCGGTGAGGTACAGTACTATAGTACAAATGTAACACTTGGAATCGGTCATTATGTCACAGTCATGGACATGGTGACAGGGTTAAACAAGAGTCTTGAAAAATTGTACCTGACAACCGATTTACTTTGTGAAGTCGTAAACATAGACACGCCTGCACGCATGTTGAAGTTAAAATCAACGCTTAGTAGAAATATTAAAGACAAAGAGCTGTTCACAATTGTGGCCGGGAGTCGATATAGTGCAGGTCCCCAAAGAGAAACCTTTCAAGAGGCAAAACATGACTTGTCCAGCTTAATGTATCAGCTGAAGATGGAGAAATTGGGTGAAAGCTGCCCATCCCCAGATATGTGCTATATTTACAGCAATATCGTAGAGCATCAATTTGTTGGGGACACCCAGGAGCGCCTGCTTCGCATTGCACACATCCCCAACCATAGAGGGAAAAATTTGAGCATTACATATGACAAGCCCCATTATGTGAATGTTGCGACTAATCTATCAACCAATATCTCGATATACACGGTGAACCAAAAGTAGGTGGACAGTAGGTTGAATACGGTTTGTGTTATATTATATTATAACTATGGTGTTCATTATAACTATGGTGTTTGTGTTATATTATATTAAATATTATAACTAAATTTATTTAAATTTTATTTTGTATTATAGTATACAAAAAAATTAAATATGTATTCTCAAAATAAACGTTATCATTTACTGTCCACCTACATTTGGTTCACCCTATATATAAGAACGATTGAGGGAAAAAAGTTCCCATTCGGTGATAGGATCTTAACAATAAAGCTACATTTTCGTCGCTTTCAGCTATAATGACCCGAAGGCCTTTCACAGTCTATCGAGGGGTGAGATATCAGCGTGGGAGTGTGCTTAGATCCATTTTTTCAACCATATTACGCACCGCTTTCCCACTGTTGAAGAGGGGTGCTGGGTACCTCGGGAGGAAGGCGTTACAATCAGGTTTTAACGCGGTAGAAGGCATAATGGGTGGCACTAAACCTAAAGAAGCTCTAAAAAACATTTAAAAAATACACGGGACGAAATCATCAAAGATGCAAAGAGAAAAATGCATGGTGGCGGAAACTAGAAGAAGAGGGTTGTCAGAAAGAAGGAGCTACCAACACGTGGCGCTAAACGTAAAAGGATATCAAAAAAGAAGTGTTCTAAGCGTATGAAGCCGATGGATAATCACTTTTTAACTGATATAAGCTGAGGTGACTAGTCAAACGAATCACAGACTCATTACGACTTTTCGATAGAGGTGGTACTGTTTCTGACTCGTCATGGCGCGTTTCATCCATCCGTGTAGCACAAATGTTGTAAATCGGAACTGTCCCTCTTTGATATGCCCCCTACACAGGTTTCTATTAAGCATAGCTACTTTATTAAAATTAACCCATTAAACACCATTAGTTCACCGAGTGTCCCTATAGAATTCGTGATACCCAGTTCATACCCATATTTTTTGGATCCGAGCTGCATGCACATGTATGCTAGATTATGTATAGCCCATTCAGATGGAACGGACTGCGATGATAGTTACTTTGCATACCCTGAAACCAATTTTCTACACTCCATTTTCAGCCAGTGTCAGGTGTATTTAAATCAGGTTAGCATCTCGGCAGGAACGGGTTATTATCACCTACAAGCCTATCTGGAAAATGTCCTCAACTTTTCAAAAGAAGCGAAGGACACCTTTTTAACCGCCGAGTGCTATTATCAGACTAAAGATGAAAGTAGTATATGGATAAATTTAAAAATTCTAAAAAAAAGATATACGAATGTTTTGGGCATCTTCATACAGACTTCACGTTCCAGGAGAAACTGCTTATGAACGGCGTCGACATGAAACTAAAACAACCGCACGAGCCCTGAGATCTGCATAAATCTGGGACATGATCAAGAAGAGGGCGGCAAAACCCGTTGTTATTCACATCATGGAAACATATTTACGTGTACGGCGAGTAAAATTAAGTTCGCCGAAATATGTAGAAACTGAAAAAAATTTAATACACGCAACAGTAAAATACCCAATTAACAGAATACAGATCAAGCTATACACGGTGCCCGTCTGGTTGGCCTCGATGCTGCTAGAAAATGTGGCCCTGGGAGTTCTACCTAAAAGGATATTAATTGGAATGCAGGATCACGCATCGACGATTGGAAAATATAAAAAGAGCCCCTTTTATGTTCGAGAATTTCGGCCTTAAAAATATAACTATCGTAATTGGGATTGCATTGGGCGGGACCATGGTTACGGACTACTCAGGAGACGCTGTGTTCCCGCTCTGCGCGAGAGCTTATAGTAGTCTGGCCCATAATGCCAGTGCCTGTGACGAACTTGGATTTGGCGTAATGCAGAAAGAATTTGTCGAAGAATTTAACCTTTACTCATTTGATATTACCCCTGACTTATCTGCTTGTATAAATACACACTTAAGTCCACAACAAAGTGGGAACATCTCAGTCAGATTGAAATTCGCCAACCCTATAGACGCGACTATTAGTGTACTCGTGTACCTCGAGTCACAAGCTCTAATAGAACTTGACCGTTTCAGGAACGCTTTCTCAAACTTTTAAAATGGACTCGAATACAGTCCAGAGGGTAATGAAAAGTGACCGAATCGACCGAATCACACACCAAATTTATCGGTGTGTTTGAGAAGAATGAAGCATTGAAATTGCCAACTACGAGAGATTGGTATGTGATTATCGTCAACACCGACATTGTGTGGGGTGAGGGAGTTCATTGGTTTGCAACATATTTTAAAAATAGGGAAAGAATATACTATTTTGATTCACTCGGCACTCAACGCTGGAGTGACCCTGTGACTGTACAATTTATCGAAAAGCTACATGTCCCTGAAATTGTCTGGAATCCTTACCGCTTCCAAGGATATTTTAGCAATACTTGTGGCATGTATTGCCTTTCATTTCTCCTGCACATGTCACGTGGGAAGGATTTATAATTTCTTTAAAATTATTAGATTTGTGCAACACTGAGATGAATGATGAAATGATATGCAGACAAATAAACAAAAGGTTCCCATTTGTTCGCACTCGTTTATTGTGTAAAGTTTTACGTGTGTATATATATTTGTAACTATAATATGTAAAGTTTTACATGTATATATATATATATATATATATTTTTAACTATATTGTGTAAAATTTTACGTGCGTATATATATTTGTAATTCTATCGTGTAAAGTTTGAAATGTGTATATACCATTGTAAAACGTCTCCGTTAATGTTAATCGTATTTAATGGACGCTAGTTCTGTAAGCCGAATTGTACTAAAACATGCTTTCTACCATTTAATAAATTAAATGAAAATACAATGTGTTTTGTTCTTAACCACAAAAAACGTACATTAGTTCCTCGATGACCTGGCATAGGTCGGACCTGATGTGAGCCAATACCTCGACCCCGGTATACAGGTCACTGGATTGGCTGTGCGGTAAAGCCACCAAATCATTTATTCGCCTTTCATCAATGCTGTCGCGAAAAGCTGCTATAACACGATCAAGCTCCGCATCGGTCCTTTAAGGAGGACTTAACATGATTAGTTCATATTGATTCTTTTTAATTAAAGTCCATTTTTTCATAAATCGATTTGTGTTCAGAAATCATAGCTCAGTGCTAATGCAGACTAGGCTATAATTGAGGATACCTGCTAATGAAATATTTACAATAAAATGTAAGTAGACAAAAAACTTACATTAGTTCCTCGATGACCTGGCATTCGTCGGACCTGATGTGAGCCAATACCTCGACCTCAGTATTCATGTCACTGGGTTGGCTGTGCGGTAAAGCCTCCAAATCATTTATTCCCTTTCCATCAAAGCTGTCGTGAAGAGTTGCTCTAACACGATCAACCTCCGCATCGGTCCTTTAAAGAGAAATTAACATGATTAGTTCATGCTGAATCTTTATTATTTAAAGTTAAATTAAATTAAAGTTTAATTAAAGAGTTACAATAAGAGAAAATGATGATTAGGATACCTGGCAAATTATAATCACACAGCAGATATCCTGATATGTTTCAAAAGTAAGCACCGGGTAGTCTTAAAAGATTTTATTAATTCTAAAATCCTACCTGTAGAACTTTCTATAAATTTATCAGTAACAAGGGTGTAATAAAATTTCACTTGCAATTAATAAATTTCGCTATAAAAATAACGTTAGTGATTAGATGGGTGTGCTACGTATCGTCTGCCTGCACCGGGTAACGAGCCCGGTTCCGCAGGCAATTCTCAAAAGTTTTAGTAATTCTAAAATCGTACCTGTAGAACTTTCTATAAATTTTTTAATTATCAAGAAATGTATTATTAGAACCACACCATATATATATATATATATATATATATATATATATATATATATATATATATATATATATATATATGGTTCCATGTAAATTCCACCCAGTAAATTCCACCCGCGAAAAATCCACGCAGTAAATTCCACCCATAGTAAATTCCACCCATGGTAAATTCCACTCATGGTAAATTCCATCAAAAAATTTAAGAATTTTAACAATTATAACTTATTTTCTAAGGTCAATTTTTGATAGTCACTGGACAGTGTTTTCCATCACTGAACAGTGTTTTTCTGGTGTGTGTTTAGGTGATTCGAATGATTTTGACCATCGTTTCTATAGCAAATCACTTGTTTTTGAGTTAGCGTGATTTTCGTTAGTTTTAACGAAAATATCACAACTAAACCTAACCAATCATCAAGGGTGTACAGTTGACCTAACCTATATATTTTACCAGTTTTTTTATTTTGCATAAACTTTTTAATAAACTTTAATAAACTGTAAACTTTTTTGATAACCTTTTGCGTGGAATTTACCATGGGTGAAATTTACCATGGGTGGAATTTACTATGGGTGGAATTTACTGAGTGGATTTTTCAGGGGTGGAATTTACTGGGTGGAATTTACGTACAATGATATTATATATATATTATATATATATATATATATATATATATATATATATGAGGGTACTTCAATAAGTGTCCGCACTTTTTATTTCAGTGATAATATAGTATATAGTGTATATATAATATATACTCGTAGTAACGAGCCAAACTGAGATCTATAGGCTTATTTGGGCTAGCAACAGCTTAGGATTATTTAGCCTACTCGTAGCTGTCACATATCGTACGAGTAGTGAGCATGGCTGCGCCGCTTTCAATTTGTACTCTGGAAGAACAGAGATCCGTGGTTCGTTTTTTGTGGGCAGAAGGTGTGAAAGAAGCTGAAATTCACGCGCGTTTATGTGTTCAGTATGGGAATAATGCGTTACCACGGCGAAGAGAGAACGAGTGTTTTCAAATGTTCAAGGAAGGTCGGACATGTGTGAGAGATGATCAGCGCTCAGGACGACCGTCCACAACAACCAGTGGTGACAAGCAGGAAGAAGCCAGAGCCATGATTTTCGATGACAGAAGATTAACAATAAAAGAAATTGCATCTTCATTGGACATCAGTCAATGGTCAGCCTATTCGATAGTTCATGACATTCTTGGCTTTCTTCTTTTGGCGTGGTATCATAATGAAGGTGAGAACTTTCTGGAGCGCATTATCACTGGAGATGAAACCTGGATCCATCACTATGAACTAGAAAGCAAACGACAGAGCATGCAATGGAGGCATCCAACATCTCCCGTTACAAGGAAGTTCAAAGCGCAGCCGTCAGCAGGTAAAGTTATGCTAACACTGTTTTGGGATGCACGAGGCCCTATCCTTGAACATTATCTAGAGCGTGGAACTACAGTAACAGGTGCATCGTATTCTGACATGCCCCGGAATGAGTTAAAGCAAGCAATTCGCACAAAACGAAAAGGGAGATTGTCGGAAGGTGTTATTCTGTTACACGATTACCCGACAATGCGCGCCCTCATACCGCTGTACAGACTAGAAAATGCCTTCAACTACTTAAATTTGAAGTTCTCGACCATCCAGCCTACAGTCCAGACCTGGCACTTTCGGATTTTACCTGTTTCGACCACTAAAAGACGTTCGAGAGGTCAGCGATTCCAAGGCGATGATGACCTGAAGGAGGCGGTGCATGACTGGCTACGCACACAGCCAAAAACATTCTTTTGTGATGGCATTAGGAAGCTTCTAGATCACTGGACTAAGTGTATTGAGAAACAGGGAGACTATGTTGAGAAGCGATGTGTTTATAATTTATCAGATGTGAAAATAAAATTGTGAAAATAAAAAGTGCGGATACTTATTGAAGTACCCTCGTATATATGAATAGAGACCTGGCCTCGACCTCTGGGCTGATATCCTTTCATATCGTTTTCTTACGGCTTTTATAACATTTGCACTAAATGATACGATGTATATAGCCGAGAATAAATCTCAAACTAGTTTTTTAAAACGCATTTATTATGACTTTTTATAAATTATTTAACACTGGCACTGAATGAACAGAAGTATAAAGCTCGAATCACAAATTAAATTAATTACTTACATATTAGTGTCGTCTTCAATGCTCGGTTCTTGCACTCCGTCGCAAATTTCTGCAATGGACTGCGTTGCAAGTAGTGCGTTCCAGTCTGCAGCTGCGAAAATTACGCGCCATGCCTCTGCGTAGAAATCTTTACCTTCAAACAATTCCGATGAGATGTAAAGCTGCTGTGACTGTCTCATGGCGAGATACTTCTATAGCACTGGTCGATAAAAACAACTGATGTGGATTCTTGTGATGAAAATGCCCTCTTTTATAGACGGGTCGTAATTTTGAATATCTCACAATACCCGAATCGCGAATTTCCTATTGGCTATAGGTGAAATTTGGGGGGAGCACAACGTGTGAGTGATGCCATCCACCAACCAGAGGTACTGGGCTCCGCCCACAGGGTTGTGATTGGCCCTCCCGTGAAATCTGGGGCGTGTCAAATATATCTTGCCAGTTCCATAAATTTCTTCCAGAAACGTAGAGAAACGCGTTGTTTGGAAAATAAATCTTGTTTTCTTGGGCGCCGTTGAGGCAGGTCGGGGATGGGAGATATAAACATATAACAAGTACCCTTTTATATATGGGGAGCTTATCGAGAATAGAAAAAATAAATTTGGAAATCGAGGACAGAACGTATCGATTTAAGATTATAGTCACACATTTAAATTAGCTGCCCGTGACGGTCATAAAAGGTAGTATGAGGGAGCTTAGTGACACTCGAAAATAAATTTGGATTTCAGGAACAATTGTCGCAGGTTTTTAAAGTGAGAGATAGAGAAGCGCTAAAACTGGGAAATAAATTTCAAAAAATTAATTGCCCGTGAAAGATGGCTGTATCATAAACGTGTGAATTTAATCTTTATGATGTCTAGAGAGTAGAAATAAGGTTCCAGCGAAGAGAAGTTTATTATCGATATTATAATTCTGTTGTTCTTTCGGTTCCTGGAGGTACTAAAACCCCGCTGCTAGAATAAAATGTTTCAAATTTTATTTTTTTAATGAATAAATCTTTAATAGCCATATATATTAGACCGGCCCAGGCTCATAAGGGTGAAAATTTTTTTTTTCTTAAGTCTCACCCCTGGAATTTGTTATGCGTGGCGATTGAAAGTTTTGAATGAAGTTTCAGCCCGATTCGATAGTATTTAGTGGTGCCGACAGACTCTGAAATGTGTAGTTTTTCCGCACCACCCAACCCAGGAGGTAACTACAACCGGCGCGTTTTTTTAAAGTGGTATCCCCAATAGGCCTAATCCACTTTTTTTAATGTTAACTCATGATGTTGATGTGCTTCGTGTCTTTATTATCGATTTCTTTGCCTCTGGAAACCGCTCTCGGTGTTTTTCCACGACTTGAAGAAGGTGCTGCAGTTGTTCTTCGTTTTTTGTGAGATGACTGCTGAAACTCTGAATTAATGAGACCGCTCTCTCTGCATTATCGTTTACAACATTCATTGTTTTAACATATTCTTTAGCTAATTTATAGTCGTCCCTGTTATCCCATTCTGTAGGATCTACTTCGAGAAACGTCGATTGAAGGGAAAATCTCTCAAAGAGCTTGTGACAAAGTCCGCCAGATTTTTCTCAAGTGGTCATCATGACTGTGACTCAAAAGCAATTCGTTTTTCTGGTATTTCTGAACTAGGTCTTTCCAATGCCTGAACCATCTGCCGTTTCACTTGCAAAGTTATGCCATCATCAAAAAAGGCAAGCGACACAAGTTCTTCATTTAGATACCAGAGGTGACGGCATAGTGCTTTGCTAGTTATTGCTGAAAGTTCCTTATCATCATATTGCTGAAGCTCTTGTAGATACTCCAAATCGGTTCTTGGTGCAGAAGATGCGATGGGAGCCGCAAACCATTTTTGCACATGAAAGCGAACAGCATAGCGAGAGAAGCGTTCCATTGCACTCTGTTCCTGTTTTGTCAGGTTGAACTGCGAGCGAAACAATACAATTTTGATGGCATAAATCACTCGTGACATCCACCTAGCGCGATGTAAAGCCACAGTTTGACGAAAATGTACTCCTCCTGAGGGAACACCACCTAAATAAATAATTGATAATTCAAGAAGTTCGCGATAATCCGCTCTTGGGTGACTTCTCGCAAGCTGTTCTTCGCACAGTGCTAGGATTTCTGCTTTCCACGACATGTTTGTATTGGCAATTTCAAATCTTTCATCATCCATTTTTTCCAGGAATTCTTGAAACATTTGAAAAGTAATAATTTTATATCCGGTCCCGTTGAACCACCGTAACACTTCTGGAAGACGTCTGATATCACAATTTCATTAATATGGTGCCGACAGGCCAGAGAAAGGAGTTTTCTATCAAGCTTACTTTCGATTATCATATAAGCGCCCTTTTTATGGCCAGTATTGCTAGCGGTAGTATCAAAACACATTGCTTGAATACATTCTCGCAAATTCCAATCGTCTAAGCATTCTAGAACTGCTTCTGCAATTCTTTCGCCTTCTCCAGAAGCAAGTTTTGGTACTGCTAGAGGCTTAGACTTTCCTCCATTGGATAAAAGAATAGCTAGCCTATCTATATTTTCATCACCTATTATATCTTGCATTACTTTACCATCCCAATGAATGGTAAGCGGAACGTCAGAGGTAAAGGTTTGCTTAATGTCATCTGCAATTTTTTTGCGTACAACACTCCTCGCCCTCTGTAGAGTACTTCTGCTCAAAACAACATTGTCAATATCATGTCCAAGAGAAGTTGCAGCAGCTGAAAGCACCATAACAGCACTACGATCACTTGTTTTTGTTCGATCTAATGCCATTGTCAGATCAGGTGTTACGATGCGCTTACGCTTATTTGATATTGTGCTGCTTGAAGGTTTAGATGTCATTTCAGGAGTGTACGATGTGCCTGGCTCTGGTTTCTCATCACTAATACTGCTTGAACTGCTATCACTAAACTGAACAAAAGTTGATGACAATTTCTTTAGCAATGCCTCGGCTTTTTTTAGTGCAGTTGTCTTTCATCTCTTTCCGTTGTCGCATTTGCTTAGCGACCAATTTCTTATCAATATCATTCATGTAACCTCGCCTCCCTTTTTCTCTCTGAGCTTGTAGGAACGATCAATAGGGTGGAGCGAAAAATACTTTTTTTCTAGTATGAGGTTCTAATAGTGATTAAAAGTTGCATTTAGTGGACGAAATATGCCTGCCAAAATATGAGTTCATTTGTTTAAAATTTTCAGCTGCCACCAGGGGGCTAACGTTAACACAATTTTGTGTAAAAAGGAAAAAAAATGCTTCTATTTTAGGTTTGTCAAACTATTATAAAATTTTATCTTAGAATTATGTAATAGTTTGATTAAGATTCATAAATGATCGGAATTCGTTTTGTAAAAATGCCTTTTCATATGCTTAATATCTTCAGCTGCCACAAGAGAGCTGAATTTAACACAATTTAGAGTAACTGAGTCATGTTGAGACTACACTGAATGTTATGGGGGAGGGTTTTGGTGTGAAGGAATTTCTTTCTGTGAGTCATTAGAACAGTGTGTTAACACTTGTCTTCTTAGGTAGTAGGCCTAGTCGCTCAGTTGATCGGAGAGTTTTTTAATATGATCGGAATATTATAAAACTTTATTTTAAAGTGATTTATATAGAGATAATATTGATTTTATTATAAAATGCTTGTTATAATGTATTATATAATTTTAGTTTATTTATATAATATATTATATATTTATATAATATATTATATATACTTATAAAATATATTTATATATTAATTATATAATGTTTTGATGTTACAGGATATTTTGTGATTGTGAATTTTTCTTAAAAATATTATGGCATCAAATACTAAATATAAACATTTCACTAGAGAACATATGAAGTGTGCCATATTTGAAGTACCTTGTGAGATGAGTGATATGCAACTACCAACATATAACTGCATTATGAAAGATTACCTGTTCAGAAAATATTCAGTGAAGGAGCAGATGAATAACAAGGAGCCTTCATTTTCTGAAATAGCAGAGGCAGTTTCCAAAAAGGTAGAAAATATTTGGAAGAAGGCCTCTTTGCCAATAGTTTCACATACACGCGTTTTACAGATGATGCGAGTGTACCATGATAAATACAGGTCCTTATTAAAGCCATACAAGTCACGCAAGGATCAGCCTAAGTACAAAAATCAGCTTGAAGAATTTGAAAACTCTTCAAAATGCACTTTGTTTGACATCTGCACCTGCAAATGTAAGGAGTTTAGGAGATGCTCATGTGAAAAGAGTAAGAAAGTCCCTCCAAAAGAGCAGGATTTTTTAAATGACCAACGAACACGCAGAATAATGGTGATAGGAAGCATTGACATAGCACACACAAGACGATTACAAGCAAGAGAACATCGAAAGGAAATGGAGAAAGCACGTCTGGAATCCTCACAAACAACTAGTGCTGCTATAACCAATACGTCCAACTTACAAATCGAAACAGAGACAAGTGAACTTCAACAACTAGAAGGGATATCTGAAGATAATGAGGAAGATACAACCTCGACTCATATATAATATCAGAACAACAGATGCGTGAGCCACTGCCTTCATTAGCAATTACTTGTGATAGATTTAAAATGTCGGACAGAGCTGGGGCTGCTATTGCTTCTGCAGTATTGGCAGATCTTAAAATTGTTACTCCCGAAGACAAAGGGAATATTATAGACAGAAGTAAGCTAAGACGTGAAAGACAAAAACAGAGAAAGGAACTTCAACAGATAGGAGAGCCAAAAACCATGCGGGGATTATACTTTGACGGCAGAAAGGATAAAACAATGATTCAAGTCCAGGAGAGTGATGGCTCTAACCACCAAGGAACCAAACGCGAAAAGCATATCAGCATAATATCTGAACCACACTCTCTGTACTTTGCACATGTGACACCTTCCAGTGGCAAAGCTAAATACATTTGCACAGCGCTAGTGAATTGCTTGAAAGAAAGGAATGTTGATATAGGGAACATCGTTGCAGTTGGCTGTGATTCGACAGTGGTTAACACTGGTAGTATTGGGGGCACAATAAGATTACTGGAAGAAGCCTTTAATAAGCCATTGCAGTGGCTGATATGCCTTTTACACCTTAATGAACTTCCATTGCGCCATCTGTTTCATCACTTGGATGGTACCACTACTAGACCAAGAGCATTTTCAGGAGAAATTGGCCGAGCACTTTCAGACTGTGAAAAGCTTCCCATAGTTAACTTCAAACCCATTGAAATTCAAGAGGACATGTGTGAAGTTGATGTAGATGACATAAGTACTGACCAGAAATACCTTCTTGAAATTCACAAGGCTATATCAAGTGGAACATTCTCAAAGAGTCTTAGTCATAAGAGTCCAGGCAATATATCACATTCAAGGTGGCTCACCACAGCAAACAGGACTCTGCGGTTATATGCAAGCACAGAGAATCCTTCAGGCAATTTACAAGAATTAGCTACTTTCATTGTTAGGGTATACGCACCAATGTGGTTTCAGATAAAGCGTAAACCATTATGCCAATATGGTGCTAAACATATGTGGCATATGATTGCAAGAAGCCGGTATCTCCGTGAAGAGCAAAGGAGAGTACATGACTCAGTCATTCAGCGAAATGCATATTACGCAAATCAAGAAAACATTCTCATTGCAATGATAGCTGATGAAAGGGAGCATGTGCGTCAGTTGGGATTTAGGCGTATCATAAAAGCAAGGGCATGCATTCAAGAAACAGATGTTATCAGGTATTTTAAGGTGCCAGAAATAAATTTTTATGCCAAAGACTATACAGATCTCATTATGTGGCAAGATTTTCAGATAGCAGAACCACCGATAACCAAAGGAGTTTCTCTTGATGATATTGAATCATGCATCAAACATGGTACTACTCTTCATTCAGAAATATTTCAGTTTCCATGTCATACACAAGCCGTAGAGAGATGCGTCAAGCTCGTTACAGACGCTGCTGGATCAGTCTGCGGACCTACAAACAGAGACGGTTGGATTCGTGCTACATTAGAATCAAGGAAAAAACAGCCAAAATTTGAACCAAAAGCAAATTACTAAATAGTCTTCAGCAAGAACCCTTTCTAGAGGGAGGTTGGTTGGGGAAAGGGTGGTAACTCCGCTAAGGCACGAAATAACGTTTCTTAACTGTCTGAAGCCAGTATAAAGGAGGAGAGACATCCTAATTTACTACTGTTCCCTTTTTCAAGTAAATACAGAATCATACTTAATTGTCATTTTTAAGTTAACTTCAGCCCTCTTGTGGCAGCTGAAGATATTAAGCATATGAAAAGGCATTTTTACAAAACGACTTCTTATCATTTAAGAATCTTAATCAATCTATTAGATAATTCTAAGATAAGATTTTATAATAGTTGGATAAACCTAATTAGAAGCATTTTTTTCCTTTTTACCGAAAATTGTGTTAACTTTAGCCCCCTGGTGGCAGCTGAAAATATTAAACAAATGAACTCATATTTTGGTAAGTATATAACGCCGACTAAATGCAACTTCTAATCACTATTATAACTTCATACTAGAAAAAAGGTATTTTTCGCTCAACCCTAACGATCAATCTTCCTCATTTGACATCATTTGTAAAGCATTTTCGTGAGCTATATCAAAAAGGTTATCTAAGCTACCTTGGCATTCAGTTTCTTTTTTAATTTGATTTTGATTATGGTGTGATTTTGATTTTTGAAGTGATCTGAAGTTCTCATACATTTTTTGAATTTTCCTTAGCACAAGCTATTTGGCTCTGGTGGGTATTTTCGCCTTGTCCCAAATCTCAAAAATTTCAGCATAAAGTATGTTGGATGCTTCTCTTAATGTTTCTTTACTGTTTGTGAGACAGAAAAGCCGACGTAGTACATCTCCAATGGATGGAAGCTTCTTACTGCCAATTGTGTCAGTTGGCTGTCCAATCAGCCATATTTCAGTTTTTCTTCTTGTTTTAATTGAATCTGACATGGTGAAGGATAAAATCTGAAAACATTAAGCGAACACACTTGCACATCAATCTCTCACTGCGTCTTAAACAATACTAACGCGAACAGCGAGCCTCCCATTTTCTCCGTAGCCAATGACGTCACCAGTAAAGGCGTCAGTTCAAAAGACGTGTTTCTACTCAACATCTCAACATTCACAGTTACACAGTGAAACATGTGGAACAAAATGCACGAGAGTGCGAATAGGCATGGTTTACACACAATATTTGTAATTCGAATTACAAAATAAATATATGATGAATAAATGTAATAAATAAATGAAAAATACAAAAGGCTGTCGGCACCACTAAAATTACACAGATATTGTTGAAATTTAGTGTGCGAGTATATGAGTGGTCGCGCATCTTAAGGTACCTAAGCGCCACCACAGGCGAAAACGTGTTTTTGATGGATATCACTATTTTCACCCTTCCTCTATCGCGGGGTTTGGGTTATAATGACCTTACGACACTAGAAGTATGGTTGAAAACCTTATGAAGCGAACTACTTTTTTCACCTCTATCGCCAGCCAAAGTTCACCCAAACTTCGGCATAATAAGAAAATAAAAAATTTAAAAATATATATATATATATATATATATTATATATAAAATATGAAAATCTATTCCAAAAACTCATCAACATCTTCATTAGCATAATTAGAACTCTAATTTAGCCAAAAATGAACGTTCTACCTCAATTAATAACAGAGATACTATTGCTAGAATATTGCTGAACTTTGGAGGCGATTTCTGACGAATTTTAATTTGGTACCTTAAGAAGCGGGTCCCCTCATTATTATTATGATGGTGGTAACAATTTTAGTGTGAGACTTTCACTTTTCAAATAAAAGTTTTGGCGGGCCAGTCTAATATATATATATATATATATACAATGTGTAAATTATTGTTTTTATTTTCAATATATTTAATATTATTTTCAATATATTTAATTATCTAATATAACTATATATATATATATATATATATATATATTTCTCGTTAGTGTTACTTATGATATTATTATTTTTTATATAATTTTTTGATCATATATGAGACGCTCCGCGCCAGATGTTCGTAAGCGCCACCCCGGGCTAAAACTCGTTTTTTTTGTACTAGCGTGAAACTCAGTTCCTATACTATCCAATGTTGAGATATAAACATCTTTGCGCTATCTTCAATGGTTGAAGAGATAAAATCTAATATTCATTCCCCATTTTTAACTGCGTTTTCTGACGTTTTTTTATTTTTGGCGCTTACGAACATCTGGCGCAGAGCACCTCATATATTCCAGGTAAATTCCAGTTAGTCCGCAAATTTTTAACTCTCCTTGTAAAAATTTCTGTAGTAAATCATAAATATTATCGGTAAACCGCCTTATTCCACTCCCTGTATATTCAGAAATCATGTATAAGTGATATATATATATATATATTATACTGTATATATTATATATATATATATGAGGGGGTTTACACCCATCTCTAGATATCTGTAGCCAATTCCTCTGAAAAATAAATCGCCGTAAACCTGGAAAATATCTTTTAATATATATATATATATATATATATATATATATATATATATATATATATATATAAATATATATATATATATATATATATATATATATATATATATATATATATATATAACGGGTGTGCCATGAAAAAAGGGTACATTTTAAAAAGGCTATAAAATCAACATTTTTCATTTAATTTTAATAAAACTTCTACACAATAAAACATTTGTAAGTATCTATAGGCAAACAAGTTTCCAGACTAAAATATCAAGTAATTCAAATTCTATCAACATTTAACGAAAAAGTATGATTTTTCTACTTAACATGCCAAATTTATATTAAGCCTTTTTAATATTTTTTTATAAAAATAATATTTAACGTAAAATTCACTTGAAATTAAAAAAATTGTTCAAGTGCTTTCCTTCCATTTCAATACCTTTTTTTTATTTTTGGCCGAATATGGGAGAACTTAGCAGAGCGAGTCAACAGGACTAGGATAAAAGATGTTGCTCATTTACGCGAGATCATCATTCAGAAATGGGAAGAGCTTCCACAGGAACAAGTAAATCGATGAATTCCGGCCAAGAATAAAAAAGTTACTGAAATGGAAGGAAAGCATTTCGAACAATTTTTTTAATAATTTTAGGTAAATTTTATGTTAAAATTTTTTCTAAAAAAATATTAAAAAGGTTTAATAATTTTGGCATGTTAAGTAGAAAAATCATACACTTCGTTAAATGTTGCTAGAATTTGAACTATTTGATATTTTAGTCTGAAAACTTGCTTGCATATGGATAATTACATATGTTTTAGTGTATAGAAGTTTTATTAAAATTAAATGACAAATGTTGATTTTATAGCCTTTTTAAAATGTACCGTTTTTTTCGCACACCGGTTATATGAGAGAGAGAGAGAGAGAGAGAGAGAGGGAAATAAACAAACACATAAACAGACAAACATGACCGAGCCTTTCAATACAGTTTAACGGGGAATCCAACAGCCCTGCGTCTTAACCACTAGGATACCCTGGGTTCCCATTTATTTACCAACCATTTGTGTGGAAGGATGTTTACACTCCACCTTAGATCTACTGTTTAACAGGGAATCCATTGTCTTAACCACTAGGATACCCAGAGTTCCCAATTATCTACCATCCATTTGTATGGAAGGATTGCTGCGCGCCGTCACCGGGACTCGAACCCGGTGCATATAATCGTGCATATAGTTGTGTGTTTAATACTTTATGGGTGTATTGTCGGGAGTGTACGTGGTTTTGTGTGCGTTTGTGCAAACGATGTATATAATGTGCGAACTGCCTGATAATGCCTGGAGGCACTGGCTTCTATGCCAACTGGCGGAGTAGGACCTTATAAGAAAACAAGCGCTGGGATGAACTTCCAGTATGCGCTTGGCAGGAGCCAAGCGAACACACCTCTCTCCTTTCTCTCTTAGGTTAGGTATACCCCTTTAGGGGGTGAGGCCGTCCCACATTCTCCCGCAAAGAGGTTAGGTAGACTCCCCTCTTTTTTTTGGCACCCTGGGGTTGGCACTGGGGGGTTTTGCAACAAGGGGGTTGGGGGTTGTCACTGGGGTTGGCACTCATTGCAACATTGATCAACATTTGCAATTGCATTGCACTCTCCGTTTGCGGTCATACTACTGACGAACACTAGAGCGAGAAATACGAGTCGTTTTTTAAATTTCTCTAACGGACTTGTGGTGTTTGGCTGTTCTTCTTGACTGCATATCATGGATGAAACCGTGTCAATATTTTCCTCAGTACGTGATGTTTTTGGCCTTCCACTGCCTTCTTTTCGTTTGGTCGACCCTGTGATATAGATTTTCTTCATGAGATATTGAAGTCCAGGTATCGTCCATCGTTTTTTAAGAAACTCTTTCTTCATTCGTTTTGCACCCGAGTGTTTCTCCTTACGCAGGTTCAATATCAATGCTTCATCTTCCAAAGAGTATTTCATTGTTATAACTTGTTCACCATCTATAGCAGAATTATTGTCTTCAAAGAAAAAGGAAATAAATTAATTATTCAGTGTAAAAATTAGAAAAATTAATTATTTATGGAGAAACTGACTGTAATCTGAAAGTATCAGTTGCTAACTTTGACCACCTTTCAATTGAGCACCATATTCTGATACCTCGTTCCAGTTGTGAACCTGTACCTCTACTCCTGGGGCGTTGAATCTAGATTCAAAGCCAGCGTTTGAAAGAGAAAAAGTATGGGTACAACATACGGCCTCAGCAGTAAGATCAATTTAGAGGGTGAGCCACAATATTTTTTCAAAAGTTAGGTAATAGTTTTTTTTTGCCCACCCGGTATATACACTTAAAAACTAACTATGAATTTAAAACAATTTAAATATTGACTAATACCACAACGAAAATTAAAAATTAAGACAGCTAATACGATTAATACGATTAAAATATAAAATATTATAAAAAAACATAAAAGGGAGCTTACCTTTAAGATAAGAGTAAATGTAAGTAAAAACATTATAAAATAATTTAGGGGGAGGATTATGAACAACTTTAATGTTACTCAATGACAGACACAGCAGAGAATGAGAGTTTAGGAAAGTTGAAAGAATTTGTTAACTTGCACTGACTTGGTTGTTTGTTTGGTTGGTTGGTTGGCAGGTAAATGGAATTTTATTGAAAAATATTGAGGTTATGGAATGGGGTATGATGATTTATATCCGGTTTGTTTAAAAATGAGTTGTTTCTAAGAGGGGTAGATCGTGTTTATTGGCTTAAGCAATTATTGAAAAGATTAGATTTAATTGGGTGATCTAACTGATGGGAGTGGGAATATATGTGATTGGGAGGGATTTGTGAGTCTGTTATTAGTGTGGTCATAATGTTTTTAATTACATTTAATTTTATCTTAAAGGTAAGCCCCTTTTCATGGTTTATTTTATAATATTTTTAATTTTCGTTGTGGCATTTGTCAATATTTAATTTTGTTTTAAATTCAGTTAGTTTTTAATTGTATATATCATATACATCTCATTTTGCACTGAAGATAACATTAATGTCGAAAGCTCTGAATATTAAATGTACCTATCTATCAAGAGAACAACTCGCTCCTACATCAAGCCATAAGAGGAAAATATTAGCCGCATGAATGAAATAGACTAAAATATAATTTGAAGTGTTAGAACATACAAAAAATGCAAAACGTCGGGCGCCACCTTCTTTTCCCGAGCACCAAAGAGTTTAAGAAAGGTCCATCTACCTATCTATCAAGAGAACAACTCGTTCCTACACCACGTCATAACACTAAATCTAACCTAACCTAAACTATCTATCTATCAAGACAACTCGCGCCTACACCATGCCATAACACTAAGCCTAACCTAACCTAATCTATCTACACCAAGCCATAACACCAAGCCTAACCTAACCTACCTAAACTAACCTATTATATATATATACATATAGCCTAACCTAGCCTAAACCAAACTAGCATTTTAACCTGTCCATCTAACTACCTATCAAGAGAACAACTCGCTCCTACACCAAGCCATAACAAGAAAATATTAGCCGCATGAATGAAATAGACTAAAATATAATTCGATGTGTTAGTACAACATAAAAAAAACTGCACCACCTTCTTTCTCCGAGCACCAAAGAGTTTAAGAAAGGTCCATCTATCTCTCCTACATCAAGTCATAACACTAGGCCTAACCTAACCTAATCTATCTATCAATCAAGAGAACAACTCGCTCCTACACAAAGCCACAACACTAAGCCTAACCTAATCTATCTACACCATACCATAACACCAAGCCTAAACTAGCCTAAACTAATCTATCTAACTAATCTAAACCTATCTACCAAGAGAACAACTCGCTCCTACATCAAGTCATAACACTAAGCCTAACCTAACCTCATCTATCTATCTATCTATCAAAAGAACAACTCGCTCCTACACCAAGTCATAACACTAAGCCTAACATAACCTAATCTATCTATCAAGAGAACAACTCACTCCTACACCAAGTCATAACACTAAGCCTAACCTAATCTATCTATCTGTCAAGAGAACAACTCGCTCCTACACCAAGCCATAACACTAAGCCTAACCTAACCTAATCTCTACACCATGCCATAACACCAATCCTAACCTAACCTACCTAAACTAAACTAATATATATATATATATATATTATATATATATAGCCTAACCTAGCCTAATAACTTAGCATTTTAACCTGTCCATCTACCTATCTACCATGAGAACA